>ML986584.1:421503-768196 GCA_010094045.1 Lojkania enalia
TATATAACAACGGAGTATATAAGTGCAGGGCATATACAGGAGGCTCTATTTTTATACAGTGGCTAAGCTTTACTATATGGCTAGTTAGGTAGCATTTTGCTAAAGTCAATTTAACAATAAGGGAATAAGCTAAATATTGCACACACTCACGCACACACACCCCTACGGTAACTTATCTGCTAATTGTGCTTCTCCTTGCAGGATTTAGTCTCCGATTTTGAGGCAATGATCATCTTTGCTTAAGGACAATATAAGTATGAGCTATAAAGGATAGTTTTAGGTCAGAATTACAATTTCTTCAACTTTAGACTTTGTATAGATTTTGCTTGTTCTGGGAACTCGGGTCACTAGTAATTACTGTGTCTGGAGTATTTAATGTTTCTCTTGTTTGTGGCCTATCTAGTAGGTACTTTAAAATAATATCACTTATTACGCCTCCGCGGAGTGCGATAATTGTGCGCCGTAAAAAGCTAATTTATACACGTTACTGTAATGAACCCAGAAGACAAAGCTTCAACAAGATCATCAAACAGGTCATGGAATTGTCAGAATGTTAATTTTTGAGTGCAATTTCGCTAATGCGCCTTGATTTAACCTTAAACAATGATATATGATAGCTTAATGTCTAATGTAGCTGGACACCGTTGTAGAGCGCGTGGGGCCTCTTCAATACAGTATCTAAGAAAACATTACTCAGTAGGAAATTCCAAATGAAAAGTCTCTCAAGGAAAGCCGGCTCTCCAGTGTCCTAATTTTGAACATAGCTATGCAAAGCTGCGATGAAGGAACCGTATCCAAAGTTGAGCATTCCATATATTGAATGATATTCAAATAAAAAGGGTGCACAATAGGAACTCCTCCCCAAGCCTCTTCAACCAATATCAATTCCCAGAATGCCAATCATAACTCGCAGCACGTCTCACTACGCAAAGCCACCATCTTCGATACCCATTCCTTTCGTCTATGGCACAAGATGCTCATTTCCTCTTCCAAATCCTGAAAAGCACCGCCACTCCTCCGCCAACCCAGAACAAAATCGGAAAGGCCTACGCGTACCCTAATATCTAGACGAAAAACCACCTTTTCCCAAGAATCTCCCACTTGTCCTCATCCAACTCTCCGCTAGCGCTCAACTCCATGATCCTCCCACACCTCCTCCTACCCTCCATCCACTCCTCCTCCCCAATGAAAGCACTCACATCCTCCCTCGGGAACACCTGCGGCCAGAATGACTCATGAACGGCGTAGCACATAAACGCCCTGAGCACATCACCACCCTTTGTTCTCTCCCAAACATGTTCTAAAACTTCGATCGAGAACGGGAGCGCCAGAGCCCCTACAAGCTGTTTCGATTCCCAGCGCATGCACGACATCAGCCAATTGCAAAATCCACTGACCTTGAACCGAACACCAAACTCTAGATATGCGTCCACAAGACTAGCCAGATATTTCCTTGACTGGGGAGGCATAGTGCCGGGCATGGCGTCCGGGGCCGAGACAAGCGAGAGGTTGTACGAGGACGGCGATTTGGGGTCGTCCTGGAGTGCGGCAAGAAGTTCGAGATGGTGGAGGCAGAGGTTGAAGTGCTGGATCTTGACGCCATGTAGTGAAAGTAAGGATACGGCCGAGGCCTTTGCGGCATACGCTTCTGGTGTCATAGCTGCATATTGAGGCATCATCGAATCCGGGCTTGGACGGGGGTATGGGCCAAGAATTTGAGTGGGTGGATGAGCGTTCTCTTGATTAGAGGCCCAGAACTCCTCATCTGAGACCCCAAATGTCCAGATTATTCGTGGGAGCGCGTTTTTCAAGAGCGAGGCGTTGAAGGTGAGGAATGTGCGGCACCAGATCGGACGGCCTGGCTCGTCATCGAAGTAGATGCGCATCTTATTTGGCTTATCTGTCGTCCTTCTTTGCCAGCACCAGCGTTTAAAGAGATCTTGCGGGATAGCTGGATCTTGTTTTGCTACGGGAGGTAGGTTGACGTTAAGTGGCAGGTTGATTTGAAGCTTCCAAACAATCTTGAGATCAGGAGTGATATTGCGCTGAAATAAGTCGAAACTCTGGGATGGTCTCGATACAGTGCTTTTCCCCTGGTCATCGACGGTGATAGATCCATCAACCTCTATTGGATCACCATCCAAGTCGCTATAATCGTCTGAGCTGTCGCTCTTGCCATCCGATATTGCAATAACCTCCAGATTTGGGGCATCCTTTACGCCGGTATCCTCTTGAATGCGCTGAATGTCCTTGCTATCCGACACCACTATAGCTTCTTGATTTTGGCCTTCCTTCTTACCAATCTCCTCTTGAAAATGGTCGATGTCCCTCTGAGCGCTCCTTCCAAGTTCACGTTGATATCGTCCTTCATCTTTGACTTCGGCCTCCCCAACACAACCCTTCACCTCTTCCTCACGTACAGCCGCTCGGTGCCCACCTACCCGCACCCAATGCGCAACGCTCCATAGAACATCCCTGGGGATCTCTTCGCCCTCGTGGTCGAACGCCTCACTAACAACCTCCTCATCACTATGCACTATCAGGCCCTTCCCCTCCATCATATCCATAGCCTTGGTAAAAGGTTTCAATAGTTTGAACCACTCACCCAGTTTCGCATAAATCTCCTCGCCTGTCAACTGTCCGTCGACACTCCAAGCTGTGGCCTGAGCCGCGATCTCGCGATGTAGATCCTCTAGCACGCCTTCCCGAAGTCTAAGGCTGTTTTCGATATGGGCTGCCGGGGTAAGCAGGGCTAGAACGCTTTGTGAGAGAGTTTTTATTTGGGGGTGTTGTTGCTGTTGGCGTGATCGGCTTCGCTTTGGTCGGCCTTGTGGCAGGACGATGTCCTTTAATTTGGCTTTCGGAGGCATTGCGCTGAGGGCAGTGATTGATTAACTTTGCCGCATTGTGAATTGAAGAGTACATCTGGTGCAGGGGTGCTGCGGGTCGTAAGTTGAAGGTTGTTGCGAGGGGTATTTCTGTGGGAGGTGGTTAGAGGGAAATGTTGAAGCTATAGCATACGGTCGCCATGGAGATGCAACGCTGTTTATGACCTTGAGTGAAAGTAGACGGAAATGCTAAACATCATTCATTGCGAATAAAGAAAATTGGGTATAATAGCCAATTCCCCATGAGATTCATAATAGAAATTACCTTGTAAGCCTTCCCCGCGGGGATTCACTCTTTGTACACTCCAGCCGAAATAAATTGAGCTCGAAACCTATCCACCCGTTGACCTGCATAAATAGCTCTACCGATCCTCCTAAAAGTAACGAGAAGCAAAGCGGATGCCTATGATGTAAATTCCTAGAGCGAAACCTGCTGTGTCAGCTCCCCAGCCCCAGCCATCTCGTCTTTCTAAAGATGGGGTTACAGTTAGCAAATGCCTTAAGAAAGAGGGCTAGGTACAAAGAATATTAGGCCAGTCCTAATGCTAGAAAGGAAGGCCACTTTAGGTGAACTGCCACCTAGGTGGTTATTCTCCAAAGCCCAACTCCTACGAAGAAACAAGCCCGCTATCTGTACCCTGGTCTTACGTACCCAGTCATAGAACCATCGGCCATTCGCTTGGAAGGGCTCCTTTCTCATAAAGCTCGATACGTCGTACTGCATCTTGACAACTTCGAGATATCCAGCAACCTCCCTCAGCACGTCGCTTTTCATTTCTTCAGCACTACCGTGAAACTCTGGTACTTGAAGGAGGTTGTGGGGCTGAGCGCTTGCTTTGAGTAGTGTGTCATCAATGAGAACCGTGTTGCGCTGTCCAAAGCGCTTGCCATGTTTGTATAATGGATGCATGGTATGGACTTCCTCCTTACCCCAGACAAGTTCAAGGTTCTTGTATACTTGGACATTAAGATTGTAATGATGAGCAGTCAGGCCGAAAGTGTTCCGGGCCCAGGTACCGACAAGCATTGAGCGGTACTCCTCATCAAGAACGTTCTCAACTAGCACTTTGACGTTCTCCGGCTTCGCGCTCGACCAAATCATGACCGAAAAATTCTCGAATAGGTATTGCAAGAACGGCTTTAGGAAGGGGCGTGCAACCATACAGGTTGGATGGGTCCTTGCCCTTGGGCGATAAATGAGGGTGCCATTGAGATCGAGAATAACCAAAACCTGGTTTGGAGGGTCGATAACGTACGGCTCTTCTGCGGTTTTCGCAAGATAGGCTTTATTCGGTTGCGGCGCTGGAAGCATTATCTTGGGGTCCTTCGTCTTTTTCGCTCGTGAGGCGGGTGCGCTAGTGGGCACATCGGTGGGTGGGTCACTGCGAGAGGGGTGAGGAAGCCGAGAAGGACTAAGAGCAGGAGGAATAGGAGCGTCAGCTAGCGGTGGTAGATAGCGCTGAGCATAGCATTGCTGACTATACCACTGCTGATTGTAGTGATATGGGTAGGGAAGCCTATATACTCCAAACGCCTGTGGTTCTGGCTGGCCCACGCCGTACGGATAGGCTGCCGAAGCCGTGAAGCCGGGCAAAGACGCGTTAAATACCTGCCAATGCGGGTTTCCAGTATAGAACCGTGGCCGCAGATACATGTCGGGTCCATAGGCGGGCGGAGGCGCGGCCCATCTATACTGCTGCGAGGCTGAGGTGTGTGGAGGCGTGGATTGCGATCGCTCTGTGTCGCTAGGTTGCCTCCATGGGGGTATTCTCGCATGGCTAGACGACGGATGGTTATGCTCTTGATCGCTCATGATCGCGGTGATCTCCTGCGCACCACCAGGCTCGAGGTCCTGGGCGCTGGCCGTCTTCATGGGTGTTAGCCGTGCTCAGACGGAGGAGGGTGAAGGAGAGATACCGTGGACAAGACTGTGCGGACGACATAAGGTAAGCTAGCAGGCAGGAGCCTTGGCAGGCAGGAAAGTGCTTGTCTATGCAGGAAGTGAAGTGAAGACAAACACAGCATCAGCCGCAGATGATGAAGGGTGGTGATAATAAGGCATCATGGCACGGGGATTGCTGCCCGCCCAGGCCAGATCCTTGGCAAGACGTCGGGGCCTCGGCTGCTACTGCGCCGCCGCGCCGACCCTTTCTTGGAAGCCGCGGAAGCCCCACCGAAAGGAATTGTGGGCTCCAAAAGTTGAGGACATATGCCATATGCACACTGTGAAGACCCCCAGTCCCCTGCCCAACACCCGCGAGAAATGCCGCTTTCGAAGAAGCTCGAGCGCAAGCTGCGGGCCACTGAGGATGATTCGGACGCTTCGTCCTACTGGGAAGTCTCGGACAGATCGTCCCCATCCATAGTCGACACCGGTGAGGGCCCCGACATACGGGACACAGATTCCAGCGACCGGGAAGGGCCCGACGATGAGGAAATGGTGAGTGAGACCCTATCCTATCGCCACATGAATTGAAATACTTATGGTAATAATCAGTCCGATGTATCAGACGACGACCGCTATCAACAGCAGCTCAGTAAAGTCTCGTTCGGAGCGCTGGCCAAAGCGCAAGATGCGATCAGCCGAAAACGGAAGAGGGGCGAGGACACCAGCGTGTCGCAGGAAAACAAACTAGAGGCTCTGCGGGAAAGGTTGCATGAACTGAAAGCAGAAAAAATTGTAAAGGATTCCAGGTCTAACAAGAAAGCGAAGATGTCTCCGAAGGCAGAGGAAGGAGAGGACAGCAAGGATGAGGAGGCGGGTAGCCACTCCGACTCCGACGGTGCTCCCCGCGCCCGTTCCAGCAAGCATGCTCCGGCTGTTCAATCGAGCAAGCGTGCAGTTACCCGCCGAAGAAACGTGATAGATGTCAAGAAGCCAGCTTCCCGAGACCCTCGTTTCGATCCTATAGCCGGACGCCCTGATGCGAACACCTTCAAGAAGCGGTACGCTTTCCTGGATGACTACAAGGCTTCCGAAATGGCAGAGCTCCGCGCAACCATTAAGAAGGCCAAGAACGAAGCCGACAAGGAGAAGCTGAGGCGGAAATTACTCTCTATGGAGTCTCAGAAGAAGTCGCAGGACACAAAGGAGAAACAGCAGGAGATAGTGCGGGATCACAAGAAGCAGGAAAGGGAACTTATTAAGCAGGGCAAGAAGCCTTTCTACCTGAAGAAATGTAAGAGTACCTAGCTACTATTCGCTACACCCTGCTAATAAATACGTTCTAGCCGAACAAAAGAAGCTCGCATTGATCGACAGATTTCAGAACATGAAGCCAAAGCAGCAAGACAAGGTAATTGAGCGACGCCGCAAGAAGGCGGCAGCGAAGGAGCGCAAGAACATGCCAGCAGAACGCCGGACAGCATGAAGCACCTCTCAATCGAAAGGAGCCTCAACCCAGTATCTGTTATCTATGAAATAGATTGACTCTGCCATGGAGTGCCGGCTAGGCCATTAAAAGCAGGGCATCCTGCATGTCAAAGACGATAATGAGGTAGAATAGAGGTATGCTAATACAGTTAGACCCACAGGTTCCGACCTCGGAACTCGTAGACTGCTCTGAGTACTGTACTGTAGTTGTAAGAGTAGAGCAATGAGCAAGTATACTATGACTATATTATTCAATCTTCTACATACAGTGGCATGATAGAGCTGTCTGTAGATGCTATTTCACAAAATCACTCTGGACTCAACGCATTCAAGCCACCAAACTTGCAACACACCCACCTTTCACAAAACTTTCTTGTGCACGCGCACTACCTATAATCCACTCGCAGATGCGGCTTCTAAAGCTAGATGGTGCTTTCGCATGAGATTGGTATCCTGATCTACAAGATCCCTGATAGTTGCAGGTAGCTAGGCGGGGCGGTTGCAAGCAGGGTTCTTAGCACCCGCCAGAAACGTCATCGAACACCGACGTCATAAACACTGTTCCCAACCCCAGCCTCTCGTGGTTCTGCTTTTTAGGCGAGCCTCCCTGGTAACTGTGATTTGTTATTGGATTCTCTATTTGCTCGTAGGCTAGTAAACCGTGGTTCTCAATTTCTTTTCGTTTGTTCTAGTTTCCTTGATTGCCTCGAGTGTCTGGTAGCAACTACGCCATTAGCAGGTTCCACAAGATATCCATTATGCCGGACGTTCCTCAGGAAAAACCGCTCAATGAGTATGTGGATTCCCGCTAGCTCATACGTAGATACCTTGGTCCCAAAAGCATGCCGCCTTGAATTCTCAACTCTCACACCGCTATCCCATGTCATCCACTAACGAACATCAGGCTCCTCTCCCGCTCTATGGTCGACATCTACATCGGTCCCGAGAACACACACTGGATCCTGCACGAAAAGTTACTCTGCTATCACTCGCCCTTTTTCCGCAAAACCTTCTGCAACAAGGATAACGCGACAAAATCCTTCGGCCTGCCCGACGAGGAAGATGCGCCCTTCAAGACCTTCGTCGGCTGGCTCTACTCATCCTCGCTCCCCGTGCCACGCGAGGAATCAGATCTCGGACTAATGTTCGATCTCTATTTGATGGCCGAGAAGTTCCAGATACCAACCTTGATACAGGACGTCCTGCAGGTGGTGCGGGAGTGGTACAAATACTCGGACACATACCCCGGCCTACGCCGCGTACAGTATATCTACGCAAATACCGAGGAGGGAAGCCCGATGCGACACATGCTCGTGCATGCGGTGGCACGGTTGTTGGTGGTGGAGAAAGGCATTCCGCAGCATTGGGACAAGGCGCTGAGGAAGAATGGCCAGTTGGCTGTGGATATTATTAGCGCGATTCAGAGCTGGAGGTTGGATGAGGATGTAATCCCGGATGCGAGGGAAGATCCTGTGGAAGGGGAGGTGCTTGTCGACGAGGCTGGAGATGAAGAGCAAGAGCAAGAGCAAGAGGGGAGTGGTGATGATGGAGATGAGACGGTTGTCGAATCTCCGGGTGAGGTCAAGCTACCGGATGTGTTGAACGGAAAGAGGAAAGGTGCTGATTTGCTGAATGGAGTGCAGAAATTAGGGCTTAGGGAGGTGCCTAATGGTCTTACGAATGGCGACTATGGGACCCTACGTTGAGGACGTAAATGGCCTCTATTTTCCGAATTTGGGTTTAATTTGCGACTTGGCAGGCAAAAAGACTGTTATTTTGAGGAAGGCGTCTGGGATTTGGACTGTAAGCGCTGGGAGAGATAATCCTTCTCCTTCTTTGATTGTTTTCTTGATAATGAGTTTAAATGTACTGTATGTTTATTTCAAGATCCATTTAGTTTAGGAAAGTGTCAGGAGTCTATAGTCAGAGAACACCATGTACGCAAGATGTTATTCCAAATCGCGGGTTGCAATTCATTGCTCTAACGGGGTACGCATGTGCGACATTATAGCGGGACATCTATAATTAGCAATCAACAAGCGATTGTGACAATGCGAAGACGCAGATTACAGGACCTCAAAGGGTACAAGGAATTATAATATTAAGTGCGTCGACGTACGTGTAAGACCTGGCTTATCCATGCTTCCCATTACCCACTTTTTCGTATATTACCAGACACAGACCACTGTATCCATTATTTTGCAGTGTATGTATATGCTGACGCTACGCCTGCTCCATGACTACAACAGGCGTATGCCACACGTAACCTAGGGATAGATGATCAGGAGCCATATCTTGTTATAATATTTGGGCAAGGCAAGCCGCTAGAAATGTGGCAATCGATGTCTTCTTTCTCTAGACCTTTTGTTTGTCCATATTTACATTGCCTCGTTTCCATGTCCACAGACGGCCCGGCCGTTTCAAGTCGCTCCATTAGTCGCCGTTTCATTCCGATAAGACTCGTTTCATAGTGAACCTACTTGCTTGCGCTACTTACCACCGGCCCGCAGGCGATCTGCTGTCGTGGTAGATTTCGCAAAAAGTCACTGTGGCGTTGGTAGCAGGTAGAGTAATAGAACCACGACTACGGCGTCTTCAGGTCTTACTTTCGTACCATTCAAGACTAGATGTATAGTAAGTAATACAAGGGTTTGCCGGAAAGATTGTAGAGATGTCCTAGCGGAGGCATATCGAAGCGGATGACTAGGAATATTCCGACCAGGATGGAGACGAGGCTCTGTCACCTTCCCTGGGAAGATCACAGGGACGGCGCAAAACGGCCGATTGTCCTCCGGAGGCCTCGTTCGGTGATAAATCATGATCCCGGAATGGGTCCGCGCACGTCGGACATATGAGATGCAGCCGGAGGGATATCGCGGAAGCGGAAAATCACGCAGTCGAACGATTAGAGCAGCGATGCAGGGCCCGCATGTGCATCATACTCAGCGACCGGGCCGGTAATGAAGATTCAGCTGCATGGAATACGCATCTCTAAGCCATCAGTAAGAATGCACAGTCTCGAACTTTCGAACCCCGAGCACGTGATGGTGAGCGGTAACGAGACGGTGGTGTGAAATACACCGAGATGAATAGGAAAGGCTTTGGAAATTTCGGGCGTTTGTGCATGATAGCCTACCATTTGTAGTAGGTGCAAAGATATGTCTGTATGATGAGTTGTTAGCCATACAAACAGTGGTGGGGACGATTGGAAGGGAAGCTCGGCCTCTCATTCGAGGGTAGCGTGAGTAAGCTTGCGGTGCAGCACAACGTAATCGCAGTAAGGCTTAGACGACGGTAGCTATCAGGACGACTAGTACGATGTGTAAGGAGGCGCGAGCTGCAGTTTGGGCATCTGTTGCCGGTGCCTTTCTCGAAGGCCTGAATGTCGGGTCTATGCAGGGCAGAGCAGAGCAGACGACAAGCTGCCCAAAGGCGTAACACGTCTCTAGGCCCGGAGCGCCGTAATGGTAGCATCACTCTGCGTGCTGCAGGAGAGCAAACAGAGGACTATTGACGCAGGTTGATGCAACAGCCTACAATGGCAATTGGGTTCCCGCGTATCGTGGGTCGAGCACACAGCCTCTGCCGCACGCAACGATTGCCGGAAAATTCGGTCGGATCACGAAGGAGAAGGCGAAGCACAGGCCAAGCCGATATTTTGGGCTTTAAATAATCGCGACTGGCGAGCAAATAGGGACTCTGGCAGACAAGACAGGCAGAGTGCATGCGTACCTAGAGAGACGCTCGTCGTGGTGCGTAAGGACGCCGGGGCCACGTCAGGGGCAGGGCTAGGTCGTGTAAGAAAGTAGCTAGGTAGGTACTGTAATTCCTTTCTCAGCCGGCGGGGGCCGTGGTATCTCCGGCAATAATACAGTACCAGCCTTTGTAACGGCGTGACCACTGTCCTTCATCAGCCTTGGGCGATCTTTTAAAGGACGAGCGGGCCGCCGCTCTGGCCGGTAGCACTAAGTACATACATTACCTCGGACAGGTCTACATACAGGAGCCCCTACTCCGTCCAGCCCCTACAACTTGGCTCCGAGAAGCGTCAACGCCATTCCAAGGTTATTCGGCCCCTCCAATCAATACTCCTGCGTCCTCGCTCGTCCCGCCGCCACCCACGTCCTGTCATTGGCGCAGCGCTACTGCACCCGCCGCATACTCTGCATACATCCTGCGCACGCCAACGCGCACATTCCGCCGCCCTCCTACCATTAAGGCTGTTCCGCGCGGCCTAGGAGTGCCCTGCATCCCTGGAGTCGACAACAGCTACATCATCAGGCATTCACGCATTGCCTGTGCCTATATCTTGACCACCAGCCGCTGCGTTAGTTGGCCTAGACATCAGACGCTCGAGCAGTTTGCCAAATATTCGACTGAAGCCTCTGGCCAGCTACTACCACTACACATCTACTTCTCTACTCTCGCTCACACTTAAACACTACCACAATGTTCTCCTGCGTAAACTACGAGCGCGGCTGCCGAGGCCGTTGCAACGCACAGGGTGGCCGGTGCGATAGTTGCATCACGCTCAACCTTCAATCCATTCGCTCCAGCAGCTCATCCTCGATATCCTCAATATCATCCGTCAATGGCCGGCAAGGAGCGGCCTATTCTGCCATGACATCCTCCTTCGCATCGCTGAGCCAGCTCGGCGCCTCGAGAGGCCGGTAGCTCCAGCCTATGCACAAGAGACGCCCGAAACGGACTCACTATCATGAACGATTCATCTTCAGCGTTTTAGCGAAACGAGTCTCATCAAGCTCCATGATTTACACCAACGACCACCCCAACCTAAATCTCACGTCGACCCTACCAACCGATAGGGCAGCATTTGGAGGAACACGAAATCGCATTTTCATGGGTCGGTTTTCTGCATTTCCTAGTTTGTACCATATACCACTTTGCTACCCTCGTACCAAGGGGAGCAAACAGCGCAGGCGTTGATACACGTGTGGGACCGGCGTTTTGAAGACTTCTAAAGTAGCATCATCATCATCATCATCATCTTATTCCATTTTAGTTAATATCTTCCAAAGTAACATAGAACTCCTTCTCCCCGGAAAAGGGCGGGGACGAAGGGCAGGCTTTCACTGTTTCCTCTGCAATACCAATCAATTCAAAGCAATTCAATAATGGCTCCCAATCCTAGTCTGCAATACTTGTTCTTCCGAAGACCCAAGGGAAACGAAAATGGCATTTCCATCAGTCCTAAGCCCCATTTTTTGGCGCCCCATATTAAAAAAAAAATGATGCAGGTGCAGCATTTCTACGAGTAAAAAACGCTATAGCACCCTCTGATGTAAGACTATATTGGCCGGAATGCCATCTGCAAGATCCCCATGTCGTATCGCGATGTCGAGCAAATCGTACTACTTAATTTCCTTGGCCAGCAACTCAAAACACCTTGGCCCTCCGCCTTGACTAGCAATCCAAGAACGCGCGCAAGAAGGTTCCACAACATGTCGTATGAACCGTTTGAACCTTCCCAAAGGATATTGTTTGCATTGGGCCCCCCATCTAACCTGGCGCTCATCCAGTCAAACCCACGCGTCACAAAACTTACTCTACCAAACGGCCATCACCAGAGTCACCACTGTCGTCAGCGCGCACGCTAGCACCCCGAAAATCCCTTCCTGAAACCTCTACTGCCCGCCTGGAAATTTACCTTGCTTCAGGTCCAGGCCGATGCCATGACTCTTACCTTCGGCTCATGACCCATTGTCAGAGCAGCGATCGATCGGCTTTTTAGCGGGGAATCGAGACTCAAGGAACAGGATAATTGACAGGAGGATCGTGGTACGTTAGCGCCCGCTGCGTGGTGACGCCAGCGGCGTGTGTAGGCCGATGGACCCTGGTCTGGACGGTATTGTGTGGGGCCCTCCTTGTATCGTGAAGCGGGGTGGATATGGTGTTGAACTTTTGCTTTCGCCGGTTCTCGGCTGTTGGCCGAGAAGGGCCACGGGGTTCAAAGGCAAATGCCTCACTTTCCAGGTCAATAGTCCCGGGGAGGGGGGGACCGCAAATAATCGACGGATGGTAGATGTGTGTTAGCAGCCTCGGATTGTACAATATTGAGGCGATGATGGACGAGAGGGCAATGCCGTGTCCCTAATTCGGGAAAGCGATTGGGCCGCAGGAACTTTCCGTTCATATATGCATGCAATCTCAAGCAGGTAGGTAGTGCTATCGCTCCGCCTTCTATCCCGTTTCCAATACATAAAAATGACATTTGTAGCAGGCGCTTCTATTGGTGTGAAAAAGCACAAGGTAAAACACGCTGTGGGAGGAAGGGGGGGGGCCGAGGAGAAAATCCTCCGTACATACATACATATTGCGCTGCACGTTCTCTTACTGGCTATGTAACGGTTTCTGCGACCGCTCCTGCGACCCCAGAATACGAAAGCAGGTTTTCGGTGGCAGAATTACTCATAAGTAATGGACGTGTACCCGTCTATGCAAGTAGAGTATTGACGGTGCCACCCCAAATACAACATTGTTACCGGAAATAGTCCTCATACCAATATCTTTCTACCCAAAAGGTAGGCCATCGCATTGACGTATCGTGGCTGTGACGACGATCAATGAAGGCGGCCGCAGAAAGGGCATATAGATAGAATTGCAGCCCGCATATTGCATGTCGCTCTCTGTAGAATTAGAGCACTTGGTATAAGACAAATGCAAATACTGAGAGGAGGCGGATGTATGCATCCGTCTTTTGGGATCATTAGACCGAGCGGGCTTCCTCTACATACCGCGGAATACCGTCGAAGAATGGTATTTTTAGCAGCACCGGCGGTTCTCCAACGCTCAGCTGCATCGTACCAGTCGAGAGACGGTTGAGCGGCTAAGGAGTCTTTGCAGACAGTGAGGCGGGTTGCGTTTAGACGTAGATTTAAGGTATACCTACCCCAAGTACGAAATATGCCCTCAATGAATAGTCGACTGCCTCTGCAAAAGGTGGTCCAGAAGAAGTACCGTTGAGTGGAGCAAGAATGCTTTACCGGCCCCGCCTTGCTGATGAAAGAAAGTCCAGTTAATAAGTCGGTCACTCGGCAAAATGGATTGATATACATCGGAACTAGAGATAAAATTGGGATTGATAGTATACATCATCTACGAGGCAACTCTAGTCTATTTGGCTTCGAAGAGGTCGTGGCTGAGGATTGACGGATTCCTGTCGATGTCGTAAAATCATGTCGTGATGGATTACATATTCCTCTAGCGTCGCGAGCGGAAAGCGGGAATTGGGTAAACGATGGTTATAGGACTTGTAGTTGCTAGCTCCACTAGGCGGTTGCTTAGCTAATTATCATTCGAGCCAAAATGAATATCGCATCACGTGTTCGGTCTCTCGGCTATTACTGAGAGTTTAGCAAGTCAGATCTAGCTTGCTTCGGAAATGGTCTCTTTCTCGAAAGGGTAAGCAAATTAATTCCCTTGATAGCGGAAGTATAGATATTTCAGTTGTCCCGCCTGTCAACACTGTTTCAGCCCTATGACAATAATTCAGTGTCAAAAACTTATGGTAGAAATCACTTGGTATCTCAATGCTGACCTCATCCGCGTGCGAATTCCACCTGAAGTCCACTTGAACCCAACATGCTACGAAGTCTGAAAACGAAAGATTTCCTAATCGGCTCCACTTAGTAATTGGTCATCCTTGATCGTTTGCCAGTCTAGTCTCCAGGGCCTCACGTTAAAATAGCCCGTATCCCGCGATCAAAAGTACCCGAGATTTCATCGCTGTCGGGGAGAGGAATTTCCTTATGTGGTTTGTAGTCAAAGTAACGACGAATTTATATGTGTCAAGACGCTAGGAAGACGAACTATCGCGTACGATTCCGGTGTGGCACATGTCCCACGACGGGTTCATAGGTGACAAGGGCCTATATTAAGAAGTATGATAATTTCTTCGAATGGGAACAGAAGTGGGTGAAAACGAGTGGAGATGGTAAGTTTGCCACCCTCACAGTTGCTCAATACAGAGTTTCGACCAGCCAAACAAACCAGTGGATTTCATCGATAAATCATCTAAAGTTGCCGAAGATGTGAAATTAGAAAAATGCCTCGACTACAGTAGAGGTGAGCAGTAAACAAGGAGCGACCCCCATAAGCCAGCCAAGGCGATCACGGAGAAGAGATATCACAACCGTGGACGAAACGGTCCGTTCCAGTCAGTAGAAACGCGTTAAATACTGCTGGATAGCACTGATGCCTCGTTAGAGAATCTTCCTCGGAGACCAAGCCCTATATCGTACCTATTCCGGGGAATTGTCCACCGGCCAACCAAGCTTTCTATCAGCGGGAGCACCCGTTGATCCAAATAGCTTGACGATGTCCGATAACGTGGGCCAATTATGCCTTAAAACTGGCCCGTTTGGAGTCTTGCCCCACGATCCTGATTTCATGGGGGAATTTCCCCCTAACACTCCCAAATTACCGATCAACTAGCCAGTAGAAAACCGTTTAGAAGCGCAGCTTTACCGATTCTTTGTCGAAAAGGTTACTGTTTGGGTCGGTGCCTAAATCACCCCTAGTTACTGATGCAAAAATCATCCTAGCAGGACACGACGTGTTCGGAAAGCCTCTTTAGGGAGATCATTTTAAAACTAATACTCACGAACTCGATGATGCTCGACGCCGTCTTTCTGCTCGCTGCGCAGTATTTGAAGGGAGTCAGTCCACCATTTTCCACCGAGCCGTCTCAATATCATGAGCGGCTGCTGAATCTGCTTATTCCGCATATAGCTAATTGGGGATTACATCGAAAATGAAGCCGCACTTACCGCCGCCGTTATTCTACGGTCATCTGAGGACTCTTTTGGTACGTTTGATACCTTCGTAGGAGAAGTCGAGCGATTAATACCGAGCACGAACAGCTAGAAAAGAGGGGCAATCGCGCTTGTCTACGTTTGAGCTCTTCACAACTGCTGGCGGCTCACTCCTCAGCACATCAAGCGCTGTGGTCTGGGCATGTTTCCTGAAACATGTCCGCTTCAAAATTTATAGTGCGCTTTTAAAACAACCTAGCTTACAGGCCAACTATCAAAGCTTCTTCTTGCCGGGCTTGGACAAGCCAGATGACGATATTCACTTTGTGTAACCGCAGTCTAGATCTGCGCGGGAGTGTTTTAATAGTGCTCTTCGGATTGCGATACAGAAAGGAACTAGCAAGAACTAAAGGCGCTGGTTGACGGCTGGGAGAATTCAAGACCTGCTAGCTTTTCACCATCCTTCTATCGGGAGGCCGACATCGAGCAAGTTAGATACTACCCCGACCTTTGATGCTTACATCGTAATATAGTAAGTATATCCGAACCATAGGCTATACCTTCTCGCTGACATGAATGCAGCTGAAGCGAATCAGGATCCTCAGATTGCCCGTGTCGCACCAGCTCAACATCAGCCAAGCTTAGCTAAGGACGCGACTTAAGATCTCAAAAATTTGAATACGGCTGAAATTCAGGATAGATTGAGAGAAACCGTTGCGATTGCTCGATGCAATGGACACAGAATGCCAGCTCTATTCTGAGCTAGTCACCCTCTATATTCCTTCCGTCCATTGGCTGTCGATCACACGGATCGGGTAAAAATCATACAATTACTTGAAGAGGTGGATGCCGTGGGATGGGCCACGAAACCAGCCATGCACTGGCTAGCAACAAAGGGGATGATGCGTTGAGAAAGCATAATGTGAAAGATTTATGGCCTAGGTCATGATGAACCGGCAAGCTCCGAAGAAGCTAGAATGGAGATTGAGCTCCTTGGACTACTAACGACGTTTACTGAGCGCCTGCGATCGAGACGAGGCTGAGAGAAGGAACCACCAACGAGGACACTCCTCCGGCTTTCGTATTAACACCACTTCGGAAGAACCCTCGCACCGAGGAACCATCATGACTTCGGGAGCCGGGGAGCCGAGGAGCGGCACTCACAGCGATCGAATGAACGCTAGCGAAGAATGGAGTCAACTACTATTCGTATATTAGGCCATGATCTAGACCTTAGCTGTCTAGCTCGGTCTTCGACGCAAGGTTTGATCTTCAACAATCATTTGGCTAGCCACGCTCCTAACCACCAACTCGCGAATGCTATACCGGTAAACGCAACTACAATCGCATTACCCTTCCTTGTTAGCGCAAGATACGACAAAATACCAACAATTATTTCCAAGCGCCTGGCCGCGTCTCGCCTCGCCCTCCAGTTGGGGTTGATTGGGAAGGGAGGATTGGACCGAATATCGCCAGAATCAGAAGCAGTGATTGGCGAGTCAGCGATGCGTAACGACAGGGCGACCGGCCGGTGATCTGATGTTGGCTGAATAGGTAGTGCAATGTAATTCTGGAGTTCAAGCCTTGGGGAGGAAGCTGGCGAAGGGAGGAACAGGATACGATCACACCAACTTGGATAACGGTGCTTCGCCCATACCCAAGTCTCTCCGGGATCCGACGCGGTGCGCTTATGTGGATTTGAGGGTTGTCTGCGTTGCATGGAGTACTTGTACGTTGGAGGAAATGTAATAGGCAGCTCACGCAATCCATGAAGAGTTCTATTTGCTTCTTTTTCCCGCGTTAGCTGGTCAGTCTTCAACAGCTGGGAGAAATGTGTTGGCGAGGCCTCCGGTTGTCCAGGCTGCGGGTAGAGGTGATAGGCTTTCGGACCGGGCGCCTCGTCCATTGTCCTGTAGTTCAGGTCCCCGGCGAAGAACAGGTGCGTCTGGGGCGCGAACATGCCGCTCCTATCCGGGGGGGGCTCTGGGGATGCAGAGAGCAGAGGGACTTCCTCGGACGAGCTATAACCAGAGTTGTCATTGCTTAGGAAGACCAGATTGCGCACGATGCTCTCCCAGTCCTTGTTGCGAGCCTCTATATTGTATTCCATCGGAGCTAGGTGAGCGGCTGCGAAGGTTATGGGAAGGACAACATCGGACCCGGCGCACGCAATCCCGAGACGCATCGCGACCGCACCCTTGTTTCCCATGTCCCAGAATCCCACGCCCGCCCCTGCTGATTGTATCCACTGCACCTTCTCCGCAAACTGAGGCTGCGCGAAGATCATGAGCGCCGTCATGCCCAGCGACCGCGTAGCGACATGCTCGAGCTGCACCGCGCCATGGCTTCGCAGCTTTGCAGCAAGCTGTACTGTGTCGGTGACGCGGTTAAAGTACGGAGTCAGATACGAGCCGCCTAGGAATGAGTATGTAATCGGAGCAATTTCCTGCAGAGCGATAGCGAGGATGTCGGGGACGGAGGCTGTTGCAGGGAGAGCATCGAACAACGACGGCGCTAGGGCTTCAGGGCTAACGAGGCTGCGCGCGCAGTTGAAGGTCAGCAGGTAGAGTTCGAACATCGTCGCCGGGTCGCTGATGGAGCATCAGCAATGCTACGGTTGTTGAGAGCAGATGCAGAGCAGATGCACAGCAGATGCACGGCCAACGCAAGGGTCTCGGAAGGCCGGACTAGCATCTGAACCTATCTTAGTAGGTAGACGATCTAGTAGGTGCGTCGAGCCGCAACAAGCAATAGAAGGAGTCACGATCCGCTTACTCCTAACGTTGACCGCGTCCTTTGCGTTGAAATACCGGGGGCGCACAATGGCGATTTGCCATTGCGCTGCGAGGTTCCGCCCGTCCCACCCGCACCCGTCCACGGGCTACCGCAAACAACTGCTCCGCTAGCGGGGGGAAGACGCGACTCCACTGCGGCGTCGCCAGTGGAGAAAACGCAGCAACAGCACCCTATAATAAGGGCAGGTTTACCACACGGATAGATCGGGAGCCTGGATAGGCGGTATGGTGGAAGCGGAAGGAAGATCGTTGACTCGCCAACGCTTACCTTGGGCCTGGTACGTCATCGCGCCCATCGTGAAAACCGTCGTGGTGGTGGGGGGAGCTTGTCGAAGCTCTGTTGGGAGACGATTCTGGCCTTCCAACCCCCTTTTTTTCGCATCGTGACCAAAAACTGTATTGCTTGTCCTCTCTTGGGCCATTCCTCAGCTGAGGATCCTAATCTTAGTGGTTCGAGAACGGCATAGGCCCAGGCCGACGAACTATCGTGAGATTTATTCTAGGCCGTCCGCCCTCCCTCCCAAAAATTTCTTCACTCAACTGCGCACCGCAGACATGTTCAAACCACAACTTCTTCGCCAGGCCGCTCGTGCTGCCCGCGGCCACACTCCACGAGCGGCTCTGAGGACAAGACAGCCCATTGTTTCTTACTCTCGGCCTTTCTCATCTTCACCATGCCGTCTCGACGAGCCGCCTCGAGACGACATTGACGCTGCCACAACAGCCGGAGAGCCCGGCGAGAGCGGCGACCACGAAGGGCAGTATGCACGGACAGACAATACCATCCAAGTTGAATATCCCGAAGAGAAAGACCTGCCTCCCTCCCAGCCAGTACAAGGCCGAGGAGGTTTCCACTTCAAACGCACTCTTGCTTCCTTTTCTTTAGAGGGAAAGTCAGCCATCGTCACCGGTGGTGCTAGAGGGTTGGGGTTAGTCATGGCTCAAGCATTGGTGACCAGCGGTGCCGATGTTGCCCTAGTAGATATGAACAAGGAAGAGGCTGAAAAGTCGGCCAAAGGCCTCATTAACACATTCAAAGACGAAAACCCGGGATCAGACAAGTAAGCAAAGCTCACACGCAGCAATTCGGCAGCAGATTTTGTTAAGCAGCGAAACAGGGTGCCAAAGGTTACAGCCCACTACTGCGATGTGTCGAGTCCAACGTCGGTCGACGAATGTTTGGCGGACATATTGAAAGAGCACGGCAAGATCGATAATCTCGTCACTTCTGCAGGATTCACCGAGAACTTTGATGCCATTTCGTACCCTCATGACCGCATGCAAAAGCTTTGGAGCGTCAATGTGGATGGCACCTATCTCTGGGCAATTGCCGTGGCCAAGCACCTGATGGAGAGGAAAGCGCCTGGCAGTGTCGTCATGATTGGCAGCATGTCCGGCGCAATTGTCAACGTGCCACAGCCTCAAGCTCCTTATAACGCGGCTAAGGCTGCTGTGCGGCATTTGGCATCGAGTCTGGCTGTTGAGTGGGCTCATGCAGGCATCCGCGTCAACTGCATCTCACCCGGATACATGCTTACGGCCTTGTACGTACCCAGTCCCGTATCATTCTAAGCTACCGTAGTAACAACATTGTTCTAGGACCAAGAAAATCCTTGACGACAACCCAGACCTTCAGAAACAGTGGACGTCTTTAATTCCCGTCGGAAAGATGGGCCGGCCTGAGGACCTCATGGGCGCCGTCACATTCCTCTCAAGTGACGCCAGTCTCTATGTGACAGCAAGTTGCCCCCATTCGATCCTGATAGCGTGCTGACAATGGTTTATAGGGAGCCGATTTGCGCGTCGATGGCGCCTACACTTGCACTTGATGTTCTGTAATGTTCTGTGTTGTCATTCGGAGAAGGGAAAGGTTTGGGCGGCGCATGGGATAGGACCGATGAATGTAATTCAATAATATACTAGCCTTGAAATTGCACATGGATTGAGAACCCTCGTCGAGATGGGTTGACTTCTTCGAATCTCTACCTACGAGCTGTTGCGCTGTGATTCCACGAGTGAGCGAGAGGAGAGGCGGAATGGCGGGGTTGATGGTTGACGGATAGACATTTGTGCGAACGGTCTACTGAAACGGGTCCAATCCGCTTGGCAAACGTGACCCGACCCACATCAGCCCTGGGAGCGCGGACGACATTTGACAGTGCCCGCATCGACAGCGCACATCGAGCTGACCAGCGACTCCGCCTACACCGTCTTGCACGATACCACGAGCCCTCGCACGCCGACCGCGTCGTTGATATTTCTGCACATCCGCCACCCATTCCCCACAGTGCTCCCCGCTGCGGCTAGCCATCGGCCTCTCGACGAACCGAACAGCGCACGAAGCGCCCAGCCCGACTGGCAACAGCCTCGCAACCACCGGAGGCAACCTTAGATGCTCGTCCGCATTGCGCACAGTTCCCACGAGGCATAGAGCAAGGCCGATGTGGACGTCGGCTCGGGCAGCACACCGTCTTGCGCTGCGCATGTCCTCCGAAGCAGCCTCGTGAATGACGACGACTGGCCTCCTCGCCCTCGACCGACCGACCTCACTCCCCGACCCGCACACACACTCGAACGCACCCAGCACTCACTGCGCGCCGCCGCCATGGCCTACTACGGCAACGGGACGAATTACTACAACCCCAGAATTCCGCATTCGAACACGGGCCAGCACCAGCACGACCACGCGTTACCGAGCAACGACAATGGCGACAACGCAAATGGCGGAACCAGCTATGGGTATCCGGGAGCGGCCGCAACGCAGGGCCGAAGTAGTTTTTCTAACCGCCCCAGCGACGAGCTGTTCATGGGCTCGACAAGCCCCGCGACCGGCTATCCCACCCAACCTACTTCACCAACAGCCGGGGGATACAACAGCCAGTACCAATACCAGGCGCAGGCGCAGGCGCAGGCGCAGCCTCAGCCTCAGCAGCAGTACAACCCCCAGAACTATACCTCTCCTGTTGTACCGCTGCCCAATCCCCAAACCTATGGCGGTCTCAATCGGACCTTCTCCAATCTCGGCCATCAGCCTTACAATCCCGCCCTTTACGCCGAAAACAATTTGAATCGGAACAACACCGTTAGTCATCCATATGGATTCTCTCCAACTTCGCCGTCCGTCGGTTCCTATCCCTCACCTACGAATTACCAGGCGCAGTTTGGAAGGACAGCCTCAGTCCAAGGTGGGCGGTCAACTTACACGCCCCCCGCCCCCCCACCACTACCAGTACCACCGGAGAGCTCATCTTCTCTAGCAGAAGAATGGGAAAGCTATCCGGCCAGGCAGTCATCCACCGCTCACTCGTACCATCGCTCTTCCGATACGTCCCACGCACCCTTACCCTCGCCACCAACATATGAGACGCGTTATAGCCCCCAAGAACGGCTTGTCAGGTACCAATCGACCTCTAGCCACCTTTCGAATCCCCTACCAACAACACCTCCTACGCCACAAGCTCCCCCCCACCGAACCAATACAGTAGAGCGAAGACCCCTCCCTCCCCCACCGCCTCCGAACGAGTCCGACAGCGATGACTATTTTGTTCAGCAGAATGGGGGGGCGTACTCGCAAGACGAACTTTTTACACAAGTAGAGAGCATAGCTACTAGGAGCACAGGTGGCTATCGACCACCAGCTCATGTCCAGCAGCCAAATGGGAACCAATACCACAACTCTACGTCAGGTTCCAACGGTGGCCGTGTCAATGGAGACCATATGCCCCCATATCCAGTACAGGAGACCTATCTCAGCGACGAAAGCGACGTTGAAGCAGCTGCTGGCCTAGCTGCTCTTCGTATGGCAGAGGAACAGGAGGAAGCTGACGAAGCACGAAGACGCAGCGGCGGCACGGGGCTTTACAGCACCTATGCATCTGTGCAGTCCCCACAGTTGCCGTCTAATACCAGCCAACCGGCCCAGGACAGCGCGAGCGATAGTGATTACGTACCAGTTGATGTAGGCTTATACGGTGGCAATTTTGAGCCTCATTTCACTTATGGGGGAGCTCCTAACCAACTAGCGGCTGGCTCCAGCAGTTTCGACAGTCACAGCCACCCAGTGTCGTCGTCTGGCTCCCAGCGGCGATCTGAAGCCGCCAGTGACGGTTATGACCCTATCCATCCGTTCCCGTCTTTGTCCTTGGACGTTCGCGTTGATACATTTGGCACAGGTGGACTTGAAGAACCAAGTGCTAGGAGACGGAGTTATGATGAAGGTGATGAGATCGGCCTTTTGGAGCATCAATCACCTGTGGCCGGGGAGCCGCCTGACATGTTCTATCATCCTGGGATGTCTACGAACCGCCCACTACCACCACCCCCAGCAAATAACAACCGCAGGTACAACCACCAAAGCACAAGCTCTACTGGCTCTTACGAGTACTGGCGCAATTCTCAGTCTTCTCGTGGATCATATCCTGTTGATCCACAGTCCATGCAAATGCAAGCCCCCGGAGGCACGCTGGTGCCACGGTCAACATCACTCTTGCAACACAGCAACACACCTCAGGCCGTGCCGCTTCCGAGGTCGAAGACCGATGCTGAACAAGGACATAGGGCTCGACAAGCCGCAAATAGGAGTTCCTTCTATCCTGGCCAGGCTGACAGCGATGGAAGCACCCTCACTCCTAATAGTGCTGAGGGCATAGCGATTGATCTTCCGACTTTGCCGGCTGGTAAACGTTTCAATCCAGCTAAGCTCTCTAGCAACGACTTCAAAAAATGCACCGAGCCATGGGCGCTGAGCTCCATCATATCCTGGCTTAAGGGCATGACAGAAGGCGAGGCTGACCTGAAAGAAAATGCCATCACTGATGGTCTCGTTGCGCTTTTCACTCACAAGGTACCAACTATGAATATTGCAGATGCCGAGACGCTAAGTAGTCGCGTCGTGGCAGAAATGTACAAAGCAGGTACCCTAGTGCACGAAGAAGAGTGGTTGAAATTTTCTTCTGAGACTATGACTGGAGTGATATTTCAGCTGACAGGTGCCGGATGTTACGCGCCAATGCTGCACAACTACTCTACCCCAGGGCGTTGTTACTCGCACCATTGTCAGAGGACACTGAAGAAGATTGACCTCCAAACTCAGGCTGGCGCCCCACGATCAGACGATTGGGCCACTTTCTACAAGGTGAAAAAGGAAGACATCGAAGGGGTCAACAAGAAGGAGGTTGAACGACAAAACATTATTCATGAAATTGTCCAGGGTGAGGACAACTACATGGAGCGAGTTGACGTACTCAGAACCCTCTACCGAGATAGACTTGCTTCCGCCCAGCCGCCCGTTATTCCTCCGAAGAAGCTAGCCAAGTTCCTCAAGGATGTCTTTGGCAAGATAGATGCCGTCAAGAAGGCTAATGAGGATCACCTACTTCCCCAGATGAAATATCGACAGCAAGAACAAGGCCCATGGATTGTTGGATTTAGCGACATCTTCAGAGAATGGATCAGGAAAGCAAAACAGGCGTATATTGAGTATGCCGCCGCCTTTCCCTACGCAAGTTTCCTCGTCCGACAAGAAGCCGATAAAAACATGCTGTTCCGCACTTTCCTCGATGAGGCTCGATCAAACAAGCTATCGAACAAATTGAGCTGGGATACGTACCTCAAAGCACCCATCACCAGGTTACAACATTATAGCCTCCTTCTAGGGACCGTTTTAAAAAGATCAACGGTCGACAACGAAGAAAAAAGAAACCTTCAAATCGCAATGGAGGAAATCAAGAATGTAACATTGGAATGTGACAACCGCGTCGCGGAGATGTCACGCAAGGTGGATCTCACTGACCTTCAAGCAAAGCTGATCCTAAGACCAGGCATGCAACGCGTGGAGCTGAATTTGGACCACCTCGGAAGAGAACTCATATTCAAAGGCGATCTCCAGAGAATGGGAGGCAACCGATTTACGTGGCTTGAAACACATGCACTACTGTTCGATCACTATCTAGTCTTGGCAAAGACTGTTTCGTACAGAGAGGCTGATGGGGTTACCAAATCAGAGAAGTATGATGTCTCGAGGCTTGTGAGTATTACTAGTTATTTCTTTTGATACAGCTGACAAGCAGTAGCCAATACCCATGGATTTACTTGTTTTGGAGAGTGAAGATGATGATCCCGTAGTCAGATCAGCAGTCAAAGGTATTGCTGCTGTAACAACTGTTACGGGAAAAGTCTCAGGTTCCGAATCCCGTCTCGGGAGGGTATCAACAAATAGCCCTGGGCCGGGCACACTTCAACATACTAACACATCTAATTCTCTATCGTCCACGAACACAGGATCTTCCGGGAAGACGATGGTGAATACTACCGTTCTTGACGCTGGCAAGGACGAGAAAATCATGTTTCCTTTCAGGATAAAACACTTAGGAAAGGAGACCTACACTCTATTTGCACCAACGGCGCAAAATAGGGCAGAGTGGTGTGACAAGCTCATTATTGCAAAAACAAGACACGCTGCAGCTTTGTTCGCCCAGAATGCAGAGCCATTCCGGTTACGAGTTATGGCAGATTCTGCTTTCGCTTATGAGAGTGCTATGCCCTCCCAAAAAAGCATTACCATCAAGGGCACTCCCCTCGACCGATCGATAGAGGAGGTTGAGAAATTGTTCAGCCACTCCGGTCGACCTGTACCCATTTGTCGTGCTAAAGTAAATTGCGCGACAGCATTCCACCAACCATATGGCAAACATATGGTTGCTGTTGGCACGGATATCGGCGTTTACCTTTCGGAGTATGACAATCCTCGTGGTTGGACAAAGGTAATTTTTTTTTTTTTTTTTTTTCATCTCGATGCGAAGTATAATCATACTGAAACACAACAGGCTATACCCATACCTAAAGTAACTCAAGTCGCTGTTTTGGAGCAATTCAGCTTAATGCTACTCATCTCAGATAAGTCATTGATTGCGTATCATCTCGATGCTGTATGTCCAGTCAGTGGCTCGCTCCCGTCAAATGACTCCGCTCGGCGTGCGCCCCAGAAACTGTCTGGTGCCCGGGATATAGGCTTTTTCGCCACAGGTGTCATGAAGGACAGGACGCTCGTATTCTATAAGAAACGTGAAGGCCTTTCGTCGACGTTCAAAGTGTTAGAGCCCGTATACCAGAAATCTACAGAGAAAAAATCTCGCCTATTCCGATCCGGCCGAACCGAGTTTTTCCGCGAGTACGATGAATTCTATATCCCGGCCGAATGCTATGACATCAACTTATTTCACTCTTCTCTTGCCATCTCTACAGCAAAAGGGTTTGAGGTGCTCACGTTGGACAAGAAGCAGCCTTGGTCCGTTCCTGACCTCAAACAACCCCACGTTGCCACCATAGCATCTCGGCTCCAAAATCAAGATCCGCTAGGCATGTTCCGGTTGTCAGACCAAGAATTCCTCCTGTGTTACGAAGAATGCGCTGTTTACGTCAATAAGCATGGTGATATATCCCGTTCCGTGATTATGGAGTTCGTAGGAAAAGCAAAGAGTGCAGCGCTCTACGGGCCGTACGTGCTATTGTTTGATCCGGACTTCGTCGAGATCAGGAATGCGCAGAATGGACGTTTGAGACAGGTCATCGCCGGAAGAGACGTCAAATGTCTAGACGATGGATTGAGTGGCGGGTCTTCGGGGAACAGAACCGTCAAGCTAAGTTTGCAGCATCCGCAGCAAGAAAGATCTCAGATCGTAGTCGAGCTATTACTTAATGAGGGACTGAAGGAGTAATTTGATGGGATTGATATCAGAGGGACACCTTTTTGTATCTAGTAATGAAGTCCTATTTCGGGATGAGCCGGCGCAGGGCAAGCTTGTCCCTGGAGTTGGGGAAACGTTGGATTGGTGTTTTTGAGGGGGTATGCATAGCATAGAGGACTCACCGTTGATGAATGTCGGGGTGGGCTGCTTACTCTTTTGGCCAGTTCGTTCTATTCTCGATAAGTTTTATGGATACCTATTTGGGAAGTCGTTTGGCCCTTTCACCATTCTTTGACGTATTTTGTAACTGTAAACATTGTGGCTTGGTGAGGCATCCTTGTATTCTTTTTTGTTTTTTTAACTGTTTGGTGTTCGGAGAATCGAGGAGTGCATGTGACATTTTTGACATCCAATCGCCCTTGGTTATGAAACGTGAAAGCTTGAACGGAGCCGGAGTCGCTTGAACTCTTAAGGGGGAGTTCGACAAGCCATCAGTCGACAGCTGGATTGGGGCGCCTTTTAGCAACTCGTGTTTATCAGGCGGATCCACGAGCAAGCACTGATGACTGTGGTGATGCATCAGGGGCAGCTTGGTGCTCCCCGCCTAGACTCAAACATTGAAGTGCGCTAGGGGCGTAGTATAGATTTGCATCGTTGATGTTCCCTCAGGGCGGCTCCGGGCCCTTGTGCGCTTCGGCCGGGGAAAATTAACGGATCCTGGACAGCTGTGAATATGCGGGTTGAATGCTCATCGCTTTGAAGCGGCTGGCTTGATGCATATTAAAGGAAAAACACAAGCCTGCGGTCGTCGCCGATTTCGTTGGAGACTCCCCTACAAGGCGAGCTTTGCTTGCAGGACTCTTGGAATGATGGTATTGTATGAGCTTGAAGGGGGGGGGGGTTTGTATAGACTGGACTTGCTTGGAAAAGACATGCGGCGGCTATGTAGGTACGATATGTAGGGGCTGTCTAGGATATTTATTTACGGCACAGAGGGTGGGTATCAGGATGGGGTTTGTCTGTTCCATTGGGAGGGTTTTGGGTATAATGTGGGGATCTACGGAGTATCTCGGGTTGTGGGATAGGGGGGAGTTGGATGGATGTTGGGAGGAGAAGGATGAGAAGTGAATATGGAGCAGATGGTTGGAGGTGGGGGTATCAATGGCGGGTTCTAATGCGGTGAGAAAATAAATATGGGAATTCAAGTGGTATCGTCGATACGAACTATCACATTCGCCGTCGCGGCCAAGAACAGAAAGCAAGACGTTAGAAATATTCCTAGAAAACGACTCCGTACAAGAAACACAGAGGCTGCTAGGTGGAACTATATTGCATATTCGTCCGACTCCTTAGGGGCAATTAGAACTAGTTCCGCTCATTATCCATCACACATGTACATGTAATTGTCCATAATAGCAACACTCATTTACCATAAGCGAAAGTTAGCCATATTCTTATTTAAGAATATTCTAGACATACAAAGATAATTAGTTGAATTATTCGCGGCAGGAAATCATATTTACCTCTGCCTTCCTCCTGCCATTTTAATCTAGAGAACCTTCGTACCAACCGCCTATCGCTGAAATAACCCATAGCTAATAGCAATCGTAGTTGGCCTAATCTCCGCTACCTCTTGAGGTCTATGCGGACGCCTACCTAACGAGATAGTAAACACTTGTAGCACTGTGTCACGTGATCGACAGGACCCGCATGCAACCCCTTCACACAACGGGAACTCGCATTGCATACCTCCGAATGCGTTCCAGTGTCACGGCGCACAGGGAGGGAAAAGTATCTAAATGTACATGAACACTTCCGAGCACGGGATGCACGAATACATACATGTACATGGCCGTGCAAGGGGGACCGGAAAATAGCGGCGTGGGCTTAGTACGTTGCGATATAGGAGCGCGATAGGCCGGTGCGTGGATACGGGTTGAAGAGACCAGTAGTCGTGCTCGATGAGAGAGGTGATGCATGGAAAGGAGGGAGAGCGTACTGCCGTGACATGAGGTGTTCGAGGAAGGCGGTGTGTTTGCACCTTGTCAGCGTGGGTGTTAGTACGAGTGACAAGGTATAAAGGGTCCTGTCTGTCTCGAAGTCAAAGTCGTGCCAAAAGCAATTCGTCCGTACGTGTCGTGCTTGATGTAGTTTTCTGACTGGTCCGTTCGGGCAAGAAACATCAGTCCACCCCTAAGGTACTTATGGCGAGTAGATTGCTGTTCATGCACCTGTGTTGCATACCCGCCGGCAATAGGGCTGGATGCAGTTCGCTGTACAACATGCAGCTGTTGTGTCCTACTCAAGACTCGACGACTCAAGCATGCGAGTATTGAACTTCCAAGCTAGCGAGTCGTACCAGAACGCTGGAGAGTCGGAAAGACGGGTCGGGGGGAGGCAATAGCAACGCGAGTAGTAGATGTAGTTGTGGGATGGAATTAGAGAAATCGGAGTAGCGAAGGGCCCTATCGGTTATCATTTCGTCATCACGAAAGAGGAAAGAGCGAGGAAGAACGTGCGACCTACCTCATCAGGCATCACTTCATCCGTGGCCGTTGAAAGCTCACTAGCACCTGCAAAGGCTAGTATTCAGAGCGAGTAGACTCGCCAGTCGCTCGAGACGCCCAATTCAACGACATACATGCTCCATGTACATGCTTGTACGACTGCGGGGGAATGCGGAAAATATTGGCAACACGAGAATGATGCAACGCCGGTGGCGGATGGGGATGCGCACTGCCGGGTCCTAACGGCGAGGCGATTTATTGAATGTGATTTAATGGGGAGAGACAGCAGGTTGGATAAGCCAAAAGACGTTGCACGACAGCGTTGTTGCTGCACGACTGGTTTCCGGCTTTGGGAACTTGGAGTAGATGATGTTGATAGCTGGTATTGGACAAGCACAGTGGACGGCGCGAGTGAAGGCAGCCATTGGCTGGGGGGCGACAAGGCGGGTAGATAGAAGCGCTTTAGGTGGTGCTTTGAATAGAAGCGGAGATATTGTAGGAAAGGGTTGGTGATTGGTTGCTGTGGCGTTCGGGACCTTGCGATATCGAAGGCCTCATGTAGATAGGAGGCACAATATCGCAGATTCGACTAACCAAGGTTGCACGCCCTCACCTTAACAGTGTGATAATATTCTTGCAGCCCAAAGCTCGTAATTGGGTAGGTTCGCTGTATCTCTGACATTGCCGAGCTAGGGTCGCCGTTGTGAAAAAAAAAAAAAAAAAAAAAAAAATTTGAAGGTAGAGTCAGGTTTCAACGAGTAGATATATCGCCATCCTCAAAATAGACGCAGGTTCATCTATACAGGCACAAGAGGTAAAGTCGCTTAGTGGATGCATGTCGATCGTTTGTGATTTTCTCCAGCTCCCTGTCCCGGTCGCTCGGTTGGCTGTTGTAAGACCCCACCGGTTCCATATTGAGATGTTTCTTGAGGCTATCGCTCTCGAATTATCCAGATCCGGCACACCCATGGCTCTGGGCCGTCAAATCGTTTACGAGCGGTACCTGCCTATTGACTGGGAACGGGATAAATGGAGGAAGAAAACGGAAGTAGACGAGGCAGAAGCGAGCAATAGCAGAGTCACTATAGAAACAACCTTTAGTTAACGACATGTGTTTCCTCGTATTGAGGAAAAGACACGGTAGAGTCTTTGCGCAAAGGATTCTAGTCATGGTAGGCCCCGTTGGACGAATGTAGCGGTCAGTCTCACCGCCATCAGTGCTCGAGGGTGTTTCAGTGGGATTCCGGCGTCCGGAGGTTCGTCGCACATAAGCAGCAAACAGCATACGATGGTATGGCTGGCGGAACTCAGAATGCTACGGAAACGCGGCGGATGCTTGGCCCAGAATCAGCTGTAAAGCCGATACACACATTACTATTGGAAGATTGCAATATTTGAAGACTTCCAAGCTTGGGGAGGTAAGGCGGAGTGCTCACGTGGACACGATGGGCGACGGCGGGCGGACGGTTCGACTCCTTGGGAAGGCTTGGAGACGAGGTTCGAGGGAAATGAGCAATCATGTGCCTGTCGTCTGGTGGCTGCGGCCGCTATTTGCTGCACCCCGCACCGGCGGCTTTATGCTAAGGAAGGGGGACGGGACATTACTACAAGAAGACATGAGGTTACGGAGAGGGTATTGTCTCAGGGTGGGATTAGGCTTGTGATCCGACCGTTGATGCTGCGCGGCGCGGCTGCTATATGAAAATATTGACAAAATCTGCAGCGCGGACAGGCCTAAGATGGGTAGCGGCAGAGGGTAATTTATCTCACGCGTCTGCTGCTAAAGATACTTGACGGGCAATCAGAGCAGTGGCCAGGCCGTTGCCCAAGGCGGTAGACGCGCGCGGGTGAATTGGTGACGGCGGAGGCGATCATAGGTAGACGCCCCGATTACCCTTGTAGGCGAAGAATTGGGAAGAGCGATCCTTGAGAGGCCAGCACGCTGCCGACCACGTGGAAAACGACGACATCCATGGCCCCAAGGACCTCAGGGTTCAATAGGTGCGATGGTGGGCCACGTCAAGCATGGACGCTGGACGCTGGACGCTGGACGTTTGGCCGCTGGCTTCCCTCTCGGGGCGACGACGCGGGCTGGCGGCCTACCTGCCTAGCCAGCCGTGAGTGCATGCAGACCTGCTACTATACGGAGTACCTAGGTAGGTAGATATGTATGTTGGTTGTGGTTCTGGATCTAGTTGTGGTGTTCAAGCGCCCGGAGCTGCAGGGCTCACGGCGGATATTTTCTCGAGCCCGTCCTTTCTAGATTGCTGGTGCTGGTTCCATTGGTGCCGCTGCTGGTGCTGGTGCTGGTGCTGGTGCTGGTGCTGTTGGTGTTGGCCCGCCCGCCCGCCCGCCGCCCGTCCGCTCGCCTTGCCTGCTTGCCTGCCTAGCTACTACCGACTTCCGCTATGAGAAACAGAAAAAGTTTCGGTCCGCTTGGGCGCGAGGGCGTGCCGTGTGCAGGATGCTGAAACGGCCATGACGGCTGCCCCTCGCTCAATTTTGTCTGGTGGTCCACGGTGTGTGGCGACGGTGTCTGGTCGTCTCTGAACGGAGACTGCTTTCGGCGCGATCAAACGGAAGGTGCGACCGCTGAAACAGCGAGCGTGACTGCCCCTAATGGAGCCGGCGCGGGGCCTGCCTGATTGGCTGGCCGCCTTTATTGGCAATGGCCGTGTTGCAACATGGGCCCAAGAGCTGCATGACATGTGTCGAATCACACAAGCCCTAGTCTGCGCGCCTCTTCAGCTTGTGCCAGATGACGCTGCCTCAGTCATCTACAAGAGAGATGCGAGCTCCGAGGTAGTCCTAGGTAGGAGCGGGAGTGGGCGTGGTCGCGGGGTGGTGGGCGGCCGGCGACGAACCGCACCGTACCGTCCACACAGCAGGTTGCACACTTCAGAGTACGGACAGTACGTAGATAGCGAGGACTACTAGTTCGGTGAATTGCCAGGGCTCGCTTCCCTGCAACTTGAAACCGCCGGACGGGCCAGTTGGGAGCTGGTAGACTTTGGTGGCGTCTGTTCGCTGCACCTCTGGCCGCAAATTGGGGATCCCAGCCCATCCCAGCCCATCCAAGCACATCCCCCAGCACACGCTCTACGCTTGCTCCAGTCTTCGCCCTCTCCGTCAAGTGGCTTGCCTCTCTTGTCTCTCGTCTGGCATGGGCCTGCCTGGCGTGCCCTTGCAACTGCTCCAGCTCTAGGATCTGCCTCCTGCGCCCGCTGCCCTTGTCCGCCAGCCCATTTTTACGCTCCGCGCCCGCACCTCGCTCAGGCGCTCTCTCGTTGCGGCGCGTCTTCATTCTCACAGCTTCATCTTCTACAACCTCCCTCCCTCCGCCACCCAGGGCTCCTCCTTCTCCTCCTCCTCCGCCGGCCCTTCCCTCTCTCCTCCTTCTCCCCCGTCCCTCCCGTCCGCTGCGGGCTCTAGCTGCTACGTGCGACGACCAGCCACACTGCTGCGCCCGCCGTCGAGCAGTTTGCGCTCTCCACCAACGCTTTCTGTCGCATCTCCCTCTAATACTACCTTGCTGAACCATTTCGTGTTGCGCCCTCGCCCAGCCGGCCCTGCGACAGCTCCCTCCCTCCTCCGGGCCCCCGTCTCATTACGTCCTGCTCCTGCTCGCAATGACCACCGTCGTTGCTGCCCCCGGGGTAACCGCGCCCCATGCCCCGGTCGTCGAGGGTGTCGGGTCCTCGAGGACATATCCCGCCATTGCTCCCTCGACCTCTTCTCCTCACCTGGTCACGCCCAACTCCAAGAGCTCCAAGCCGGCCAGCGATAATGCTTCACCTACCTCCAGTGACAGCTCCTCGCACCAGCTCCGAGCGGAGGGGAAGCGCTCACCACTCTCGTATGTCTATTGCTGTCCACTCTTCTCACTCTTCTTCTCACTCTCCTTCCTATTCGTCCCGTACCATGTCTTCTTCTGTCTCCATGTCGCCCCCGCACGATACTTTATCTAATCGCAAGTCATTATCTAGAGCAAGAGGGCCACACGGACCCAAGATAGTAGTCAAGAAAGAACCTTCCTCGCCCGACCTCACCACCTCCCGACACCGACCGCGCCGTCTCGACCTGTCCGGCCATAATAATCACATAGTCCATTCATCCGGAGCCCTCACAGCTCGACCGGCTGCCCCCCTCACCTCGAAAGACAGCGCTACTATGCAGGAGGTAGGCCTCGCCTGCCTATCGCCGGGCTTCCACACCCAGGACCCAACCATGCAGCAACAGCTACAGAAGAGCTTGGATGTGAGGGAGAGGCAGAAGCAGATTATCGAGGCACGTCACCGGCAGGGCAAGGGTGGTCCCATCCTAGATGACGATGCAACACGACACACCGAGATGAACCCCTTCAACCGCAACATCAAGACTCCGAACACCTCTCGAAGGAAGGGGCCTCCGCCGGGGCTCTCAATTGCACCACCGTCCCACCAACAGTTTGCCAACGAGCGTGTCATTCAATCCGCACCGATCAACCAATCCTTCACCGGATTGCGTAGCGCTATGCCACCATCCCGCCATGTCGCCAATGGTCCCTCAAATCTCTCGCAAACTTCACACATCCACCACGTCCCAGCACAGCAAACAAATAACCGACTCCCTCCGATTTCGGACGTTTTTCCGGAACCCCTCGGTGCTCCTCGTAGCCATTACAACAACAGTCCGGGCAATTCCTCGCATTCGAACCAGCAGCCCCCGCTGCCGTCACCCGGATTCCCACCACAGCAACAGCAAGCACCGCCGCCACCTCGTCCTCGAGAGTACAAGTCCGCTGAGGAAGCCGTCCAATCTCTCTCGGGCGGTCGTGAGGATCTTCTTCCTCGCATCGTTCACTACGGTGGCCACCAGCCTCCAACCCCACCATCCCCAATGCCTAACAAGGATGCATCGCAGGCCTACCCCCCGAATGTGGACCTTCATCGCAGCGGAAGCTCGAGGCGACGTGGCCGGGATGAATACGAACGAGATATGGGCACTCCGCCGCTCGGACGCCAGGCCATGCGCACCGGACCATTCGGAGAGGGACGGGACACACCGGAGACGCAGCGAAAGAAGAAAGAGGAGTTCATTCAGCTCTGCTCAAGAGCATGGGATTTGTTCCATTCGTGAGCACTTCGACTCGGCTTTGGCCTTTCGGGCGGCTACTATGATACGTTTCGAGGCACATTATATCCCAGATGATTTGGTGATATTGGCGTGATTTGGAGTTTAGGGCCGATGTCTAAAGGACGGGCACTCGCTTATGGTTTTGTTTCGTGTCTTCCCTGCCTGTAGATCTCAGCGTTTCTTGCTGCAAGGTCTAGCTGCAATATCTCGCATGTCTCTTCTTCTCTAGTCTCGCTAAACTAGCACGCGCGCACTTTATTTTCTACCCATATCCTCTCTCAAAAGCGCCGGCAAACGTAATAAGGCATGCACGATATCCTTTTTTTTTTTTTTTTTTTTAATTTCATATCCTCTCTACACCAAATTCCACTTTTATTCTCTACTTCTATTCTTGAATTCTCTCACATTCACAACTACGAGGAGATGAAGGGAACCTGATTTTTGATGTTGCTCACGTGGCCATGATAGGGGTGTGGTTTGTGTGTTTTGAAACAAACCATGTCTCATATCTACCGACGGAGACGCGACATGTCCATGCAAGAGAACTACGTCGTAACTCTCGACGTCTGTTACTTTCTATGTTTCAAGTTTTTGAAGATTCTGATAGGCGGATGGGTGTTGATATTACAACGTATTTCACCCGGTGAGGCTCCTAAGCCTTTTCTTCCCTTTGTTTGCTTATCTGGAGAATGGGAGGAGCGGGCCGCACGGCAGATGAAAATGTCGTGTCCGGATGGAGGGATTGGCAGGAAAAGGGGACTGGGATAGGGATAGGGATACCAATGCATGTAGTTGTACGACGCTCGAGGACCAATGCAATTGTTCAACGTTTCTAATCTAGAATTCTTCGGGATATAGGCCGAGTTGTGTAGTGCAGAGCCAATGACTAAATGGCTTACGGGCCGATCTTGGACGAGTAGAGAGGTCGGAGAGGGTATGCATGAAGTGCCGAGCGACGCCGACTTATTTGCGATGAAACGCGATCCACGGGATCGGCACAGGATGAAACGGTTGACGTGCAGGGTCCAGTAATAATGTATACAATTGGGGCATCTAGTGCGTACGACGGACAAGCAAAACTAAACACGTATTTCGGTGTTATTCGGAGGATTGGGATGGAATGGATTCTTGGAGGGTATGGGAAAAAGGTGGAGCTTGTATACGAGGTTTTGTTTTATTCTGAATGATAGTGTAGGGCGTATGAATTGTTTGAATTGCATTGACGTTGCGGGCGACGGTGATTTGTACTGGGCTTGGCAGGGTCCTTGTTTCTCGGCGAGTCGGGATTCGGGGATATAGACTATTGGGGTGGATTGACTTAGTTTGTGTTTACACATGTATGCGAAAAAGTCCGTAGTGGTGGGCTGAGGTGAATTGATTGATTTTCCGAGATTTGTTTCTTTTGCGCACGGGGATAGGTGTGGTCTCTACATGTGTCTTGTTCTTGGCTTGGTTTCTTGGTCTTGTCCTGTCTGTCAGCATGGCGTCCCGATTGTGCATTGATCTATCTTATCTTTCTATCGATTGGGAGGTGTTGCGATGTGTCTCTTTGTGTGTGCCAATGCTTATATCGTATACCGTAAACGAAGTATTTTTCGAACAGGGATGTGGAAGTATGGCGCATTGCCCCGCCACAGTGCTGATTATCGAGAGGTTTTTTTTTTTTTTTTTTTTTTTTGGCACAACGATGCAATGTACGTGTGTACATAGGTAATATTAGTTACATACATTCCTTTTCCTTCCCTCGGGGGAATAGAGGACTCGCGTACGGTGTATACATACGTGGAACTTTAATACCTATTTCTATATATATAATATTCGTGCGTGCGTGCGTGGATACCTGTTTTTTGTACGAATCATATTTTCGTATCGCGCTGAGAGGGCCTGCTTTCTCGGATTCCTTAAAGCATCTTTCTCGAGTATGGATAGGAATTGGGGGCGGAGCGGTTTTCAACATACTATTGCACGGAGTATGTATGTACTAGACATGCAGGTGAGATTGTGGCCCACCGCCCTGGGGAGAAAAGACGCGGACTACGTACGTCATGTCAGATTTGGGATTTTCGAGGGATTGCAGGTGTGAGAAACGTGGCTTAATGACCGGAATAAGATTGACGATCGAAGTTATCGGGGGACAAGATAGGGTAGTTTATCGATTAGGCGGGAGGGCTGACGTGCAGGAGAAGGGGTGGGTGGTGAAGCTGTCGTTTGGGAGGGAACCAATGGACGGGGATGGCGTGGTTTGCTACCGTGGGAAGTTTGGGGGGTGGATCGATGGGTCGGGAAGTGGATGGTGTGGATTTCCTGCCCTGAGTTCGGCTTCCTTGGTCGATGGGTCGGGCTGAGGGGGTCGGCGGTGGGCCACTGTACTGTTGTGCTAGTGCAAGGTCTTGGTGGAAGGTAAGAAGATTTATTGGACTACCTCAGCGACTGGGCATTGGTGCATTTTATGTACTACTCACTACACAGGACCCTGCTCATAATGTAGATTACATATTATTTGTCTTTGGATAACTTGATTGTAGTTAAAGCAAAGGCGGATAGATTGTGCGCCGTATTTAGGGTGGAGAGGTACGTATGTTTCTTTATTAGCTATGCAGTAGATCACATGCACTATGCTATCCACTAATTCATACTAGAGAAGTCGTTAACTAACAATAAGTCGGAGACAAACCTGACGCATCCACAAACTTTCACAGACCTAGGGATCTATCTACCTTAACAAACGTCATACTAGGTATTAAATGTCAGTCAAGGCGGCTCTAGTCAACATCGTAAGGAGAACTCAACCCTGAAAACTGTGCCTCCATAAAAATGTCTCTAGGCGGCTGCCAATGCTCTGCTACCGCGGTAGTACCCTCCTTTGGCTCTTCGACAAGACGCCTGGCTGTTAAGGACGGTGCATTTTTCAAAGATGAAATGATACGTCCTAGTATCCTCAACACCATGAATTATAGGTTACTTAGGAAGTGATTGTAGAGTTCCCATCCATTATGCTACCAATAATCGACGACGCGAACAGTATCAAGATGTCCTATTGCTACAACACCCCAAATAATATCCCTCTTGGCCCTCTTCAGTGCAGTGTCCAAATATGCACTATGCTCAAGAGCAATTGTACAGGATTTTTGCTTTCAGCAAACATAACTGGACATATTACGGACCACTTCTCTCGAGGTGTCGTTATTCTTGCAACTATTCTATGGATCAGTATCTTCAAGTTTCGGAAACCCCGAACACCTAGTCTTGTACCCACAAACAAACGATATTCGGCGACGTGGGTTCATTGCCCATGTTTTGTGGTGCCCCTCCAATAAGCATATGTACCAATCGTTTAGTCCCGGGCGTTTTGACATTAGCTGCGTTCTTAGCACGGAGAGTAAGCGCAGGCCATTTTCAACTCTGCTAGTAGCTAGAGTCTTCCCCGTACGGTGAGTGCTAAAATTCAAGTAGATACGACCCCATTGAGCATGCAAATCGAACTTTATAGCCTCAAGAAATCCTCTATTGATGATCTCTCTCGACACCCTTTCTCTTCTTACCTCTCTACTACCGCGAGGGCTCGTTAGGACAAGTTCTAAAACCTCTAAGTTCCGAGGTAGTTTCGCAGGCTACACAGGTGCTCTATGCGGTCCCTCGGCTTTCCAACAGTTTGAAATACCCTATTGTTTATCTGATGATTACAGGGCGGTCCCTGTTTGTACGAGTATCTCAAAGGATAAGCCAAATAACCCAAGAAGCATTTTGAATTTGGTGAGTACAGAAAAACTCTGGAGGCTAATAGATGATGCGGAGCCATACCGGCGTCGGGTGGAGACTGGAGCCTAGCACAGCCCAGCCTAGGTACCGGAACAGGGAGTAGGTTAACTGCGACTTCACCGTGCCACGCGCTGGCCTTTGTATTCGACCCATCTACCTGAGCCACCACCGCCTCCCACCTCCCCACCTCTGTCCCTCACAACTTCAACGGTGGGTCCTCGTGCAAAATCGCATCCGACAATTTTTTCGATAGAAATTCAGGATAAAAGAGGCGGTATATTCTCAAAAGGAGTTCACAGCGAAAGAAGAGGTATCTGAAAGAGCCTAGCGACGATAGCGTGTTCACGGAAAAATTCCTAAGAGTGCCAAGGAAGTGCCTTGTTGCTCGTAAATCTTCTGCGTCACTGACTTGACACGTAGAACTGGCGACGCTAGTGCTTTCCCCGATTTTCAACATAATCCGACTAGCCGTAGCTGTATAGTAGCAAATGCCTGAATCGGGGTTGCCTCCGACCTTTACATTTCTATCAGAATCAGAGTCCTAATAGACTTACCTGAGCGTTCAAGACGAGTGTCGCCTCTTGTTGCCGTAGCCCATGGCTCAATTCTGGGACCTGCCGCCGGAAACTATGGCCAATGTATTTGCCTTCATTAGACTCAAGCAAGATCAGAAAAGCATTTGCCTTGTATGCAGAGTATGGAGAGATCTCATGGCTCCTTACTTATGGCATACACTCTGTACCACTCTCCTGGAAACGCCATCAAGGACTCTCCGTACCTTAATCCAACCCACAAATTCAATTCTGCCTCATGTTAGACGGCTCGCTGTTCTGCCAGGCCACACTGATGTGCCTGAGACTGCGGCCGCAGCAGCATACGACAATTTGATGCTACTTCTACGCGCCTTGCCCAGGGACAGACTTCAAGCTTTCAATTTCCGATATTTCTATACACCACACTCTATATATCTTCTACTGTTGTCGCAACAAAAGCTCACCACACTCCACTTAGGCCGACTCCTCGCGTCCAAAAAACACGTCTACAACGAATCAGTTCGCATGGGTTCCATTTACCCCACTAGTACTATCGCTTCACTCGAACATATCACGATAAGGATCTCCCCTCCGCGATCGCTTTATCAGCTTTTTCGCGATAACTTACGATTTGTACTAGAGAATGCTCCTAAATTCAAACGACTGAGGCTGCGTTTCAGTTCTGGGGGTTACTCTGTCCCTCAAATTGGCAACATTCCGAAAGATCTTTTCGAAGGTCCAGGCCAATCTCCCGCTTTCCCGCACATCCTGCAAATCGAACAACTGTATCTCTCAATGCTACCATTTTCAGATGAAGCAGGCGTACTCCTAAGATATATCGATTTTCGCCGCCTTCAACTACTTCGGATTCACTATTGCAAGAACCTTGCGACACTGCTTACGTCAATAGCTGCAAGCTTCGCGGCTGGCAACTATTCTCTTCGCTACCTGAAAGTCGATACCTCCTTGTTAAGTTACGCCGAGACCCAGCGACAACGTGGAGCAATTGTGGCTCTCCTACGCTCTTTCTCTGGGCTGGTCCATCTCGGCGTCAACACTCGGAGAATGAGACCCTTGGATCCGAATGTAATCATAGGCCACAGCAATACTCTGACTTCACTCTTGTCTCATTCTACTGCAACAAATGGGTCTCCTGCCCTTTGGTCTGTACAAGAACTAGCTACAATCCTAGAGGCATGCGTCAACATTAAGCAACTAGGAATTGCACTTCCACACATCGACCTTGGCCCATTAAATGATCTTGGTTCGGAGTTCGGGTTCACCACTCAATCGGAATACGACGTCAAATCAAGGCTTGAAGCCGTGCTGGTAAGTAATCTACTTCTCAAAGCGTGCACTGGGATTCAATCTTGAAATTTACCTGCTTTCGAATGAATAATATGAGGGAGCTCGCGTTTAGGAAGCACTGGTCGACACTGCCAGGATCTAATAGAGTGGTAGAGGTTAGAAACAATCTTTAAACAGGCATTTCCTGCCTTTTAACGCCTCTCAGATTGTTCCTATCGGCTATCAAAACTATATACTGCAAAATTGGTTTTTGCAACACTTGATCTGCTCTTTTTGTCATTTACCCATAGCTAACCCTAGCGTAGGAGACAATAGCGCGCCACCCAAACATCCACACTCTGCGCATCCTCTCCGTCCCTACATTCGCAAACTTCGACTACCGCTTGGGTCAGACAGAGGGCGATGGAATAACCGGGAGCGAACTCCGGTACATGCAAATTGCCATGCAACACTTTGCCACCCAACTGATGCGATTCCTTCACCGTAACGGATCTAAGATTAAGGTCTTGGCGATATGTCCAGGCGACACAGTAAAAAAGCGCCTGAAACGTCGAGAACCGGACGCTAATGGTCATCGATGGCCCGATTACTTCTACATTAAGGGGAAGATGGTGGACGCGATGGGGAGGGAAGAGATTGTCGCGAGCCCGTTTAGGAGTGTGGCTGAGATGATCGAGTCTAATATTCTGGAGGATGGGGTTTGAAGAGAGACTTTTGTACTTTGTACTAAAGATGCACTACAAAACATTGTCAAGTCGGAATGACGACTCGAAACCCAAGAAAATTGAGCGATTTCTATTTGACAATTCCAATGGTATACCTTCCCAAGAAAACATGTGGTGCAGCAAAGCTACTGGGGGCTTCGCTCACGAAGCAGAGCGTTTGGAACTTAGGAAAAGAGTCTACGAGAAGTGAGATGGCAGTATCCTTGGCTTCAGCATTCTTAGAGATTCTCAGGATGCCGTCATAAGCTAAACTATATTTCCTGTAATTCGATAGAATATGAAATACCCAAGTCGACATGAGCAATCTTGGCTCGTCTTCTATTTCTACCATATGAATACTGAATGATTAGCGAATGCTCGATATTGCGCTCCACCTCTTCGTGAATTATTTGCAGCTAGCCCCAAGGTTCCAAAAATGGGAGGTTTACGATACGAGCAATAGAACAGGGATACTGTCTGGGGCACTCGGTCTTCATGCCCTAATAGAGTCATTCGTGGCGACTGATACCAAATACAGGACAGATGTCGACAGGTTGGAAAAGAATGTTCATAGCGGCTGAAACATCGCCTCTAATGCTTGGTTTTGCGCGCTTTTGTACCTTTTTCGGGCCAAGACGCCCAGCTGATCCGTCTTAGGGCTGATAAGTCGCTAGTCCGCGTTAGGAGGTGGGAAGGGTGAAGTATCGGCTACGCGCAGATTGCCGCGCGCTGGATGGGATAGGATGGCATGTATGTAGGGCAAGGACTGCGGGAAAGAAGTGGGAAAATGGTCGGCGTACGTACATACATACATACATACGTAGATACAGTATGTGGGTACTACCATCTGCAATGTGATGTGAGGGGGGCTGTCACATCTAGAATGACCATTCAGGGTCCCGCATCTAAGACCGGGGGTTTTCCTAGGCGCCGGATGTATGGGTGGTGTCGTCTTCTAGACACCAGTAGTGTCTGTCGTCGACGGGCGGGTGGTCTAAAGATAGGCATTTGAGGGGGCCACGAGCGATCAGCCACTCTAATCCGTCTTGGCTCTCCATCTCAATCACCCGCCCGCCGCATCTCCAGTCCATAAGCGACCGCGGACTATCACCTGCTCCGATCGCCTCGACCGTCGCATCGTCACCGCGTGTTTCTACCTTGTTCGTCGTCCGTTTCTGCTGTTCGCATACAGTACCCGTCGACATTGCAACCCGCGACACTACGCCGCGCGCATTGAACAGGCCCCTCTAAGCATCGCGCGCTGGATCGCGGACCTGCCATTCGGCGTGGCGCCCATATTCTGCGGGACGTAACAAGCCGCCTCTACCAGTAGATATATCTGATCCCCGTCCCTTAGCGACTGGATACTACTCTCGCCCCATCTCGGCCTCTCGTTCGCACCCTATATCTTGTATCTGATGGCCTGCTATTGCGCCTAGCTCGCGCGACATTACTCAGGGCGTCTATGGCTCTCTGACGGCGGCGGGCCTCTCCAAATTGCGCTCATCTGCTCGGAATCATGCAGGTGGACTTTGGCAGTGCTGGGCCAGACGTCGCGACGGAGCATAACCTGCATTTATCGCATCACGCCCACTACGACCACCAGGGGAACAGCGGCGGCCCGGCCTATTCGCCGTTCCGCCATCCCGCTGTACCAGCAATTGATCCGGGCCTCGATCAAAGCTCTAGTGCCAACCGTAATGGACACGCGCCGATGTCCTCGGCCCACCATTCAGCTTCACAGCACCTCCTGCCAACCGACAATGCCTCCCTCAACGGCGCCCACCTCTCGCACACCTTCTACGGCGACATGGCTCGCAACACCGGAACACCCCCGACCCCGTCGAACGCGTCGCCCCGCTTCTCTGCCATATCCCCCACTAGCCAGCCGAAGCAGATAGCACCGGGGTACCAGCCAAACGACCGCCCCGCGCCCCCTCGAGACGTTTCCGATGATACCATTGACGACGCCTATGCCACCTTTATACTCTACTGTAACCCTAGTTTCCCACCCGATGCCAATACCGACGAGCTGAAGAAGTTGTTTCGAACACCACCAAAGAGCGACGGGAATGCGTTTAGTTCCTGGGCGTTGTTTGAGCTTATCCGGAAGTTCGATTCCAAAGAGATCAAGACATGGACGCAGCTCGCTCTGGATCTTGGAGTGGAACCACCAGATATCGAGAAGGGACAGAGTACACAGAAAGTCCAACAGTATTCTGTGAGGTTGAAGGTGAGCGACACTTCCATATCTTTCTTTTTTTCTTTTTTCTTTTTTTTTTTTTAACATATATTCCTCAATGCCATTGAACCGGTTGTATCACAATTTTGAATGTCCATACACTACAACGCTATTGACCTACAGCGGGTACCAGTTGGCGTGTCAAGGTAAGGAATAATTATACATGCTCAGGGTCTGCCAAGACTGTCAGTACCTGTCGTCTGCCGCTTCAAACCTTAAAATGTGGACTTTGCACAGTTGCTTGTACGGCCATATGCCATAAAAGTTACCGCCATTCAACTGCATTATAAGAAGTGGTCGGGGTTGGATGATCGACGTTGCATCGGTGTGCATTGCCGATTACGGAAACCGAAATAAGCGACTCCCTCCTATAGACCTAACGCTGGGCTATTTCTTATTATTCTTCCATTTTCTTTTGCTTTGGGTTATTCTATCGGTTTATCTGTAGAACTTCTTAGCCTTGGCTGGTGCAATGTACTGATAGCTTTTAGCGATGGATGCGCGCTATGCATATCGACGCTTTCTTCGAGTACCTCCTTGGCAAGCAACCTCCATATTATATGCAAATTCCTCCCCCGCACGCGCCTTTCCCAGAAAACGGGCGTGATGGTGTGCCTCTAGAAGAAGATCTGGCAATCCGAGCAATAGATCCAAAGTACCGCCCAAAGCGTGGGCGTCGAAAAGCTGAAGACGGCGAGGATGAAGAAGGGCTAGTCGATAATACCCCGCCCCGCAAAAGGCCTCAACTTGACACCTCTATTCCGTTTGGCAACGTACTACAACCTCAATCGGCCTATCCAAACAGTGCTCACCCCGATAATATGGAAGGGTTTCTTGGTGGACACGACCCGTGGACAACGTCTGCAATCGCCCCTTCCTCGGCAATGACCGCCGCTTCAGCTCCAGGAAGGATGAACCCAAACAAGAACTTAACGCCATACTCAGCATCGCCAATGTCAGGCCAGCAGCTGCGCTGGCGCCTCAGCACTCAGGATAATCCAACCACACCTCATCCTTTATCGGCTGTAACGCCTCAGTCCGCCCACCCCGATTTTTTTGACGAGCCGCAATCCGCTGTAACTCCTTCCAGTTCCAAACCTCGGTCACGCCGACGTCATGGGCCAGCAGTGTCCTCGGCATGGCCTAGCAACAACAGCTCTTCAACCGGAAAATTGAGAGGCAGGCCTCCCAGTAACCGATCCGTTCGAGATGGGCCATTTGTCACATTCCCAGCAAACCCGAAGACCAAAGAAGGTCCTACCATCGACATGAATAGAAATCCTGGAAATCTGACCCCTATTGCTGAAAGGGCGCAGTCCGATCCCCCTGTACCAGAGCATCATTTTAGATTTCCTCCTACGCCTGCCTCTGCCGTCTCTCCGACTAGCATGCAGGCATCGCTAGCGAATTCACAAGGGAGGCCGCACAGGTTGAGCCTTCAGGTGCCCGAAAATGTAGGCAACCCAGTCCGACTAGTTACTCCTACTGTTCTTGTAAACGGAGAACAGGACCCAACACCCAGCGCCGGACTAGCTCCTTCTGCAATGAGTACCAGCTCAAGGCGCAGCTCTCCTGGGAACTTCTTCGAAGACGACGCCGACAACGCCCCACAGACGCAACACAACGCCCAAGACCTACTCGAGACACCAGCTCAAGCACAAGCACCCCTGCGCTCGCAACTAGACGTCGCTACTTCTCCGATGCCCTTACCCCTAATCGCACCTGAGGCACTAAATCGTGCGCTGGCGGCCGAGCTTATTCGCGCTCCCCTCCAGGGCCGGCGTAAGAGACTACGAGGCACTGAAGCGAAGAATCTTGCCTCTACCATTTTGCAGCCTCTATATGCCAAGCCTGCAACAGGAGGTGCATCTTCAAGTAAAGTCGTAAGTGATCAATTGCTGAGCATTGCTATCAGCAGCTGCCTTGGCCTCTGCTCTGCCATCGGGCTAGGGGTGGGTGGGCCAACAGGTGGTGTCCGAAGAGTTGAATGCGTACGCTTTAGGGTCGGCGGGGACGGCTATGAGAGCCCCATTGACGACGATGATGAAGAAGCAGATGGTCTTCACGACACTGGGAGTATCAGGGAGACATTCGACGTTTTGTTTGTAGTCTCTTTTGGAGGACTAGTCGGGGAATGGAGCGCTAAAGGTCTTTCGGCTAATTCCTCTACGGAAGATGAAGAGGAGGGTGTTGGATCTCGACGAAAACAAGAGCTGGATAGGCACGACCCCAATGAAAACACAGCAATGTCTTGGAAAAACAAGTTCCTTGATGCTCAAAGGAAGCTTTGGGAAACACAAGAAGAAGCTAAAAGCTTGAAAGAGAAAATATTGGAGGCCGTCTTGTAGATAACTTCAGTATCGTCATTTTCGTACATGGGTTGGAGTATTCTCACGGATATGATTGAATATATGCATGCAAATGGGTTGATAGGACGAGGGATCATTGGGACCGGAGCTGTAAGGGATTTTGCATCACAACTTTTGATTTTGTCTAGCGCACTAGCGGTCATGTATTATACCCTTGCTTTTTGGTCCCACGAAATAGATATAGGCAATGGATGATAGCCTTTTTGAAAGGCATATAACGCCTTTGAGGACTCATTGTACCTGAACTCCTTCCCGATGCTATCCGTAATATATATATACGTGACATGAATTAGTCCCTAGTGGGGATGATATGTAACGTAGGGTATCAATGCCTCCTCTCCCCTGTAAATGTAGATTGGCTTCATTTAATTCAACGTATATGGTTCCGTGCTCTGACTCGAAGACTCATCCTTCTCCCATGGCTTCTTCCGCTTTGGCTTGACAGCCTGCGTTCCCTGGCCTGTTAAGATTGTATTCGGTATCTCCTTGATCCCAGGTATTGGCTGCCCGGTGGTCACCAGCTCTACAATATGCGCAAATGAAGAGGGATACGGAGCAGGAGGTTCACTCGAATTCAACGAGGGAGTCGGTAGGATGCCTCCCGAAGCCTCACTATTCAATGGGACAGAGGGTGTCTGTATGCCATTCGGTGCCAGTGGTTGCTGGGATCGCGAGTCGCGGTAGGCCTTGTAGCCATCGAAATCGATGTTCACATTGTACTTCCTACACCAATTAGCATGCGAAAGTATAGAATAGAAAGTAGTGAGGCCAATACCTAGCATAATAGAAGCAGCGCGCCCGTAGCGTTAGCTCCGCCGCTTGCTCTGGTGTGCTGTTTGAACCAAGGATGGCGCTTAGACCGGCCTGGAACTCGACATCGTCGTCCCAGTTGTAGCTCTCCAGGGCTTCATAGACTACATTAGAGTTATTGCCAGCTTCAGCAGCACTCATCGTGACTGGTGAAAGACTAGAAGAGACAGTGGTGGTAAAGCCACACCTTCTGGGCAGTTAAGGCGGGGGTGTCGCATAACTGCCGAAGTCAGCCCGCCGCGGCGTCTTTTGGCGAGAGCTAAAGTCGATCTACACCTCCACACAACTCCCTCTCATTACACCGCATCGAGGCGCCCAGCCCCCTCCTCTACTTTCCGACAGTCCCTAACCCTTCTCGCCTTGTCACTCGAATTAGTTCTCTTGCTCACTCCTACCTACGATCTCCATTACCACCACCATGTCCGAATTCATCGGGTCAGTGCCAGCTAATTTCATCGAGTTCTAGAGCTTCAGCTGACATGTAGTGCCTAGATCTCGTATATCGCTCATCTCGAAGAGCGACATCCGGTCAGTCGCGGCTCATTGAGCTTGCAAGTCAGCTTCTTTACTAACGTTCGGCAGATACGTCGGCACACTCGTTGAAATCAACTCAGAACAATCAACAGTCTCACTTGAAAATGTGCGCTCATTCGGCACGGAAGGCCGACGAAATGGCAAAGATGAGTACGCACCTTCGGCCGACATTTACGATCAGATTGTCTTCCGTGGCAGCGATGTGAAAGATCTTCGAATTGAAGAGCCGACAAAGGAAAAGCCTGCGCCGCCTCCGATGCCAGATGACCCAGCCATCATTGGAGTAAGCCTTCCTACTGCCCTTTCTTGCTTAACCCTCGATGATGCAACATATCGGATGTAAACTCAAAACCCACCGAGAGCGCAAAACCGTGTGGATATTTCCGTTGCCTTCCTTCTGAGAAGCTCAATACACGTAAATTTCGTCGCAAGTCAATTGGAACCTAGTTTACTGACATGAACTATGTGTCGCAGGCACAATCCCGCCAGGAGAATCCTTCAAAAGACCAATCACGCCAACAGCAGCCCCCAAACTTCCCTCCTCAAGGGCCTCCCCACGCTTTCCCACAAGGACCACAAGGGTATCCTGGAGGCTTTGGCGGACCCTACCCTAATAGATTTGGACCGCAAGGAGGCTTTCCAGGAGGACCACCTCCCTTCCCCGGTCCCGGAGGCTATGGTATGCCAGGCCCTTATGGAGCTCCTCCTGGTTGGTATCCCCCAGGACAAGGATTTACCCAGCCCCCAGGTCCCTTCCCACAAGTGCCTCCAATAGGCCCACCCGGACAGCATAATCAAGGTCAAAACCAGAATCAACCGCCACAAGGCCCAAAGGCGAGTGCCGCTCCAATTGGTCCACCTGTGAGTAAAGATGACAAGCCAAATCAGCAACCAAAGGTTGCCGAAGCGGACGGATCAGCTAAGCCCGCGGAGGCCAAAACAAGCACAAAGTCTCCTATTCAAGCTACACCGGCAAATCAACCTCCACCGCCTCCAGTTGAATCGAAGCCTGATGTTACAGCCGCGCTAGCTCCACCACCCATCCAACCACCTCACGCAGCAGGAGCCCCGAAGACTGCCCCAACTGGACCTAAGGGTGGTCGTATAGTTCCGGCCGTACCCCTTCCTAGCCCCGGTATGACCAAGACAATCCCACATGCTGCTACAGCCCAGCCATCAACGAGCGGACCGGCGGCTAAGCCAAACCAAGCCACTACGAGTGCCGCACAACAGTATCGGACTGCGACCGAGGCTGCGAATGCCGCTGTTGCTGCTGCAATGGCGAAGCTAGACCTGGCACAAGGTAAAGGCCCAGCTCAGACTAAAGCCGCTGGAGAAGGCCCAGTAGATAATTTGACGAGAAAAGTCAATGAGATGCGCGCAGACGAACAAGTTCGACACGGCAGACAGCCTGGAACTGGAGGATATGCTGCAGGCCACCGTGGGGGCCGAGGCCCCCGAGGAGGGAGGGGTGGGGCTCATCACGCGAAAGTAGAGGTTCCGGCAACTGATTTCGACTTTGCATCAGCGAATGCAAAATTCAACAAACAAGACCTGGTTAAGGAAGCCATTGCATCTGGGTCTCCTCTCGGCGACGTCACATCACCAACAGGTGAGGCCACGACGAATGGACATGCCAATGGTACCACCGACAAGGCTGCTGAGGGAGAAGTCGTCATTCCTCCGGCCACCGCTTATGACAAGTCCTCAAGCTTCTTCGACAACATTTCGAGCGAGCTCAAGGATAGGGAGGAGGCAGCTAGCCGTCGTGGTCAGGAGTTCAGATCCGAGGAGCGAAGGAAGAACATGGAGACCTTTGGCCAGGGCAGTGTTGATGGCTACCGTGGTGGATACCGTGGCCGTGGTCGCGGTCGCGGCCGTGGTCGAGGCTATGGCCACAGGGGCCGTGGTGCGCCCCGAGGCCGTGGCGGTGCTCAAGCCGCATCAGAATAAAGAAGCTACGGTTATGAAGGAACCCAATGTTTCCTTTGAGTGTTCATATATGATTGGGGATGATGAGTCGGAGTTTTGCACGAGTTTAGGAGTCTAGCTAGGTATGCGACCATAATTTGCGTTGAGGCAAATGAAATGGGGGTCTGGAATGTTTCTTATATGCTTTCTATCTTTTCCTCCTCTCCTTTCAAGTCTATCCGAAAAGGTGTTCCTTTAATATCCTCTTAAAAGGGCTTGCAATTGTACTAGTACGGCAGATTTCCCTTTCGCGATACTTATACCTTTCGTTGGTCACTGGTGGACGAAGCGGCAAATTATCGAGGAAGAATCGCCTTGTATTGTATAGTTGCTTTGGTTTCCAAGGCCCCGGTATGGGCCGTATCTAGTTGATGATGCGGATAAGGCGGCTGAAGGAGCGGGATATATGCAAATGCAACATGCGTATGATACCACAATAAATGGAGTGTCAGCTGGGAGAAACCCGTATATTTCTCTAAGGTGTGAGACGAAGAGCATACAGGTGTGACTCTTAGCTACTCTTCTACATGTTTGTGGAAGGATGGCTATTTTCGTCTGGGTCAGTCTGAGTAACCACGATTGAATACTTAAACCCCGCCCGTTCCATACCTTTTGATAACATGCTCTTGCCAAATTCACGAGCTAGCCACCCTCCAATCTACTATAATCAATATCAAAAACCAACTTTCGGGACGACAGAACATCAGCCTTGCGACCTGAATACAGTGAAAGGCTTGAAGTCTCCATGGACCAAGACCTCTCATTGGTCGGATTAAGGCAACAAAAGACGTAGCGAACGACGAGAATTTGGAGCAGCCGAATTTGTTTCCCGAAGCCAGTACAGATCGTGCCATGCCTTCTGGGTTTGACAGCTTGTCTAGTGAGCTCAAGTATCTTGTCTTCGCCTTTGTATGTTTCTTTCAGCAGTACACATATGATTAGCTAATTGTTCTAAGTTCGAACCAAGATCGATCAGGAAAATATCCAACGTATTTGCCATGAGTGGAACAAGCTACCATCCCTCAAATGTGGAGAAAAGGCTGTATTAAGGCTAGACATCAATAGATAGATCATCAACCCAACTGGATCCGCTGACGGTTTCGCATCACATACTTGAAAAATTTCGGTAAGTTATGACTAAGTCTCAGACAACGACTATTGCCTCCGGCTGTTGTTGGGAGGACTGCAAAAAGACCGTCTCTCGCGCTTTTGGCCGTAAAGGAGCATTGAATCTGAGACATTTCTCCTACTCCTTCAAAATCGAAAGGACATTAATACTGTCCGTGTTGGTCTGGATTTCGCCGACCTTCCAGAACCTGTCTATTTACACCTGACGTGGATTTTGAGGATCGTGATCTTTCCATAAGTTAGGATTTTAAAGGCTTATATCTTATTCGAAGTCGCGGAGATGATTCTTCTAGCTCACGATCAGTAGCCAGATTCCTGCTGCAGGTACCCTAATGGCATAATAGTGAAACGTGAGAGGATCTTTAGTAAGTCCAGACCTAACATAGTTATCTAGACATCACCATGTCTACCCCTCCATGCCGCTTGTTGCCGCATATATACCGGTTGTTCTGGTCTACCCTCTCCATAAAGTATATTTCTCAGCAACAAATCCGACCCTCTTTTCACGACAAGGCGCCCACCATGTTTCGACCTGGTAGCGCCCGACTTTTCCTTGATCCATATCGTCCGTGTTCACTACCAAGAAAGAGTACTCTCCTCAACTACATCACGGCGCGCGCGGTGTTCCCCACGAAGTCACACTTCGTGTTCCGCCTCAACGGTACAACTCACAACCATAGCCACGCCAAGAACCCCCCATCTCCACAGACTTAGAGGACATCACAAACGCATATGGCGTTCCTATTGGCGAGCTGGAACAAGGCTGGCAAAACATCATCAACCGGACCAATGCCGACATCGAAGCAGCTAGGAACCGAGGAGTAGAGCACCTGAATTTCAAATGCCTCCGGGACTTGTTGCACGAGAACAGCGTTTCCGAGGACTTGAACTATATCTCTTTACTGGCGAAGCAATACAGCGATAGATATATCTGATGTTTATCCGGGTTGATCAAGAGCTGCCTGAATTCCTCGCTCTGTGTAGAGCGCACTCAAAGAAAGCAGTCTGGATTGCTGGGGATCTGCCGAGTAGGCCACGGGACGTCTTGGGACGGATGGGTATCAGGGGAGGTTATGTCATCACAGAGCATGGGTTTGTGGGCAAAGGAAGGCGGCATCTTTTCTGGGCGCTCACGCGGAAGTTGCGGGTTTCCCCTGTTGGCGTGGTTTATGTGGGCGAAGGGGAGGATGTGGAGCGGACAAGGGAGGCTGCTTGCCTAGGGGTCTCGTTTGACAAGAGCTTGTCGGCTAAGCGCGAGCTTCTAGGCTCTGAGCAGGAGAATAGCCTGGCGGCGGGGAACTATTGTTCTCTGAAGAAGAATTCGTATCACTGATGTTGAACAAATGGACGGCATGGTGTTTAATTTCGCGGTTAGTTGAGGTCAGTATTCGCAGACCAGTACGCTTGACGAGCTAAGACTGTAGCTAATGACGATTTTCAGCCGCAAATGGGGTGAAGTCTTGGTTGGCGGATACCGACTAGAGGACAGGAATTGCGGGTCATTTGAACGCTGATGTTCGACAGATCAACATCAATGCTAATACTGATTGGGCTTTCGGACTAATTGGAGGAACGGCGGGCGAGGGATCAGTATCTGACCAATGAGATGTCTTTCTTTTCAGCCTTGTCGGCCTGTCCTTACGTAGCCGTGGCGGCGGGGCAAAGAGGCTCTAAGAAGCTCTTATAATTACCTCCAAACTTTGTTTAGCATGGAAGCGCAACACCTACACCTTCACCTGCCCCGCCTGTATGCCTCCTGTCAGATTTAAACTGAGAGGCCCCTGTTCTACCCCTGCACGAACGGCTCCAACACTGCAGCCCTCGAACCCACCCCGAGCTGCCGTTCGATCTGCCCCGCCGCGCCTCACACCCCGAGCGCAGTCGCTCAAATTTCGTACCCAGGTGCTGAGGATGGATGTCAGGGATTTGTCGGAGACGGCCGGTTCGGGCGGTGATCTGAAGCTGGTGAATAGGCTGAGCGAGAGTCGCAGCCCGTACGTAAGTGCTCATCTGAATTCTAGGCACCGGTGGGCGGACACAGCCAGCGCGTTCTGTTACCTTGGTAGAAGATGTTGTGGATGGTTTCGGGGACCAAAGGCGAAGGCATTGCGCTACTGCATGCCTAGCGCAAGGATATTCGAGTCCAAATCCACAACGCGGCATCATCAAGTGGGCAACGAGGCTGACAAGGTATCGTACAGGTTCGCGGACACATGAACAATCCCGTAGCATGGCAGATGTGGGGACCAGAAGCAATAGCCCTTGCAAAGAGATCCGACCGTTTAATCTTCGTCAGCATAGGCTACGCAGCATGCCACTGTACGCCCGCCCAAAGCACTCAATAATTAATATCTGAAGCTAATATTCCCAAGGGTGTCACGTAATGGAGCGTGAGTCCTTCGAGAATAATGAGGTCGCCGAGATTCTCAACTCCTCCTTCATCCCCGTCAAAGTCGACCGTGAAGAACGTCCCGACGTCGACCACATATACATGAACTATGTACAAGCTACAACGGGATCTGGTGGATGGCCGCTAAACGTATTCATCACGCCGGATCTCGAACCAATATTTGGCGGCACATACTGGCCTGGCCCGGGCTCGACGATGGCTATGGGAGAACACATCGGATTTGTCGGTGTTTTGAAGAAGATCAGGGATGTGTGGAAAAATCAGCGACAAAGGTGTCTAGACTCGGCGAAAGAAATCACGGCACAGCTGAGGGATTTCGCGGAGGATGGGTCGATTAGTAGGAAGGACGGTGCAGAACAAGATGGGCTGGATTTAGAGCTCCTGGACGAATCTTACGAGCATTTTGCTGCCAAATTCGATGAACAATTCCCAGGGTTTCCTAGGGGAGCGCCGAAATTTCCAACACCAGTCAATCTAGCTTTTCTGTTAAAATTAGGACAGTATCCGAAGGCTGTGTCGGATGTTATTGGGACGAAGGAGGTGGAGAATGCACGGGACATGGTGTTGGCGATATTACGAGCTATGAATAAGGGTGGCATTCATGATCAGATCGGGAATGGCTTTGCAAGATACTCGGTAACGAGAGATTGGAGCCTACCGCATTTCGAGAAGATGTGAGTTGTCCCTCCAGATGGGGTTGGGATTTCAAGATACTAATATTACTTAGGCTCTATGACCAAGCCCAACTCCTCCCAGTCTACCAAGACGCATATCTGTTAACCAAGGAACCCGAATTTCTCTCTGCCGTCCATGACATCGCAACGTACCTGACCACGTTTCCCATGCATTCAGATACCGGCGGCTTCTTCTCCGCTGAGGATGCTGACTCTCTTTATCGCCCTACAGATAAGGAGAAGCGCGAGGGTGCCTTTTACGTTTGGACGCTCAAAGAATTCCAATCCATCCTCGGCGACCGCGACGCGGATATTTTAGCACGCTACTACAATGTCAAAGATGAGGGAAACGTAAGCCCAGAACATGATGCCCACGACGAACTCATCGACCGAAACGTATTAGCCATAACCACCACCCCCGAGAACCTCGCCAAGGAATTCGCGCTCTCAGTCGAAGAGGTACAAAAGATACTGTTAGGAGGGAAAGAGAAACTGCTCGAGCACAGAAACAAAGAGCGGCCCCGGCCCGCCCTCGACGATAAGATCGTAGTATCCTGGAATGGCCTCGCAATCGGAGCACTCGCAAGAACTGCGTCCGCATTATCGACCTCCGATCCCGAGAAATCGAAAGCATACCTTGAGGCCGCGGAGAAGGCAGCAGCATTCATTAAGAAGGAACTGTACAACAGCGAGACCCACACACTCACTCGTGTATACAGAGAAGGCCCCGGCGACACACCCGGTTTCGCAGATGACTACGCCTTCCTAATCTCCGGCCTCATCGACCTGTACGAAGCGACCTTCAATGACTCGTACCTGCAGTGGGCAGACGAGCTGCAAAAGGCGCAGATGGAATTCTTCTGGGACAGCAGCGCGCTCGGCTTCTTCTCCACCCCGGCGAACCAGGCCGACCTCATCATGAGGCTGAAGGACGGCATGGATAGCGCCGAGCCCGGCACCAACGGCGTCTCGGCGCAGAACCTAGATAGGCTGGCCGCGCTGCTGGAGGATAAGGATTATATGAAGAGGGCGCGGGAGACGGCGTCGGCATTCGAGGTCGAGGTTATGCAACACCCGTTTCTCTTCTCCAGCCTTATGGATTCTGTGGTCATTGGCAAACTGGGGAATAAGCACGCTGTCATTACGGGCGAGGGTGAGCGGGTGGAAGAATGGCTCAGGAGTTATAGGAGTAAGCCTAGGAGCTTGGGGACTGTGAGTCGGATCGGGGAAGGCATGGGCAGATGGTTGAAGGAGAGGAATGAACTTGTTAAGAGCATGGATGGAGGGAAGGAGGGTGTCATGCTATGCGAACAGGGCGCTTGCAGGGACGCCTTGAGTTTGGGGATGAGCAGTTTGGGCGAGGCGATTGAAGGATTGGGGAAACCGAATGTATGAGGAGGATGAATGGGGTGGGAGTGTATGTGTATGTGTATGCGTGGGTGAATGAAATGAATGGATGAATGAATGAATGAATGAATGAATGGATGGATGGATGAATGCGATAGAGGATAGGTATATTGCATCGGCGTAGGTTACCTAATTGGCTCGATATCCCTCTCTCGGACGGCCCTTTCTCTTATTTCCATTTTCTTTTTCACTCTACTAGGTCTCTGAATGTGAATTCAACATCTGGACGTCTGGCATGCGGCATACACACCCCTATGGTCTCGCAAAGTATGACGGGAAGGATCTAGCATGTATCTACATTGATTGACATGACATGTTCGACAAGACCCGTCCGTTCGTCCGTCTGTCTGTGTGTGTGTGTGTGTGTGTGTGTGTGTCTCTCTCTCTCTTTCCCTCCCTCGAAAACCAGTGAGCCCTCGATTACCAATCCATTGCAAATGCTGACAATACCACGCTCGCGGTCCCACGATTTAGATTAACGGACTCGCCGAATGGAAAGCTGAAGAAGCACACAACACACAGTACAGGACAAGACCAAAAAAAAAATAAAAATAAAAATAAAAATAAAAATAAAAAAGTCCACGATAACACACCCGCGGGAACAACAACTTTCAAGATGTCAGAAACAAGCTTGACATGTGAATTCCGGCATTCCGTCACTTTCGCAAATCCACATCCCCCATACGGGGAAATGTTCGCACAAACCTTATTTATCAGAGACGGTATGATGGTACCAAGCGAGACCATCGCCGATGTCTAGACAGCGTACGTCCAAGACAGACCAGACCAGACCAGACCCCGTTTCCACGTCGCGTGCCCGTGGCTGGATTCGCGGGGTCTCAGCCCCCTGCAAGCACCACCTTCCGCATCGAGTCTTACAGGTTGCACTTTCTGATGAAAGGAGGGTCGTCCGCATCCAGCCTTATAGGTTGCACAGCTAGTATAACGAGACAAGACGAGACAGCCATTTCTAGAAACATGTCTGCCGCGTGACTCGAAAAACTACTTCTCCTTGAGATACAAAGTACTTATTCTATTCCCGACAGAGGATGCTGAATAGACACACCGGCAGCAACAGATAGATGAGTGGTGCGTCATGGGCTTGAATTTAATATTTTTGTGTCGGGACCGAAAAGAATTGGGAAAGATGAAGCGAGGAGTGGACAATACGGGTACAGGAATGCCCACGTGGCGACCTATCTTTCTATGAGCCGTTGCTTCGAACAATCATTCGTTGACAAAGGAGAGGAGAAAACAAAAAAGAGATTGTCGACGCGTACTCCTAAGCATTGCGGTACGACAAGGGGAAAAGAAAAAGGGATCGTGTGTGCGACATAGGCTTTTTGTGATGGGGGGGAGGCATTTCCAAGGGAGTGAATTGGATTGTCGAATTGAGAAGACAATGCACGTAGACGGTCAAAGCTGCAAGAATCTTTGCGTCTGGGCCTAGTGCAACGTTAGGAGTAGAACAATACCTAACAAGGAATTATTGGTCGATCGGCGGTTTGGAAACAGTCTGAAAGATAGTGGGCTTATCGTGAGAGTTCTTTGAACGTGGAGTCCGCTGATGCCAAGCCCTATCGTACGTATTCCAATAGTAGCGGGGGCAACGGTAGGCTTCTCAAGTGAAGTAGGTCCAAGTTTAACCGTAGCTTGGCTCTATTCAAGAAGGGTCAACCAAAGCAACATGAGACGAGCTTTGGACCTTTGATGATGCTCGCCTGAGGCATAATTCTGGTGGCAAGGTATTTCATGCTCGGATTCTTGGCCGCGGCTTTTTCGGGCGATACGAGCTCGTGCGATCGTGACGAGGTAGCTCGGAAGGCATTGCGGCCTCGGAGCTCTAGCGAAAACTGATGTAGTTGCGCTTTACTTGTCGAGCTTGTAGAAGCGGAGAGCGTCTTGGACTGTCTGTGAGGACTGAATCTTCGGGTCGTTTCCTTCCACAAAAACATTGTGTGCTGGGGTCAGGCCAGCGATCATGAACAACCTGAACATCGGACGAATGAAAGGGGGGAAAGGGTGGGACGAAATTTTTGTTTGTGTCCAGAGCAGCTCGAACAACTGTTTCACTTTGATTCCATGCCGACGACGCAACCGGGAAGTTGACCTGTTCCACAGGGAGGGAATGGCGTCTCCGTTACTACAGAGCGCTCGTCCTGGCGCTCGTCAAGTGCTAAAGATCTCAGGGTCGTCCCGGTTTCTTGGATGTTGATCGAGATCCACCTGAATAAGCGTGACGTTCCGGGAGAACGTGGTGGTCAAGCCATGGTTGATGTTCGCGGCTCCCGGATCTGGGGACTGCACTACTTGCGACATGTTTAGCCGCTAACCCGTCACAGAAGTGCATATGCGAAGCTCACGATTCGCTGCTATTGCTCTATCGATAAGTTTTTGGGTGCGGCGACAGTTTTGGTCTAGCCTTGAAATCCGAACGTTTTTGCATAGATTCCTCGTTGTCGTGTCAGGTCAACAATCGCCGAGAGACGGTGACGGACACCGAATTCCCCTACATTAAAGGGAATTACCCACCTATAGCAAACGCCCACATCGAATCTAGATTTTTGAGGACAATGACCCTTGAACGGCAGTCGTTCGTAGGCAAATGATGGCAGGGAGCAGGGAGGGAACAGCAAATTCTTCGTATGTGGATCCCGCCAATTTGCCTCTGCCTCAGGTGGCTCATCAGATGTAACGGCGGTTTGCTCCACGATGAGACAGGCCATGGTGGCGTCGGCATCCAGACCAAGCTGTCTCGAACCCCAAAATTCGCAGCCCATGGATTGGGAGCGGATCACAAAGATGTTATGCCTGCTGTTTCAGGAAGGGTTGGTTAGGTTTGGTGGAGAATAGGCTAGCGAGAGGATGCTAAGGATCCTGCTTAGTCTCAGAAGCTTATTTGGAAGCTGTGCGAAAATTCAGGCTGCTTCGCACGGCAGAATGAATGTACAGGATTGCATAGCGCGGATAGGCCATTGAGGCTCTGGCGGCGGACTAGGAAAAGAAAAGGGTAGAAAAGGGTACATGGCGGCGAAGCAGATTAGCAATGGAGATGCCATGTCGTTGACACGCCGCAGGAAATTAACAGGTGCCGCATGCCGGGGTCGCGTGCAACGGTCGACAGGATCCCCAATTTGCTGGAGCGGAGTGCGAGCCGCATCTCGCTGTTGATGTCATTTCCCAGCGCCCGTGAAAGGTGCTCGGGGTTGGGGCATGGCATCGAGAGCCGCTGAGGGCGGTGCCTGCCAGGCTCCGGCAGCGGGCGCAGAGCATGGCGATGGAAGGACCGGCGCGATTGGCAGCGGCCGCGCGAGAGTTGTGGTGGTCGAGTGTGCTGGACCGCGATGGAGCACAGCGAGGCGCCGGCGAGAGAGCGAGGGCGCCGACGCGTGCATCTCGACTCTTGGCTGCCCCAGCAGTGGCCAGCCCGCGGCGAGGAGGCGCCGCGTCCGAGATGAAGAAGGAGCGCATGGCTCTCGCTGCTTCCGCTTTTAGCCTCGTTTCCCCTGCCAAGCCCGCGGCACCCCGCCAACCACAACCAGCAAACCCGGCCGCCGATCATGTCGGGCCCTGCTGTCCCCCTGCCGCTCAAAGCGGCCAGCCAACCACAGCGCCCAATGGCTGCTCTAGTCTCTACCTGAGGCATGCCGCCGCCCGCTGCCCCTGCGAATAACCCTCTTCTCATCACACCGGCGGCGTGCACCCAGTCCTTCACGACGAGCTCATCAAAGCCTCCTACGACGAGCTGGCGGACGACGCTGACGGTTGACCATGTGTGCGCTACAGTCAGATTGAGGGCGCCAGGCCTGGCAACTTGTAGCACCGCCTGCGTCGTCCCCGTCTGGCTCTCGCTCAGGTGGTGGTGAATTGGTGCTCGCGCTGCACACAAACGAGGCGCGCTCCACCGCGCTTTGTTCCGATTGTGTGTGCTTCGTTGTCGACGGCCCCATGACAGCCAAAACTCGCCTCATTTGGTAATGAGATTGTACGTGTCCGCGCCGTGGCCCGCCGTGAAATTGTGTCCAGCGCCTGTGCGTCATCACAGGGCCTGGGTCTGATGTGTTTCAGGACGGCTAGCCGTTCGCTTAATCTTAACTCTCCGCTCCATATAACCACCCCGGCGGCCCCGTCCCTCCCTCTTCCCCATCTCTTGATCATCCACATTCCTTTGTTGATCTGTGATCCCCTCCTCGTGCAGCCTTTGTCTACACAGGACCACGCTCTTTATTTTCTTTATCCAACCGCATACACTCTTTTGTTCCACCAGGCACGCCTCAGTCGTCCTTGAAGCTTAGTCTTCCGTAGCACAGCAATCCACGTACGTCGCCATCTCCTTATCAAAGCCTGTTCTTCCCATGTCCATGTGTCGGCCCGTGTATATAATAGCCCATTGATCTTGCTCCTGCCGTGCCCAACTTCGTCAGAGTCTTCTAACCCGTTGGCATAGACGCTCAGGCATTGATTCGACGGAGATCAGAGATCCCAACCGATACTCAACCTTAGCAGCAAACAAACAATACCGAGCCCTTTCAACCTTTCCAAGATGCGATCCGGCCTTCTCCTCGCCTCCACCTTGGCCTTCGGTGCCATCGCCAAACCCCTCGACAAGCGGTATATGGTCACTGAGGTCGAGGTCGAGGTCAAGACTGTCATTGTAACCGTAACCGCTGGCCAAGCTGCTCCGACGCCTGAAAGCAACGGCTACGGGTGGTCCCATTGGGGATACGGACAGGGCCGCAAGTCCAGGTCGTCCAAGGCCGTCGCTCCTGCAAGCTCGAGCGAAGCCCCGGCTCCTCCCCCACCTTCCTCCACGCCGCAGCCTATCTACACCCCAATCCCGGAGCCCGTCCCAACAACCACCGAAGTCTTCACTCCGCCACCAGCGGAGACTGAAGCACCATCTAGCTCCTCTGCTGCCCCTGCTCCTTCTGCTCCCGCTGGCGACCATCAGTCTGGCGAGATTCAGGCCACTTTCTCATCCGGTCCAGATTACCAAGCCGCTATTCTCTACCACCACAATGCTGCTCGTGCCAATCATGGTGCCGGACCATTGGTTTGGGATGCAGACTGCGAAGCGGGTGCTAGGCTAGCCGCCAACACTTGCGTTTTCGAACACAAAACAACTGATGGCCAAGGTCAGAATCTGTTCACCAACTCTGGCGATTCATTCAACGTCACCGCCGCTATCACAGAAAGCTGGTACAAGGGAGAGTTCGACGCCATGGCACCATACTGGGGCGCAGCAAATATCCCCGAGGATGTCTTCCATAGCGTCGGTCACTTGACTCAGTTGCTTTGGAAGGACACAACCAAGGTCGGCTGTGTTTCCATAGACTGCAGCGGAAGCATGGTAGTTGGTGAAGACAGAAATTCTGACATGTCCAAGTACACCGTCTGCAACTACGCCTCAGCAGGCAACTATGCAAATGAGTACGGAAACAATGTTGGCGCACCTATCTCTACCACCAACTTGGGTAGTTGGTTGGATTAGATGATTCCAGGCGTCCACATCAGCTTCCCTTTCCTCGGATCAGAACCTATTGTTGTTAAGCATCGTTGCATGAGCATGTCGGTTGCAGGTCATCAGGACGATTGCTTGCATAACAGGGGATTCATTTCGAAAATTTTTCATGTGTTTTTTCTTCACGGGTCTGACTTTGTCTGTTCATCGTTAGTCCGCTTCAAGCTCCTCTTCAATGTACATACTTAGCTGCACTGGCCTCATTAGCCTGCTTTTGAGGCTTTATCGCTCCCCGAATGCAAGTGGAACTCAGTTCAATATCAACCAACCATACTGTATTATCAATGCGGAATTTGAGTTATCTTGAAGATTAATTATAAGAAAATGATGTTTGTTCTGACCAGAGCGTTGCCCAGGATTTAAACGAGAGACGTCTGGTTTTCGCCTCATTAGCCGCCCTATGAAATGGACTAGGATTAATTCGCTGACTACATGAACAATTCGTGGATAGAAAGGAATGCGACTGGGCCTTTGGTGTCTGTGCGCGGCTAGAACATTGGATCGAAGTGCTCCGACTGCTATGGAACCATTGTGTCTCCGCTCAAACCCTGCTTCAACGACTACCTATCAATTCCTCTTTACCGCTATGCACCGCGCTAAGGGTCTGTAATTGTACTTGGGCTATACCTCAGAAGACGTTAGCGAGCTAGAATACAACAATGAAGTGCGCATGTTGAGCTAGCCTCCAAAAAGTGATGTATGTTCTTCGATACACGGAACAGTCTTTTTTGGCCTCTCCAATTCCACAGCGACGGGAAAAGCAAGAACCGTCGCCGACATCCAAATGTTGTACACTTTCAATATGGTTCTGTATTTGAGGCTAAGGTAATGGATCTTAAGGGGAAGGCGCTTCTACGTTTGCATTATTCTCTTCCCAAGTCCAGACAAAAATTTTAGCCAATGGACCCTTAGAAGCTAATTTTACAAGTAAATAATCCTTTCTCAATTCAATGAAACAATATAGCCGATCGGGTGGAACGATGCATGCACATAGGCGCCCACAGAGCTGTCCATGTAACAGGTACAGATGGGGCCAGACTACTGTGCCGCAATATCGAAGTCATAAAACGATGACTACGGACATTAATTCCCCATAATTCTTGTGTCTTTTTCCTTCGAGTGATGTTTTCGTGGTTTTGCGTTGCTTAAATTTAATTGTTTCTTACATCATCATCATGAACATTTTCCTTCACGAGCGTTATCAAGCAAGCCTCAACGGAAGCCGAACCTCTCGTCTGAGCCTATATCGAAGCTTGCCACCGTTACCCACTGATCTAGACCCATCAAACTCTCCAAGACCAAACAATTCAAACAAACATTCAGGCGCAGTCCTAAAGAAGCATCCGAGCGTTCCTGTCTGGTCTGATAATCCTCAAACTTCCCATCGTAGAGGTTGGTTTTCTGTGTTAAGCTGTACTGGCGACGTCATAGTAATCCTGACTTCAACCGTCTTCTTCGTCTTTGGAACCTTCGTCTTGTATTTTGATGGTGCCCCTGTCTCGGAAGTGCCGCACATCTATACTCTAAAGGATGCCGCGCGCTATGGACCAACTGTCTTCCCAATTCTTTTCGCGGCAATTGTTGGACAGACCATGCACGCTATTGCTCATTGGCGTCTGGAAAATGGCGAGAGGATGAAAATTCTCGATCAGCTTCTCGGTAGCACTGGGTTGTTCTCGACAATCATCACGCAGCTTAAATTTCGAAATGTTGGCTTCGTCGGTGCCGCACTCATTACCCTTTGGATCCTGTCACCAATTGGAGGTCAGGCTTCACTTCGAATTCTCGATTTTAGTTCAATCACGTATTCCCGGCCTCGAATCCTATTCTCCATGGACAGGAACGCCACATACCAACCGTCAGAAGAGATTCTTCTCGGGGTAGATGAGGGCATGTCCAGATATATCTCGTCTAGCCTATTTGTCTCAGCAATGGCGAGTACAAAAGACGTCCAGCAATCTGGAATGGACAGCTGGGGAAATCTGAAAATCCCAATGCTTGAACGACTTCCTTTCATACCAGATTCCGACGGTTGGACAACTATAGACCGATCCCTCAATGTTACGTACTCCTCTCTGATAGGTGTGCCAGTCTCAAATATCTCTGCGGATCGTAGCACAACTTTCAGCCTAGAATCCTGGTACTGGACATTCGACTGTCCAATCCTTTTCCGACCCACTTTCAGTGATCCTAGAAAGGATTTCCTTATCCCAGGTGAGAATATTACCAAGGAAGACAGATTATCAGAAGGCTGGAAAGTGTCAATCTCGTCTGCTTGGGCATTATCAACTCCATATTCTCGTCGTGTCATTTACGAGAGCGACAGCAACATTACAAGACGGCCTTTCTACTACAGGGGCTATGACGACGAGGATGCTGGAAGCTCGGCGGCCACGAGGGCCGACTGCTATATGAGCACCAGTTTTGTTGAGGTAGCAGCATCTTGCGCCGGAAAGAATTGCACTGTTACCAGAATGCGCCCATCCACAAGACCGCACCCACCAGCTGAACATGCAATGGGCATAGACCCCTGGGGATCCAATTTCATAGTTGATTTTTTTGATGCTTCCGGTCCAAATATGTTCCAGAAGCCCACCCCACTACAACGATTTTTCGCTTCGCCCTATACTCCTTTCACCAACACGGGAAAAGCCCTAGCTTTATACAAGCTACCCAAAGTCGAATTTGCAACCTCATTGGCTCAACTCATGAACACGTTTTGGCAAGCCGCCACCAGCATGGGCCAGATCACATCAGGCATTCCACCTCTCCAACCCGACGATGTTGTCCGCAACACCTCTGGGATAGGTACCGTGTACTTCAAAATCAATGCCACAGAATTCGAGACGCACCTGACTGTTAAATGCCAGCGCGCCTGGCTAGCCGCCCTCTACATTGCCACCTCCGCAATGTTCCTCTCCGGCATCTTCGGCCTCGCCCTCCAGCGTACCCGCAAAGCGCCAAACTTCGCCCTCAACATTTCTTCCCTGGCACGAGACAACCCCTACATCACTCTGCCCCCCGGCGGAAGTATTTTAGATTCCATCGATCGGAGTAGACTGTTGCAGGATGTGAGGATACGGTTGGGCAATGTGAAACCGGATGATCCGGTGGGATATATTGCGATTGCGAGTTGTGATGAGATGGGGAGAGTTGTAAGGTTGAGGGGGGTGGAGGGGACGGGGAAGTTCGAATGATTTGGGAGGTGTTTGTTATGATAAGGAGAACTAGATACATGGTTGGCAGTGTTGTTACTGCTATATCTACGCTCCTTGGAACGGAGACGTAGACAATGCTAATAAGAAACCAGTTTTTTGTTTTGAATTTCCTTATTAATTCCGTCTAGTGGAAGGGGAAATATGTATACCATACTGCGTAGCAATAAACGCTATTAGGACTTGCTGGATAGACTTGGAAAGTAAGAAGGGAGGCGTGCTGGTAAGTTGGCCAAATGGGGAATAGCGCGGCCACCTTCCTTCCAAACCTCCAGACCTCAGCCTCAGCTTCAGCCTGGTCTACCTTCACTCTTTCTCCCCTCTCATGATCCACAAGTTCCAAGGGTCTTGCATCCTTTGATTCTATGGATCTTCTATGAACAGAAATTGTGAACATATTAGACCTTGAAGATAGCGAATCAACCAGGGCGACTGCTAGGGAGGAAAATTGGCCGGAAATGCAGAGAGCTCTTGTCGGTCCATTCAATCGGCCCAAACACAATATTCGAGGTGATTTTTGCGCCCGCTTCCTCGGTTTTCTGATTTCGTATGTCCTACTGCCCATCCAATGCCCTCTCCAGCATGTCCATATATACCCTATTTCTCCGCAAAGGATAGAACATTTCCAAAGTATAGACTTGGGTACTTATTCCATCATTACTACAAATCCAATCTTAGCCAATGCGACTTGTCTCATCTCCAATTCTAAGCCGACTACAGAGTTCAACTGCGAAGTAATTCCGCTAACATCAAATACATAAACTTCAATTTCGGGCGAAATCCCAACTGAGACCACATTTGTGAAGTCTTCTACCTGAAAATATGTGCTTATCTTGATAGACAGCATTTTCGAGACATATATTGTCTTTACTAATCCTGGTAGACGACCGAGCAGCCGCCGTTGTTCGCAATTGGCCAACGATACGGGATTTATGGTCTTCTAATCAAATAGAACGATCCTGCAATTAGGCCCGGGACTGCATTCTCAACCATAATGAAGGTTCAAAGCTAGGTACAACAATCTCTCCAACAAGAGTCATCGATGTATGGAGGAAGACATCTTACGGTGCAGTTGATAAAATTAAACTGCACTGCACTAGTCCAGGAGAAACATTGGAATACGCCGCCCTTAGCTACTCCTGGGGAGGCCAGCAAGAAATAATCCTCAACAAGACCACGCTAGAAGGACTCGTAAAACAGAATACCGATGGTATCGCTACCTCAGACAATTAAGGACGCGATTTGAGTCGCCAGAGGTATGCAAGTGTAGTATTTGTGGGTCGACTCACTGTGTATTATGCAAGGACCTGAGACAAAGTTCATGAGATTGGACGTATGGCGGATATATACTGCCAGGCACTCTTCACCATCGCTGCTGCTAATGCGAAAAGCGCTCATGAAGGCTTTCTTGATGCCCGCGTGGACATGATGTAACGGCGGTCTTGGTTTAGACTCCCTTTAGGCGGCAATGGGACAGCATATGCCCACCTCAATGAGCCACAGAAATACGATCCTTCTACTCCTGAGCCACTGAATACATGTGACTGGGCTCTACAGGAGAAAGTCATGTCCTTGCGGCTTCTTAAGTTTAGCTCTTCCCACCTCTAATGGAATTGCACGTACATGCAATCTACTGATGCACAGGCGTTACAGTTATCAATGGCCCTTCTATTTGCTATATCGGGCAAGAACTAGATGGAGTAAAATCTGATTCACGTTGTTATTGGGCAAGATCGAGAACGAGGAAAGTTCTATCTACGTCGCGAGCGGACAAGATACGTTGAAGAGTAGCGCCAACGGCTTTTAACCGATCAGAATGACGAATTGCCAGCCATTCTGCCATTACACAGGCGTGTTTTCGGCTTCTTTGCGCTAAATATCTGGTAGGTCTTTGGTATAAATTTATGACTGAGGAACCCCCTTGGACAACCAACAACATGTACTCTCCCCTACACTCCAAGCCCAACACACTTGAACTACTGCGCGCCATCATGGTCTTGGGCTTCCATAGACCGTGAAATTAACGTTATCCTAGATACGGTATATGAGAACGTAGTCCTAGACACTATATCCTGTCGAGTCAATTTACCACCAAAGCTGCTCTCTTTAGAAAGCTTATAGGCGTGACATTCGTAGCATCTGAACTTTTGTCCGAACACATTATTCCGCAGCATCCTCCTCGGAGGGCCTTTGATTTCGACAGGCTTGGACGGGAAACAGTTGCGAACCACCATACTATGCGTCCCTTCTCCACGTCCGCGAGGCGCCTTTCACTTTTGGAGAAGGGTTCTCTTGTCGTGGCTTGGTATCATTGGTATCACAGAAAGCCGATAAGACGAGCTACATGAGGATGGGCACGTTTGCACTGGACTACGGTGATCTCCTTCAGCTCGGAATTGATGATGAGCGGTCTATGAAGGAGAACCGTACGACTATTACTATCATCTAAGCAAAACCTCAGCGGCGTTACAGAGTACTGTCGCCCTACGAAATGACGCATGAGCGCCATTCGAACCGTTCGCGAGTCAGCTGCGGATGAAAGGTCGAGCCCATCCTCAATCACACTTCACCTCTCCTACCTTGGGGGCCGGGAAAACATGCAAAACGTTGTTGGGGAATGAGTATGCTTTTGTCACCAGCAAAGCGTCTCCCACTGGGCCGCTCTAGCAAATACTATAAACAAGAATCGAATAGATGCACTCCACGCTCAATCGCCTCATCATTCCTCGGCACTGAGATTTCGTATCTCATTCCCGATCCCCACACAAATGTTTTGAGTAAATTAGAATGTAAGCGTAGCTCCCGCACTACCCACAACCGCATCCTTAACAGCCGACGCGGCAATCAGACTAGGAACACTGTATGGTACGCTCGTCAATGTACCCTGAGGCGCGGCATTTGCGCCACCTCCGAAGTCGTTACCCTCCGCGACAGCATAGCCGCCATTAGTGCTGTAAAGAGGCTTCTTCGAACCGACGAAGACGTTGTTCTGGACGAGGAGCTGAGCGCCTTGACGAGTGTTAATCCCATCGCTAACATTTTCATAGTAGTTGTTGAAGATGTGGCCCGTGCCGAAGCGGAGGGAGGGTCCGCGCGAGTTGATGTTTTTCCAGTAGTTGTTGTAGTATGTGACGCGCAGATGGCCCGTATCTTCAGCAGCGTTGCTATCCGAGTGTCCGACGAGCGAGCATTTCCAGTGGTCGTGAAAATAGCTGTTGGAGATGGTGATGAAGTCTCCGGCATGCGTGATGTCGAGCAGGCCGTCGTAGTAGTCCTTGTCGTGGCTCATGTCCGAGGAGAGGTCGACGTGGTCGATCCAGATGTTGGATGCGAGCTGGATGGCGATGGCATCTCCGCCGACGACCTTAGACACGATTAGGTTACGGATGATAACGTTCTTCTTGCTCTTCACGGTTAATGTGAACCCAGAGAGTTCTAGAAGCAGTTAGATGGAGTTGGGGTCGAGAGGGTGGTCGGACATACCGGCGTTGGAGTCCTTTCCAATGATGCTCTTGTTAGATCCGATCCTGACATCACCTGTTCCACTGATGGGCCCCGTGATGATGACAATGCGTGGCTCGTCGTCCTTGACAGCGGTAGCAAGCTCGCTGAGGGTAGCTACGTTGGTCGTTTCTCCACCCTGACCGCCGGTAGTACCGCCATTTTGAGTAGCATACCCCGTGACCGGGACATCGGTAAGTGCAGCGCGCTTTGCAAGGCGGGCGTGCTTATTCTCGAAGGTTTGGGCTGGCGCTGCAAGAGCGAGGGTCGACAGACCCGATGAGACCAAAACTGCAAGCTTCATGTTTAAGGACGACGACGATCAAAAGAATCGAATGATAAGTGAACAGAAGAAAAGTGACCTGTCAATTTATATACCAAAGAAACGATCGAATGTAAGAAAGGTAAAGCAGACCTCTCTGATATTAGAAAGGAAGAGGAAGCAAAAAAAAAGTCCTTCGAACAAACTAGCCTAAGACTAATATACAGAAATCCCCAAGCCAAAGAAATTAAATGAGCGATTCAAAGAAATAAGCCACCGCCGTCGTGGCCCTCCTACACAACAGTAGTGGCATATTCTCGACAAACATGTCAGGCGCTGTTGATTCGAACGTTTTGGACAGCGGCGGACCAGCCATATATGACATGGCTTCCGAGTGATTATAGTTATTGCACCAATAGAAATAATGCAAGATCAGTGGCTTGCTGGGATAGGGTCGTCGGAGAATTCGTTTTCGTTTAGCGTGGAAGTTAGTTTGTTGTACGCGGCTTTCGAGCAATATATTTGATTCAAAGTTGGAGGCTAATGTTGGCGCCGTGCATGGTGATGTGCGTCGCGGCGGGATTTACATCTATATAGTACATATGTATGAATCTCGGGACAAGTGCAGCGGGGAATTATTTAGGCGATGCTGTGTACCGGAAGATTAAAGGAGTTACATGGCGATGTAGCGAGCATATGAAGCTTCCGTTGTTGTGCGTGTCTGTGGAACATGTATGGTGTGAGGGTCGCCTCTCCGCACAGAAATGTTGGTAATGAAGCATCTTATTAAGGCATGGATGACATCGATATATTACCCTGTGAGCTTTTCTACGGGGAAATTTTTTCTTTGCAACGATCATAGTCCTCATTTTCGCGTTTAGCATGGTTGAAAATTCCCCACGTTTAATATATAGGCGCCGGGTAGATGATTGCGCAAGTTCCGATCCCTGTCATTTCGGAGGGGGGATGGACGTCGCAGCTGGAGATCTATAGATTTCGTGCTCGAATGCGGGGGGAGCTTTCGCTATGTTTTAGGAAAAAAATGGCGATGGGGAATATGTGTAATCTCTAGGACATCTGGGGAAGGTAACGTGCGCAATGTCTGAGAACTAGGATGAGGTGGTCGTGCCTTCGAATTGCTGTCTCTAGACCAGGGTTCGTTCAGTAGCAGAACCACGAATTATTCAAGAGGCTATTATTTGTGGGCTAGCGCTTGAAGCTCTGTCCATAAGATTTAAGAATGAGGGAAATGACACGTACTACATGCTGAGCCAAGGGAAATAGGAGTACTAACATGTCCACTGTTTCGTTCAAAATGCCATCCTGATAAGCTTATTTTCAACGCTCTATGAGTACTAGCTTTTTTGGAAGCCGCGTAGTACAAAGTGGCCAGGATCTAGGATGCAACTGTATACGAAAGCGTCGATTCAAATTCAGGAGCCGCCTCTTAGGTAACGTCGAAGATGGAGCGAGGCCTACAGCTAATAAAAATTGCACACATCCGCTGTCTTCGCACAAAAACACATACCCGGTGATTAGATGAAGTGGCGTTGGCTTGTGAGAGCATCCATATTGGTAAACGGCAAAACACGAGTTTCTCACGTGCTGCCGTGACATCATCGCCCAAAACGGCAACCAGCTTCATCAAAGAATGCCAGCGTGACATTCAGTAAGGCAACAACCCTCCGTATTCGCTCTTCTATATTACCGTCAAAGAGTCTCCATGCAATACTGTCGAATACAGTCACACAGTTCCCGTACGACTCTCTCTTGAAACACCATCTTACAATAGAACCTGAAAACAACCATCAACCACAATGCCCCCCATTCCAATCCACAAAAACGATCCTATCCACCCGACCGCCCAAAAGCCTTCCGGCACAACTCCCCAAACAGCAGATCCTCCACCAACCCACACAATACCTGCGTCCACCACTACAACCACGGCTTCCAGGGCTTCCCCCCCCATGCCCCAACCCGGTGCTAGACCTATCGCTCCAACCACCTCCTCCTCGATGCCCGCACCACCCTTAGCCCCGGAACCACCTCAACCAGGCTACACAGCAACCCACATAACAACCTCTACCTTCCAAACCGGTCCCCCACCCCAACTCACCATCCCACCCCCTTCAGACGCCCAGCTCGCCACCCGATCCACGACGACCGCGACAACCGCAACAACCGCTAGCAAGCCCGGTCCGACAACGTTAAACCTCGGTCCTGCACAGTCGCTATATCAGACAGAGCACACCAGAGAGGCTGTTGAAGCGCGGCCCAGTGGCGAGGAGCGAAGGAGCCTGGAGCACCCGCCAGGATACCATCAGAATCCCGATAATTCGCCCTACGGGACGGGACTGGGTGGAGCGCAGCAAGATGGAGGCAGTAGTGGAGGTGTTGGCGAGGCGGCGTGGAACATGTTGAGCAAGGCAGGGGAGGCGCTCAAGAAGGGAGAAGAAGCGGCCTGGAGGGCTGTTCGTAAGCAGTGATGCCAGACTTAATGCGGAATCGTGGGGCATTGAACTTCGTTACAATGGAATTTGGACATTTAAACATACAAATCGTTGCGGGAATAGATCCGTCGTGGATTGGAGGGGAAATGGGTAATAGCACGCAAATGTCACATTAGGTAGCAAGCGATAGTTTATGAAAATTCCCACAGAACATCTATTGACTGCTGTTTTCCCCAAAACCCCGAACTAGAAGACAGAATAAGGAAAATGGGTAAACAGACTAAGCAATGCAAGCCGGGGTGACGTTGTGTAATACAAGGTGCTGTGAGAGGGAAAAGATTTGCCGGGCATAGATAAAGTACAGGGTGTGTTACCACCGCCATCGTGCTTTTCGTTAACCAGAACAATCTTCTGCCCTAACGGGCTTGGTATTGCTCTATCCAGTCTACCACCGCCACCGCACCTCATCCCCTTGAGGTCACGCCATTATCTCCCTCCACCATATCGCTCTAGGAAAGGGTATCGGAGAGGGAATAGGTCGCTTAACCAGATCCACCCTTGAACTTCTTGCCGAAGAGGAGCAGCTGCACCTGGTCGTAGATGGAAAGCACACCGGCACCGGCAACACCACGGAGAATGTTGGCACCGGCACCCTTGAAGAGAGACTTGACACCCTCAGCAGCGATGATCTGGCGGGCGGCATCCATGGAGGACTTGTACTTGACGGCCTGTGTAGGGATTAGTATGTTATGCTGCGCAAGAACCGAGAATGTCTACTTACCTCACCAGAGGTCATCATCATACGACGACGGATAGTATCAAGAGGGTAAGAAGCGATACCAGCACCAGTGGTAACAGTCCAGCCGAGCAAGAAGGAGGCCAAGAAGTTGCCCTCAAGAGGGCCGACAAGGACAACGGGCTTGATAGAGTCGTACATGCCGAAGTACAGACCACGGTAGACGACGATACCAAGGACGGAAGGCATGAAACCACGGTAGAGACCAGCAATACCATCAGAGGCGAGGGTCTTCTTGTAGACATCAACGAGACCGTTGAATTGACGCTCACCACCCTTCTTGGCATTCTTAGCGTCATTGGCAAGACGGGTACGGGCGTAGTCGAGCGAGTAGACGAAGAGCAGAGAAGTAGCACCAGCGGCCTAGATTGATTAGACATATTACTTTAAAGGGTCCAAGAATTTGAACTTACACCACCGGAAGCCAAGTTACCCATCATCCACTTGGCATAGCCATCGCGGTCCTTCTTGAAGGCGAACATGGACTTGTAGGTGTCACGGAAAGCGAAGTTCAGGGCCTGGGTGGGGAAGTAACGGATGACGTTGGCAGTGTTGCCTCTCCATAGAGAAAGGACACCCTCGGCCTGGGAGGTCCGTCGGAAGCAGTCGACGATACCGTTGTACTTGCGGTCGAGACGACCGGACTTGAGCATCTCATCCTAGTGGAACAGGTATGTCAGCGGGAACGTTGGAGAGGTGGCGGAGGAGCCGGGCGAAGTACGTACCTGGTTCTGGATAAGAAGCTTCACACGCTCGATGGGAGCGGCAGCGGTCTTTGAGACGGCGGCGGAGACACCACCCACTATAGATAAGGAGTTAGTTGCCGTGTCGATGACGGGGAACTTGTGAAATGCATCCACATCGGTATTGGAGGCCAATTGCACTCAAATTCGATGGACACGTATGGGTGGAGGTGAGACATACTCAAGAAGTCGACGACGAAGCCGCTGGATACATGTTAGCTCGATATGCATAATTGCCGCAAAAAAGTTGCGAAACCGAACCGCCAACCAGCGACACCATCGACAACAGGGGCAAATTCATCTCATAACATCGTCGCATTACTTCAGAGAGCTCATTCAGCGCCATTGAGATGAAATTCGCCCGTTGCTGGCCGTATGCTGTCTGGTTTGGACAAGTTGCTGGTTTGGATCTTGGGGGGCTAACTTACGGCATGCCGAAGACCGACTTGTCGCCCTGGTTAACATCACCCTTTGCCATGGCGTCTGATGGATACGAGGCAGATGCGACCGGTGAATACGCTCGGCTCTTGCCTAGGAAAGAAATGAAAGGTTGAGGGGAGAGATGGGTTGGAACAGTTGGGAGAGACGGGAGATTATAAAGAGGGAGCAACGACAGAACTTTTCATTGGGGGCTGGCTCGAGCGCCGCCAAGCCGCTACTTAGTAAGGCAAGCCGCTTCTCCGGCTGCTGTTCGAGATTGCCTCGGGGCATCTGCTCGATGATGCACGATATCTACAGCGGCTATTCGTGTGCGTGTGGCTGAGGGTCATACCTATACTCTATGTATGCCCTTTCCGCAGGACGTACCATACAATTGTCTAGTAGGTTGCGGCATCCTGAACATTGATACGCACTCCGGGCAACACCCTGCCGCTGGGATGTATCAAACGGGCGGATCCATGCAAACCCGTCGCCATAGCAGCGCAGCACACGGATATCCTTTAGCGCATGGCGTTCTCCCAGATCGATATCAACTACCACATAAATATTATGGGGCCTCCGTAAAACCCTTTAATCCCTAGAGCGACGACGCCTTCCTTTTCCACGCTGAAAAGGAAGGCCTCTGAGGTGTTTTTGGTCGGTATCGGGTAATTTCGGCTTGTCAGCGCCCAGCAAGGCCAATCAGGGGGGCGAGAGATTGGCGCGGCTATCTCAGAGTTTTCTGCACCGTAAAGTTGGCAACGGATCTCTAAAGTCGACCCCGTACTCCGCGTAGTTAGTTCTCTTGGAATCTCTCCGCGTGGTGTCTCGGCTCCTCGAAGGCCTTCACTCGATACCAGTGTAGCTTCACCGCCGCAGCGCTCCTCCTTTATTTATTAGGTTGCTGGAACCAGACTGGTCTGCTTCGTACGAAGAACCTAGCAATCTAGGTGTCACTATTACCGAAAGCCGCACAAAACACTTGGAGGCAACTATTCAATAAGCCTGCAACTACGTGGTCCGCATCTCGGAGTGAAACTGAGTCTTCTACACCTATTCAAGTTTCGCAGTCCGTAATCGCGCGGCACAGCAATCGAGATAAATATGCCGATGGGAAACGCAAAACCACAAAATGAGTATCTTACCTAGTGACGTGTTTTATAGGCCGAGATCATTCTAGAAAGAACGCGGGAAAATGCTGCGTTTGCCGTGTTAACCAAATTTCGCAACATTTATGGCCGCTAGCATAGAACCATCTATGGTTGTAAAAGGAGAGTCAAGATATTGATTGGGTTACCAGTATGACTCTAAGCAAATTAGGAAGATCGATATACACGGACGCACTTTTCCATTCATCTACAAACAAGTAAGACTTTCTACGCGTGCCGAATTCCTTGCGAGAATACACTTCTACCATCATTCAATACATGTACTTTTTCACTATCATTCAATATTTTCCATTGCACCAGAGTAAACAAATTTTGAAGGCACACAAATTCGACATTGATGAGTCAACAAGATTCTAAGTCGCCTCTTCCCTAGCCAACTGGGTCCGCCTGGTTGAGCCAGCACAGTCCATAAAGCCGTCACTCGGTCTCTCCCAAACAAAAATCATAAAGTTACAACACCACAGTTGGCAAAATAATATCCCGATGCTTCTCAGAAAGCTCCTATAGGTCAATCCCACAGACAAAATTTCTACCGCAAAGACCACGCTATCTGCCGTACATAATCTGCTAGCAGGACCAAAAAGGTGAGGTAGAGAAGCAAATACAGGGTGACAGACAAATAGTTCGTGGAAATGACCTTCCGGGACCTAGCGGCGATCCCGGGCGTAGGCGTTCCCTTCTAGAACAGTATCAAGGTTGAAGCCCAAGGACATAGCACCAAAAGCATGAGTAAAGAAGTCTTCGAAAGCCAGTGGGGTCCCCGGTAGCTGCTTTATGCTGTGGAGAGAAGGATTCAGACCTTGTGTCTTAGGTTCTCATCGGAGAGGCTATCCAGGGCACAGTAGTATCTTTGAAAAAGCACCCCATATGCACTAGTATTCAGTGGAGCTAGCATTGAAGAGAGCAGGTTAGTGTTCGCATACCTTTGTTCTCGTTAGGCGTGCTCTTGGGAAGCCATATTGGCGACAGCTGACCACGTATAAAGAGAACTATCTCTGAGATATGATTATAAAGAATCAGATATTCTTAATACTTCCGAAGAAGTATCGCTATTGGATGTTTGGATGAAATATAAAGCCTGAGAGGAATTGACCCAACTATATTGAATACTGGCACATAGGATGCTGCAAAACAACAGCCAATCGTCTCCTTAGCTCTTGAAATATCCTTGGGATGACATAAAATCTTAGCTAAAGCGTAAGCTTTCTTACAACCATACTACTCCACGGAAACAATGACTAAGACTTGCGATACCCGAAAGCCAAGACTATTGGGATTGCGACCGCAAGATTGCCTTTGAAGATCGATGGCCTATGACAAGTTTAGCGGCGAGTCCGTGCGACATTCAATGATGTCGGCGTCCAGGGACTAGTGGCATAAGTCATTAGGAGAAAACATGTTAGACCGGCCAATCTCAGGAGTACGGTGCATTGAGTGGCTCTCAAAAGCAGAGTGATTTCGATAGTTGTGCGGCTAACGATTGATGTCATCCTCTCGTTTCCCAAAGTATGCAACTCCGACATCATCCAAGAAGCCGAAGAAAAAAGTGTACAAATAACGCTCTGCAATTCTCTGAACTAAACTTTTTGTTCGCAATATCTAAACATTTTTTCAGCTGCTTGGATTCTTCTACCTTTGCCTCGCTCGTAGTCATGGAAAATTTCTCAACCTCTTCCACCTTCAACCACGCCCCCATCCCCCTTCCCCGGGCGGCCCTCTTTCCTATGTTCATGTCGTGTATAAGGTTACGGCTCCACCCCTAGTTTTTGTCAAATTCCCTCGCTTCAGTTACCCTACTATTCATTCAATTTCCAGAAGCCTCAGGGTCCATCTATCATAATTCAAAAGCTTTCCCCCACTCCTAAAGACCATGAGATTCCCGCCCTCGTATATGTTAGTCTTGGTGACTTTCGTATGTGTTGCTCTTCCGATAAATGCCAATGAGATCGGCTACGGTACGTGGCACAGAAGGGAATCCAAAAGATGGCAAGGACCTCAATCCCAAATCCCAAATCCCAAATCCCGAACGAGGGTTCTGTCGATCACTTCTCCATTCGTACAGATAAATCTACACGTACAGAACGCAATGAGATGGCACCCCATGTTCAAGTTAAACCTGGAGAGCAGAATCAGCACGTCGGCACTTACATAGGACCAAAATTCCAGATGATACTTACTAAGGCTCTCGGCTACTAATGTCTCCAAGGGCAGTCCGGCTCGATTGCTTGTAAGAACGAGATCTACCTTGTCAACAGGGTAGATTACTATGATTGCGGCAAACTAAGCACGAAAGCGCATCTAGGTATTAAAGTTGAATCAAGAAGCCTTCCGGCGGATTATCCCGGTATCCGCGATGCCTTGATTTACCAGATTACCGGCACCTGATGGAAGGAAACTGAAGATGCGGGCAACTGTTATCATTCCTGGTTAAAAAAATGGGCGCGACAGATATTTTTGCGTTGTTGGGAACAATGTCGAAATTAGTGTTCCTGTCTGGGGGACTCAAAGTATGGATTCGTTCGAGCTTGAACTTCAATGGCAGGACTATTCCGGGGAGTTCCCATTGCCTAGCAGCTGCCGAGACGTCGAAGAAGTATTTCAATGCTGCCCTTGCAAGTAATTTCAAGAATGCCCTTGGTGTCAGTAGTGTGGGCATCGATGCCTGTTGCGAATAAGAGTCACGGAAGACGGCCGATCCTCCAGCTTGGGCCAGGCAACATTGTTTCGTTACCTTAGCAGGAGTAGCAACACTGCTTGAGGACGGCAAAATTAATCACAACGGGTACTTAGGAGTCTCGATTGCCAAGTATCATCTCCCTTTCGACTACCACAGCCTAGGCGAGGCTTTCTTGTGTTCCATTACAACCATTTTCAAGATTGCTCTTCGGGGTGTTAACAATTGCTATTGGTGTATAATTGATGGAGCAAATGTATACTAGTGCAATGCCCCAAACTGCGTTGAGACCGCGGCTGAGAATTATTCTTGCTGAGGATATTTGCATTCAGACTTGAAGTTCAGAAGTAAGACGACAAACGGACATTTTGTTTTCGTGCATATACTCGGAGCAGCGGATGCGCTTATAGAAGAGAAGAGATACGAGTCTAAAGAAGCGCTTTGTACTCAAGCATTTACCTACAATATCGAGTGTCCGAATACGAGCCTTACTTGATAGCAATTTCAGGGTTCTACTATATATATTTTGATAGAATTGATAATCTGAAGCCGAGATGAAGTCTCTATAAAAAGGGCTAAGGCTGTTTCATAATTTTATTAGGCAACGCCTCATACTATAGGAGACGAGAAATGCAGCTATTGCCTCTATTAGGTGTTTGATTACCTTAAAATGATTAATTTTCGCTCTATTAATCCCACTGAAATTTCTTGTTCACGGCCTAAATAGTGTTCCCGGGCATACAGTAAGCCACACGTAAGCTATTTTGTCTCAATTATACTTTCAATTCATATTTAGCATATTTATATTATATAGAGAATATATGGTGCCGTAGAGCGAGAAGTGTATGGGCATGATTCCGAAGAGGCATTCTATCCTTTACGCTGAAATCCATTCACAGGGCTGATGTATCTGAACTTGATTCAGAAACATGCCAGCATCTGCAGCGATGCATTCGATGAATAGTGGCTTATATAAACAGCTGTATACATTTAGAAATGGCCTATATGCCACAAATCCTAAAACGTCAGCAACGAAATATTGCTTCGAAATATGGACGACCCTCAAACAAGTCGTTGGAGGGTTATTAAACAGCTCAGCGGTGGGGGTCGAAGCAACAGTGTCATCCTTCTAGTCGAAATAAGAGCAATGGAAAATAAGAAAGGAAGAAATTGCTAAGCATAGATGATATCTGTGAGGGTTTTCAAGAGCTGAAAACAGCAACCTGAAACAGCTTCGAGATCGTCCATTTGCAACTAAGTGGATTTCTTGTCATGACCCTTCATATCAGCAACCACAGATATGTGCCTTATATCTGGAGTATCTTGATAGAGGTACGCTGCATAATGTTGCGGGGAGATATTCTAAACGCCAGCGACCATTTCCGGAAGCGTTAACATTGTGGGTATGCTGCAGAACGCCCACCGAATAGGAACTCCAGGGAGCCGTGGAACTTTATCCTACATAGAGATATCAAGCTTGAAAACGTATCCTTAGTCTCTCCTAACAGGGTCATTGAGGGAACGTATCTGAAAGTAAAGTTGGGATTTCGGATGCGCCACCAATATAAAGGAATGAGAACGGCGTACGGCTACACAAACTAGAGTAAACCAACACGATAGGAACTAGGTACCACCTAAGATACCGACGTTCACATCCAGCAGTGACGTGTATCAGGTCGGTGCAGTCATTTATTGCCTTTGCAGACTGGCTTCTTGGCCGGATTTCTCGCTCATGAGCCGCCAGGACTATCCCATTAGACAAAACTATAGTTACCAATTACATAAAATGCTGAGGAAGTGTCTAACACTGGATTCGGAGAAGAGGATAGGTCTCTCGGATCTTTGGTAGCTGGTTGAGTTAAGTCTATCCGATAACTTGCCAGACGAAGCGATATTAGTCCCTTAGGCTGCCAATGAAGGTTTTGATTCTCATTGCCTTAGGAATATATAGAGAGGGATATGGCAACTGTGGAAGTATTAAGTTTTGCTTGGATGGGTTATACCTATCCACATCGGAGTATTGCGGAACTTGTGCCTTGCTTTGTGTTTTTTGAAATACTTTTCCTAGTTCCAAGGACTAAGATACTTTGTCACTTTTGACCATCCATCTTAGATCCCAAATGATCGCAATGATCATATCAATTAGCTGCTACCTGATTGTCTGAAGCGCAACTGCACGTGAAAGCGACATTCACCGCTTCCTAATCGGGCGTCTAGAGCCCCGTTCGTTTAGCGAGAGAACGTAAACAACATAAGCTTCTCCAAAGTCACACTTAACGGTGCATGAAACTTCAACGCGCCCACAAAGCGAGTAACGGTATCCACAGACCATTCTTGCCTCAGTCTCAATGCTTCATCTCTAATTGCGCCCTACATGTCGACCTCACCTCATCCGCAACAAGATGAGGATGACAATAATGTAAATCTCTCAGAGTTCCACCTCTTTGGCCAGTTGCCACGACATTTACGCGCGAAGATATGGACCTTCGCCTGCCCACCACCACGCACTCGGTAAGTTTCGCTCGTCGCGCAGAAATAACTTATTACCACTCTAACTCGCCTCGCCCGGCTTATAAAGCTTCCTTGAGATCTATGCTCATACCAAAACACCCTACACAAGCGATGCACGCATCCGATTCATCCCCCGGCTCTGTCCACTCTTCCACACAACAAGCGAGTCGCGGGCCGCAATCATGGCAGCGCACGGCGGACGGATCGTTTGCTTGTATACGCGACCGAAGCAAACATGGTTCTACTTCAATTTCGAACGAGATATTCTATTCCTCTCCTCCCGATTTTCCGCTACTGACGAGCCGAGACCCAACGAGACGTACCGGCTGCGAGAATTAGAGTGCCTGATGCCATATCAATATCTTTCCCAGGTCCGTAGACTAGCAGTCACGTACTCGGGCACAGATGACTATTCGCGGATTGCGCTCGTCCTGCGGTGGTTGAAGCGACTGGAAACTTTATATGTCCCGATAATTGACTGGTGGAGTTCTCGACCGGTTAAGAGGTTGGTGAGACAAGGATTTCCGTCAGTAGGGGACGTGTCCGATAGTATCTCTAGTAATCTAGAGGATCTGGAGGGTGAGGAGACCGAGGATGAGGACGAAGACGAAGTGGGAGGGAGGGTTGAGAGAAAGGTCAGAGTTACTGAGGTTGAACTGAGACTCGATGAGGGCAACAAGGACTATTTGCATGAGTTGTAAGATATTGAGATGGGATAGTCAAAGATCATGCCGGATTGATACTAGGAGCGAGGCCAGCAATGCGCAGGTAACCCATTAACCAGTGTAACTAAATTCGTACGTCCGTCACCATACGGGGCTTGTTGGCGTCGGCTTTTGTGATACGAGATGTTTCGGGGCTCAATAGGGAAAAAGCCAACGGCCATGGATGGATTGTTTAGACCATGGGAATCCAATGAAGTATTGTTGATAACTTGACTCGTCAGGTCCTACAGCAGCCGTTTAGCTGGAGTGTTTCTAGTATTAATTGAACTAGTGACCCATCACATATTCTGAGGAACTCTTGATATAATTTCTCTGATCTGTTTTTCTAAAGTCTCTAGAATTGCACCATGGCAGACACTTTCAACTATACATGGATAGATTCGAATGTTCTCGTTGCCCAAAAAACCTATAGAGCGAAATGGTGCCTGCGCTTTGTCAGCGACAAGCTTCACTCATAAGTTTCGTTTCGTGTCTCGCGTCCACAATTTCAGTGGTCTGTATTTCTGAAACCATTCACGATAAGCCGCGAGGAGTTCCTAGACAAGTTGTGATACTTAGATATTGAGAGATATCGGACTAAGCACCACTGTTATAGCCTTTGCGGAGGGCGACCTGAACTGGTCCATGTGGTTCATTCGTATCGCATCAAATAAGGTATTCACATTGAACGACACTAGCTCGATCTCGTGTGCTCCGTCTCGAAGATAATTTTGCAGCTGCGGCAACAATTATAATTCAAACACGTACAGTCTGTGTCCCTATGGGTCACACTTCCTAGCTCTTGGCCTTCTATTACATTACTATTGTTTAAGTAGACTATTTCGGATCCACGTAGGTAATAAAGATACTGGGTTCTAAAGATCTCACAATCATTGTGTGTCCAGAGTTTATTTATTACAAGATCTTAAACTCTGATTTTGCTGAAGACTTTGGATGCCTCGTTTCTGGACTCGCTGGTCCCGTGAAGGGTCGATGGAAGTCTAGATAACTTGGAGCTTCCATCTTGTTGCAAAGACAATCACACAGTCCGGTGGGAAGCTAATGCGGCCGCTTCCCAGGCCATGAATCTAAACTCGGAAGGGAGACAAGAGAAATATAGAGAGTAGTAGTCCAGCAGGGCTTTGCGGGAGGAACTATAACTCGGATATATGTTGCAACTTTTTGCAAGTTTTAGGGCTCAACATCTTTTTTCGGTTTGGAATCCTATAAAAGAAAAGTTACTATCTGCGGCCTAACTATCTAGGACTTAGTAGGGAGGGGGAAATTATCGCGAGGTACAAACGGACACACTGTGAATAGCGAGAAACAGTCCCGAGTTTGTGGATTTGAAGGACTTATTACTAGCTATATAGGACGGAGAAAGAAATATACTGGTAGGAATCCAAGAAAGCGAACGGTTGATCCATTCGCTTAAAATGGACAGTGGATAGAAAATACACGGCGCGGATATGTTGCCCAAATCATATCTACGGTTCGCAGAGGATCTATCCAGCGCAGACGAGTCATCGAAAACCGAAGGAACGAAAGCTAGTTCTCCGAACAACCGCTTGACGTAATACTAATGAGCAAGCTCAATGTTTTCCTTAATATATACTTTTTTCCAAGAGCAACTAAAGCATTCTTGGTGCATTTAAGGTACTATAGACGAGAGAGTAATATATCCTAAAAAGAAGTACGTCTCCTTTTATTTTGTTTCAACATCACTAAAGGCAGTATCAAGTATCAAGTTCCTCGCTATCTCAGCCCGATTCCACCTTCGTGTTAGGTAAAGGTAAGGGTAGGTGAATGTAGAATGGTCTCGGCTCCCACTCGCTCTGTCGCACACCACCTGATGGCGGGCGCGACCTTGCTAGGTAAACACTGCCTAGGTAGCGCCTAATCACGTGAGCCGCGCACGGGCTAGGGCTGCTAGTGTTTATAAACGCGCCCTCCTTCCCCCTTCCTCCTCTTTTCTTTTCTTTCATACTTACCTTGTTAGGGTCACCGTGATCAAGAAGACGGGCGACCAATCAGGATCTCCTGCATTGCACAGCGCGGAGAGGTTTTGGTTTGAATCTCCTTCGGGGGCTTCACTGGCGCAATTTTTGCTGGCTCACTTTTTCATTGATTCTATCGTCGTTGGGTGGTAGGTTGAAGAAAAGGATACTAAAGACGGTTGCACCACGCGCCATCTCCATGGAACGTTCCGGCTTCGCACGATGAGGCTCGAGGAGGAATAGAGTCTCGTTTGCTGGTTCATTGACGCTGCAATAGAAATGGGATTTTGTTCTATGCGCACTTGCATGCAGTCCTCGCAAGGTTGGGGAATATGTAGGAAGGTGGATTGAGAGCATGGCTAGACAGCTCAGTGCCGATTTTAGGACTCAATGTTTACCTCTTGTTATCATATCATTTTCCAATATGGAGTGCAGCAAACTTCCAAGTCTTCTCACTTATTCCGCTGTAGGAGTCGTTATGCCTAATGCAGTTCCGTCGATTCCGACAACATCATTGCCTAGGTACTTCGTGCTTGCCTTTTCTGCGATTGTGCTGGTCAAACACCTACGAGGTAGCTTCTAACCTTCTGGCATTTCGCAGTGTCAGACGCCTTACTATCTTAGTCCTTGTCCTAATACCCACTAAATAAACGATGCTAATATGCCAAAGCATCGTTTGCTCAATACCTTCAGCAATCAGGGTATCTAAAATGGCTTGTGTTGTTGCCTCACACTTCTTTTATTCCACTTTACCATGACCTTCACCTGGTATTGCCGCCGCATGACTTTCTTGCCTGTTGTCTGCATCCAATGCTCCATCCCATGTCCCATCTTCGACCTCTCCGGGTTTGGCCGCGGCAAGTTCCCTATACTTTCTCCTCTTCTTCTTATCTGCGCTAGCCTTCTTCTTGCTCTTCACTCTCGCCTTAATTGCCGTTCTACTTTGCTCACCGAGCTCCAGTTCTTCAATGCGTTCTCCAAGTATTTGTCTTGCGATCTTTCGGTTCTGACTACGTGATCTGGTTTCCTGGATTTTGATCACAATGCCCGTGGGAAGGTGCTTGAGTTGCACGGCCGAGGAGGTCTTGTTGATTTTTTGACCACCTGGACCGCTGCCTTTCAGGAAGTTCTCCTCAATCTCCGAATCGAGAATTACGCGTCGGGGAGGAAGCTGTTTCGCAAGGCTAATGTGGGTGGTTGTGAACGGCCGAGCGTGACGAAGGACATTGCGGACGATGAAAGGACTTGTGGGACGGAGGTGCGGGAGCCGAGAAAATATGGATAGAGGCATTGATTTCGAAACGAGTGCGGGAGATGTATAGACGAGCATTAAGATAGCATGATGCATAGAATGTTCTTTCGCAAACTCGACGTTCTCGAAGGCCAAAAACCCCTGCTCCGCGTTAAAGCCGACGGATCGCACCGTATGCAGGGACGTTGCAACTAGATGTTTACGGAGCGGCATGTATGATTCGGAGCGAGCGAGAGTTCAGGCACAGCCCCTTCGTCATTTAATTATCGTGCACGAACGACACTTCTGAAAAGTGAGCTTAACACTACTACCGCTCCCTGATCTCTGCAACCAAGTATACGATTACTGCCTGCGGATTACTGACGTCGCGTTGTAGCTTTCAGGAAATTCAATTGACGACCATGATGGACTCGGCTTCCGTCTCCACTATCATCCTGCTCGCCGCAGCTTCCGCGTTACTCCTTGCCGCAATGCTGTATCCGTCTTCGCTGCTGCGCTGGCTACAGCGAAAGCGGTACCAGTATGAAGTCACTTTTTCGCTCTACATGCTTACTCCAGTCGAGAAATTCATCTTCAGTACGTCCCCTTTCGTCACCATACCCCTTTCTCCGCTGGAGCCACGATCGCCATATTCAGGTAAAGAGAAACGCTAAATGTAGTGCTAGACTCAGTGCTCTTTCTCCTCCTCTCCCTACTCATCATAGCCGCCTCCCTCTACCTCCCCGAACACATTACCATCATCGCAAACCGAATTGTGTACTACTTTCTCGGTGACGACGACTCCCGCACCAACAAAGCCGCGCAACAAGTCCTCAGCACCTCCTCACACATTATCCGCGAAGCCTCAACCCAACTACTCGGCAAAAACACCATCAACCCAGCCGATGCTCTCGCCGGGCGGGGCCGAGGCTACATGGAGCCGTAGCACTCCCTCTCACGCTGTCAGCCTAAGTTTGCGTCCGGACTGCCCGCGGAACACGTTCGTCTCCGGGACTACGGAAGTGGAAGAATTTGTACATTCGGTATATAGGGTTCTCGAAGCGAAGGGGAACGTGGCACCGGCGTCTCGTTGTTTGCCGTAGTTCTTGCGCGCCGTTTGGGGGCGAATAAGAGACAAGATAATGTTTGGGATACCCCGTACAAGGCTGATATTATGCCATGGCAACCTTGTTGTTGGTGCTTAACATGGAAGGCGGTTGTAATAATTGCATAGCGGCTGGGCGTTTAGGGTCCGGGCCGAAGGACGGGCCGTCTCTCTCGAATGCTTGCTTTCGGGATAATACTTAATCTTAATGAGCTTTTTCTATATCAGTCATACTTGTCCGGTCCGAAGCATTTGGAGTCCACGGAACTGGGGTTAATTCTATTGTCGAATGACATGGGAAATGTTCCTGCACCAGCTCCTGCCTCAAACATTGAGCCCTACAAAGCATTACTTCCCCATCGGGAAGGCATGATGTTGCCTTTCAATCGATCAACTAGTCTAAGAAGTGGTCCGCTCATGTTTCAGATGCCATTCATATTGCAATTAACTCTGGTACCTGACCCAGACCCGTGCACTCGGGCAGTTGGGTCGGCATAATTGAGCTGACGTGGGCTATAACTGATGATGGCTGATGGCATTGCCCTTCAGGATTGGGGTTAACAGGATGGAATTATAATATTGCCACCTATATCAACAAATCATGACCAGTTGCCCGTCCCCTGGAGGAAAGTCTGCTAACCACTCCATCCCCCCAACAAAAGATTGCTCGAGGTGCCATATGAAAAAGGTGAACATATCATACTTCGTTCCAAATGTACATATACCTTCGTATTATCCTACATATCGGGCTGAAGATTGACAGAAGAAATAACAAGCTACGGTAAAATATAAGTATGGGCGTCGGACTACATGTATATCCTACAGAGCGGCACCATTTTTTATGAACAGACAGTAAAGGAGCACCGGGCTCGTAATCGACCGTTATGTCCGCCAAAAGTAATCTCTGTATTTGTTTCGAGTCCTCGAGATCGATCAATTTCCGAACATGACACGAACAGCGTTCGCGAGTGCAGATGTAGTGTAGTTGTTACAAGTGACTATGGCCGGAAAATCGATCAGTCCTTCTTCATGGGCTTGTCTAGCCACACCGTTGGTGATCAGGAGTACGAAGGTCGGAACATCGGCAAGAGTCTTGTTCTCGTTGACTTTTTGGAGGACACTGTTCGCGAATCTCGCCTGGGCGTCGTAGGCTTTCGGATCGTAGCTAGTAACATTCTCCGTAGAGCAGATCACAATGATGATCGCGCCGCTCGCGCCGAGAAAGTCGACGTGGGTATCGGTCATACCGTGGTCTAGTCGGTAGGGAACATGACGAACCTGCCTCGGAAGCATTCTCCCAAGAGGCTCGAAAGGGTCCATGTTTCTTGCCAGTACTGTTGATGGTGGATGAGGGACGAAAGGGGTAAAGAGAGTAATCCATTCCGCTTCATTCAACTGTCGAAGTCGAGATAATGTTGCAGAAGGACATTTAACAATAGATGCACTGTCAGTGGCAGCGCTCTGTAATAGAGCAGTGAGATTCGAGACCCCTGGGGAAGACATTTTGCGAGAGTGCTTTGAGTGAGGTTTGGAAGGAGTTCTGACTTTGCGTTCGCCCATTGTCAAGGAAGGAGCCGGCGCCTTTTCAAACAGAGAACGGCTCTACTCGATAAAGTGATGTATTATGTAATACCACAACTTGAACAGCCCGATATTTCAAGATTCCCAAGAAGAGTGGTGAGAATGGAAAGGAGTGGCGAGCAGTCGCAGGCCCTGTTCCCTTTTGTTCTGTGCGGCGAACAGTCAAGATTCTGGACAGGTCTTCTCTACATTTGTCAGGGGCCTCTGAATGAGATATTCGGTCCTGGCCGATGAATTAAGGCGCGAAGGCAGAATTGCTGCCTCAATGAGGCTTCCAAACAACGACCGAGCCAAAAAGGGTATCGCTAGCAGAAGGTGAAGCACTATGACAATGTGAAGTGTTTCGAATACAATCAACAAGAAAGGACAAAGCATTTACCACCCATATACATCAGCCTCAATCCATGGAGTTGTTGGGCAAAGTTGATGTATTAAGTGATGGCGGATCGCAGCCTGGACCGTGGCCTTGCTGATGGTTCCTGCGTACACTGATACGTGATGTTAATTAAGGAAAAAGCGCTTCCAAATATACTGTCAATAATATTGAAGGTGGTCTTAATGGTGCTACGACATGAGGAAAACGGAAAGGTTGCACGAGATCTTGGGCTTTGATGTATACTAGAGTGGAAAAAGAAAGCAAGAGCCTTTGATCAGCTGCGGAGAGCCTGCCTACCGCAGTAGGGCGACACCTTCCAAGTCTCCGAGGTCCCGCTGACACACGGCATGAATGCTCCAGTGCGGCGTCGTTACACGAAAGGATTCGATTCAACGGGGAATTGCCCGTCTGGCGTAGAGACTAGACGTTGGGTAGCAAACGTGCCTGTCGAACGATGAGCAGGGGACGTATCATGGTGGCAATAATGCTAATTCACATGCAAGAATAGGGCTCGAATATTGAAACATAGACAGAGTCCCAAAGCTGGAGACGAGGAATACTGGCCTGATTGCAACAGAGTGATGCTCCTCATGGCCGAAGCGGGCCCCTTGGCCGACACGCAACAAACGGGATGAAAGAGCACATTAGCCAAGCCGTGGGCAAAGCAAACGGGCCAGTAGAGTTGGGGCTGAGAGCCAGCAACCCGGGATGAGAGCATATGCGAAGATCCGCCATATGTACAGCATCGCCAATATAGATAGCGCGGTGTGCGGGGGTGGTTGCGATTCGAGTCAACCAAGCGGGTGCGGAAAGCCGTTGCAAGTTAATCGTCAAATATACAAGGGCCTGCAGCCACTCAGGCTGAGAGGGACCAAGCGAGTGCGCGCCAGCCGAAAGCACATTATCAATTGATGCTTGCTGTGTAACCTGTGTGGTCTTTGCATGCAGTCGGGGGAGAGCGACGGCCGCAAATGGTGCCCAGTGACCGAAAGGCCATGCAAGTGACTGCTGCAAGATAGAGTGCTGCAATTGGGTGCATACAAGGAGGTGCGGGTCGAATATGATGCGTCTCCCGACGAGCTTACGGGGAGGCCACCGCGTAGACTGTCATAGTGCATGGGGAGGGGAGCTCTGGGGTGACATTTGCGCGAGGCCCGGCGCCCCAATGCCGCTCCAGGAGGCGCCGGATGAGGTTGTTAGTGTGCGAGGAGCACACAGAACGTGTGTGTGGAGTGGAGCTGGCGCAAGATCTGGGGATTACTCGCGTAATTACCCGCATCGGGTAAGTCCGCGTCTGGTGGTGTAAATACTAGAGCAACGCGACGACCAGTCTGTCCATCGCTGACGCCCCGTCTTACTGCGTGCATAAATCAACGAGCAACGTGATGCCTTCCGTGGCAGATAACGGTGGTAACATGACCATTCCTGTTCACTCCCCAGTCGACCACTAATGCGGCAGGTAGAAGAGCGCGGGACAAGCCTCCACGACGCGGTAGAGGCGCTGGAAAGAGGTCAGTCCTCAGCTTTGTTACCGGGTTTGTTGCTTATGGCATTTTACAGCATCCAGGCTTCCAGCAAAGCAGCGGTTTACAAAGGTGTCCGGCATTGTTGATGTCATCTGTCATCACGCATTCAATGACGGACTTAACGCGGATGTCCTCCAGGATGTGGTACAGATCGTTACAAGAAAGACTGAATTGGACCAAACCAGCGTAACCACTTTGATTAAGAACTTATACCCGGCTCAGCGAGTATCTGCGGATGTTGTGATCACTGTGGTGGGAGGACTTGGCCAGGGGAAAGGCAAGCCCTCCCTGGCCACTCAGAATGCACTCGTCAAGTGGCTCGCCATCGTTCACAGTGTCATCGAAGATGTCAAAGTATTGTCTAGGCTGTATGGTGTCCTATTTGGAATGCTAGATATGATCAGCATTCGGTGCGCAACATTGAAATCCGACGGTGGCCACTGCTGACTCTGCTAGAACGTCGCTCTGTCATCTGCTATCCCTGATAACTCGCAGAAGGCATGTGAAACCCTTCAGGATACAGCAGCTGTACGTTTGTTGTTTCCATGGGCTCTCATTCTGCTACGGCTGCTAACAGGATCGCAGTCTCGAGCTATCCCGCGGCCTTGGTAACGAACCTGCACTTCAAGGACTTCTCCGCATTTACAAGGATTACTATCCTGACATTATTCTCGGAAGCACAGCTATGAGCCGAAACTCATTTCCTCCTGTACGTTCCCATTTTAGTTCTGCAGTGTAACTGCCCAACATTACCAGACCCCTTTCCCTGTGTCGCACAAATCTGAACAAACTATTGATCCGCTCTAGCGGCCAGACTCCGAGTGGCGGACGAGACTGCTTTCAATCCAGGAATCCAGCACGGCGATGGATAGTCCACTCTCCCAGCAGCAAAATGGCTTCAGAGTTCTAAGAAAAGGTGCCAAGAGGAGTAAGGTGTCTGTTATACCAGACGTGCATACTTTTCGAGCGCAAGAGGTGAAGGCCTCCCCCAAATCTCAGGCTAATTATAGCCACTGATGTGGGACAACAGACATCCGTTACACTAGAGGAGATTGACAACGTGGAGGATTTCGTCGAGAGATTGGATAGTATAGAGCCACCTGGACAGATGATCTCGTCCCTTGTCGATCCGCTCCTGCAGAAGTTTGTGGATCTCCGGCCTTCCGAAATCACTTCAACGCGAATTGATCTATGGTTATCGACATGCCTTGAAGAGGAATTCAATATAGCTCAATACGGTGTGGAGACCTCCGCGAATCTTTCTGAAATACTCCAAGGACTGTACAGGCAAACACAGTATACCAAGGTATGCAACCTCGATGGTGTTGTTTTAGTAGAATAGGTCAAAACTTAATCAACGGCTTAGAGTATTCTACCAGTTGTTTCAACGTTCCTTCAAGCATACCTGCCGATATGGGATGGTATCAACGATCTTGACATGATACTCGGTCTACTCTCATACGTTCCGTTGCAACCATTCGAAGGTCAGCCGCTCGAGGTCCCACTTTGCATTTCATTTTGCTTTCTTCTTGTTGCTGATTAGAGTACTTAGATGTGTACGCGACGTATCTTGGGCCAGTAGAAAGGGCCGTTGCAATTCGTAACATAAACTCATGTGCGAAGCTCATTGTCTTCTACGCAGAGATGTTGCGCCATTGGGCGATGCTCGTCACACCGCAGTCCTCCGCTTCAGTCCAGCCCGCTCTCAATTCAAATGACCAACAGAACCTCGGCAAGCTCATCGATCATGTTGCTAAACTAGCGGAATCTATTCTACTGTCTTCTGCCCCGCAAGACTGCTTCCCTGTGGAATCTGCAACGCTCTTGTTCTATGAGATTTTATCATCATCCTCGAAACCTAGAATGGTTCCAATTGTCATTCCTCCACTTCACCTTACGTATATGCTCGCTCAAAGCCCGTCCGCAACAACCCTTTCGCGACTTTGTGGAGTTTTTAAGGACTACAAAGTCGCATTCGAAAAGCACCCAAGACCTCTCTCAGCATTTTATCCTGCATCCACGACGAATGTCTTCAACCAATGCGTGAAGGACATCTATAACTCCATATGGGTAGCGAAGGCCCTCGTGGCAGACAAGAACAAGAACATGGCGGGTTTGTACTGTGCGCCTCCGTTGCGAGAAGCCTTAGGTACTTATCTTCAGAGTGTCGACGGCGAATATGCCATTTCGAAGGCATTTTTGCCTTCATACAATCCGCTTTTTGCTTCGCTTGCCGCTGCAGCATGGAGGACATTGGAAGACACTGAAATCAAAGAGAAAGGATACGATCGGGATATGGTCCTCTGGCACAAAGGGCCGGTGTCGCAACTCAGCCTTGACGTGTTAGGGAAGCGTGGAGGAGTCGTAATTGGGTGGGACATGTACAAGCTTCGCGTTTTGGCATGGCTTGCGGCAAGGGGATGTGGCGGGATCCGTGACCTAATGTTTGTCACGGCGAAAGAACTGAAGGCCTAGTTGATCTTAGCTGCTTATATTACTAGCTATGACTAGGAGAGACTAATCCCGGTGTACTACTGCCTTCCTACAAGCCCCGGTTCGATTATCTCTTTGAAGTGGCGTACTCTAGGCTATTCTTTCTCTCTTTGATGCCAAATTCGTGGCGCAAATGTGGCTAGCCGGGCTTATCGATAAGACCTTGCAGTCAAACGTCACTTCCTCTTTAATAACACCACTGTTTGCCTCCAACTCTTCCAAACCATATACGATGGAGCTTCAATATCATAATGCCTAACACTATCTCCTGCGTCGAGACGAGCGTTCAGCCAGGAAGTCTGAGAGTAAGTTACTTACACTACGCCAGACCCGCCACTTCACGATCGTGTGTTAGTCCCTCAAGCCACCTAGCTGTCATACTGGGACCAAACATTTGTAGCTTGAGGCCGCATGAGCATACGACATAGTTGAACGGCGCCTTTACACGCTGCAATCTAGCTTTTCTATCTTTCTTAGCCTGAGTTAAAATTATAATCGGGCAATTTTGCTTGTTGCCAGTTGTGACACCGCAGGCTAATTGTTGCCAGTTCGGAGACACAGCGCCTGAAGAAAGACCGAAGCTGAAAGAGTGGCGATGCGACCTAACGGCGCTGTCTCGAGTCTATAATCTCTACTTCGTAGCTTATAGCGACATTATTCACGTTTACCAGCCTAGCTTCCCTGATCAACGTTTACTTGATCGCCCAGCTCTCACACTACATCCGCCCGTCTCGAGCCCAGACTTGGATTACGTGTTGGATCCAGAATGTCCTCATTCAATAAATCGACTGCATCTCGACTTCCTTGGAAGGGATGAGATACTGTTGGCAGCTTGCGACGACGGCGATGTGATTGGCTACAGCGTCCCTCAAATTCAACGTGTAATCGAGAACCGTTCATTAGCCAAAGAGGACAAAAATAGCTCTCATGAGAATAGAGTTCGTGTATTCCTGTACGTAAAGAATATTATGAGGCCTTTCAATTCTGTTCCAAGTTCTGTTTAAAACAGAGCCTCATTTTAGCCTTCACTTCTCGATTACGCAATGATGCACTAACCAAGATTTAGACATAGAAACGTCGGTCAAAGTGTTTGGGGGCTAGCAATTCATCGAGAAGCCCGTTTGATTGCGATGAGTGCAAATACCCATAAAGTCACAGTAATCGCATATGCCCTAGCCAATCCACCAGCAGGCTCTTCGAACTCAGCCGAGTCTATTTCTGATGGGTAAGTACAGATTGAGAACTAGCATGCGGCTTCGACATCAATTCGTCCACAAACTCTCGCTCAAAGTCCTTACACGAAGTCAATACCGGCAAATCTGTCAACTCAGACGTGGTGTTTATTGTCTGACTTGATCTAGGCCGATCAATTCAAGCGATGATTCAGAGAACGACTTCCCTCACCCTCGGCGGAAGGATCACATCTTGACTCTAACTGCAAACCATAACATCCCTACAGTCTCATTCGACAACAACGGAACGGATCCGGGGGGAAGATGGCTCTATAGTAGTTCTATTGGTGGCAAGACCCATCTCTGGGATCTCCACAATCCTCAAAAGGCCGCTCGAACATTACAGATGGGACGCTGCTCGAGCGTCACGGATCCAAATAAGTGCCCAACAGCGTTATGTAGATGCCGTGATAGAGCTCGTCTACCACACGCAGCGTGGAACGCCTTATTCATAGATCCAAGATCTTGTCGCAAGAGCTATTCTCATGAGGAGGCGTTTGGAATTGTGCCGACTGAGCGGGCACCCTGCTTTTGGGACATAAGTGAATCCAAATCCAAATCATGGTAACAGACTGATACACGTCTACAATGCATTTCTCTAACTTGTGTAGGCGTCCTTCGTCTGATGAAACTCATTTCGATCAAGCAAACGAAGAGGACGAGGGGATGTCGCTAGATACAGATGAAGAAGAATACCAAGAAGAACACGAAGAATCGATGTCAACCATTCAAGACGATCATGAGCCGTCTGAACACAGCGACCAGGAAGAATTGGAGCCGCAACCACCTCCTTCACCGCAGACCCTCTTTGTTCCGGAACATGAACCAACGGAATCGTCTGAGGACGATACCAGCTTAAATGGTAATGAAGCCCTAGTAATTCAACTTCCCACTGAGGATCTTATAAACGATTTAATGGCCATAGTACCGGAAGACAGCGAAGATGAGGAACTTTCTGCGCCTTCTCCGGTCCTCAATCTAGCGGCTGGTGCTGCGAGCGCTATCTGGATTGATGCTCTCGATGCCCTCCCTGTAGATGACCAAATCCTACGCTTTGTTGGGAAAACATCTTACTGTGAGATCAAAGCGGATACGAACCAGGACGAGGTAAGTGATTTTTCTTAGCCACTGCTTATTTCAAAATTACCCAACTAGTCTTGAACGATTCCACATTCTTCCTCAAACCCATATACCCAATATAGAGATATTAGCTACTAGAAACCAGGATTAAAACACTACAGGTCTATTCCCATGATCCCACCATTATTCCACCTACCGTTATCGTGACGAAACAAGACATTCACCTCGTGCAGCCCCAAATCCTCTCCTCGCTGACCTTAAAACACAGCCCCATAGTCTTCTGCAAGTTCCCACACCTCCCATATCCTGAGGAAATGGTCCCGGGTCACGACCGCCTGTGCTACAGCACGCAGATCCCAGAACTCGGGCTGTTAATTGCGGCCAGCCCGGCAAATCGGATTGTGCTCCTCTCGCTGACGCAGATTCTCGCGGATACAAACGGCCCGCCCACGCAAGACTCCTTGAATCCGAGGAGCAAGCTTAGGAAGGATGGTGAAGGCGGGCAGCAAATTGTCTACGGCTTCAAGCTTGAAAAGGTGCTGCCGGATGATAGCATTACGGCCTATCTCGCTACAACGAACACGCGGATTGTGGGTGTGGCGGTGGGTCCCGTGCAGGGCATGTTCGACATCTCGGCCGATGAGGCAGATGCCGGGAACAGGGATGGAGATGTAGACATGGATGGAAGTCGGGGCGAGGACAAGGAGCGGGATAGGACGAGGAGATGGAGGATGATTGTTATGTTTACCGATCACACAGTTCTGGCGTACGAATTAGCTAGGACGAGCGAGGAGGTTGCCGTTGCCGATCTGGTGGTTTGAGAGCGTGGCGGGCAGGGCTGGCTCGAATCGGGTCTGTGTATCGTTTCCTGGATGGCGTATTGGATGGTAAACTCGCTGAAGCGGTAGTTCGGCGTTCGGAGGAGCTATAATCTATAATGTAGTATCGATGATCTTATTCCATTTAAGAGGTTACGGTCGATGTGATCTCTAATCCTCGCCATTTCATAACAATCCTCTATGAAAAAAGCACGGGAAATATAGAACAAAACAGTCTTCTTAGGTCACAGAATAGTAAAATCAATTGTCCACACCCGACCAGTGCATTACAATGTCTACTCTAATAACACTTTGCGAAAGTAGTGATACGGTGGTAGCTTTCCAAAAAAAAAAAAAAAAGTTTTACAAGGGCGGCGCTTCAATCTCGCCAATTTCCCGCCTTTGCCGAATGAATACCAATATCTAGAAAAGAAGTGATGTAAAATGGAGAGATCCTCGCATCGCGTGAGAACGCATACAGGAAATCATATCTAAGAGATTCAGGAGCTAGCGAAAGCGTCCGTGATCAATCTAAAACGCCGTCTAGTGTTTAGCCGTAACCTTTTCGCCAGTGAGCTTTTCGACAGCTTCCTTGGCCCTATGGAGATTGTCAGCTATGGACGTACATTTTACATATGAGATGGTGGAAAGTGGGAGGGAAGAGGGAAGAGGGAGGGAGGGAACATACATATCACCCAAAGCAACCATACAAACCGTCTGCCAAACGCCGAGTCCAATCCTAGGAGTAACACCACGGTACAATCCCTTGATACCGTTATTCTGATAGATGTATTTGGCGGCCTTTCCGACCGTCAGGTTCTTGGGCCTGTTTGGGTCCTCGGTCTTGGACTGCATTTCGACGCGAATGACCTCGATCGGCTGATTCCAAGCGCTCAAGCCGCCACCAAGCGCAGAGGCAACAATCTTCTCCATGACGCCCAGCTTCTCGCCATTCTCTTTGCCGGTGACCTTTCGGATTCCGGTCTCAGCGACGCGGGACAGGCCAAAGCGGGAGCCCCAGTTGGTGACCTGGCGGACGGCGACGGCGTTGACACCTTTGTTGATGCCGCGGATACCCTCCTTGCGCCAGATCTCCATGAAGGTCTCCATAGTGCCTGGGGGCTTCATGCCCGCGGCCGCGACTTTGTGCTTTGTGATTTCCACCGTCTTCATGCAGGTGCAGAAGCCCATGGTGGCATAAGCCTGGGCGAGACCACCTGTCATACCTCCTGTGATGCCCGCTACGAAGTCGGGAGCGCCGAGGGTTTTGGCATAGAATTCGGCTTCGGAGGCGACGAAGAGGAGCACGGCGCCCTTAGTGGAGGCTTCGATCCATGCCTAGGGATTGCGTTAGAGCGCGGGTTAGATGTGCTGTGCGGTTAAGCTTACCCATGGGATAAGACCTTGGTAAACTACATTTCCAAGACGTTAGCAAGAATTCACGCTATTAAGTGTGTTTGTCGATGTCGCAAGATAGATATAGCTCGGAGAAGCGTTGTTCTGAACCCGCGCACGCTATCCCGTGTACTCGAGAGCGTGGACGCGGAGCTCCGATGAAGGAGAGACTCACATCCAAGGATTCCTCCACGCGCCCATATCCTTCCTATAGCCCCAGCAAAGCCATCAGACCTGTTGGCAGCCATGGTGGTCTTGATGACCTCCAATGGCTATATCCCATACGTCAGCCTCGGCTCCATACCGCGCCCTCGCTCTCCGCTCGGGAATCCGCCAGGAGGGATTGAGTTACCTGTCCCAGAGACGTCACCCTGTAGAATAGCCTTATCAGCGATTGCTCTCACATGTAGGGGCTGCAGAAATGACTTACTCGAACAAGTTGAGTCCAGCGCCGACTGCGGTCCCATGCCTCGGTCAGCCTCGAGTTCTCCGGAGATGGCAGAGTGCCAGCGATAAAGACTTACGCAACAGGTTGCTGAACTTGACGGGCTTCTTCTCCAGCTTGGGAGGCGCAGGAATGCCTGCGACGGCGGCGTTCGTAGCGGACATAATCTGGGAGCGTTGTCACGGTAAGAGGGCCCTGACCAAGGGGATAGGGTGCTTCTTCGCAAGAATAACGTGGTATGGATGTGGGAGAGGAAATGGGAAAGGGCGAGATTCGGGGGTTTTGTTAGGCAAGGCGATTTCGGCTTCGGTGGTGACCCTAGCTTGGGGGAGCGAACGAGCCCGTCGCTTTGTGAGAAATGTTGGTTTGACCGCACTAGCCGGGGAATGGTGAATTGCTTCTTTGGAAGCTGGCTGGCCCTGCGCCAAGCCCCCGAGCCACAGCATTTCGCAATCTGGTAACCGGAGTACTCCATTGCCTGAAGGGTGTCCTCCGCACACTGCAGCTGCAAACATATCACAAATCAAGCAGAGACACCCACACTACCCCCGCTGTCGGCGATAATCCGCACGTTTCCTCTCCGCCCGTCGCCTCCCCCTATACCAGCGCAATGGACCCAGGCCACTGTCGCCCATGACTTAGCCAGGCGGGCGTTTGAGGCGGCCGCGGATCCCCAAGAGAGCCTGTGATTAGCCCACGTTCTGTCAACATCTCAACAACAAATGGCCAGAGAGGCTAAATATTGCGTCGATTCGGTCAGCCTGTCAGGGTCGAGGAGCCACAGATGACCCGGGTCCTTCACCGCCGCCGGACAATGAGCGGGATCCCGACTTATTTTCTTGTCCGCCCGAGTGTGAGCCGTAGTTGGGGCAAGCCACTCGCGTCCGCTTCTCGCAAGTCTTCCCGATACTGCATTAGCAACCGCCGCACTGTTCGCGCGCATACAGTAACACACACCCCCGAAAATTGTGGCTACTGTATGCGGCTCTGCGCTTTTTTGGGCTCCAGAAAAACTATCCCCAAAAGCGCTACGGAGTTTCTCAACGGCATTCTGCTCCTAGGAGCAGCGTTCAAGATCCTGAAGAGTTCTCCCCAAACATGGCTTGTAGTCAGCTCGTGCACGAAGCCGTCCTGTCCGTATAAGCATCACCGCCGGGGAAACTCCTTCGTAATGATGACAGGAGCACGTTTCTCGGTTCCGCATTTCTTGAACTTTCGAATGCATGGTATTTGTGCGGCAAGACGTCTACTAAATAGTGCTACAGCGGAGATTCTAACAAATGGAAGCTGGGCGCATGCCAAAACACCCCATATCCCTACATTCCCTAATCTAGACAAATACAGAAGATCGTTCCAGTCTAACTCAGCCCCATCCATGGCTGCATTAGTCTACCTGCCCACCCGGTGAATATCTTACAACGAAGCCCCGACAAGCTTGGCGTATGCCTCAGTGCTGAAGGACTTGGGTCTCTCAATCGGAGCACCGACGGCACGGTCAATGATAAGCTGAGGAAGGACACCGAGCGCGCGGGAGACACCAAAGAGAACAGTGTAGTAGTTCTGCTCCGTGAGGCCGTAGTATTGGAGGAGGACACCAGAATGGGCGTCGACGTTAGGGTATGGGTTCTTGGTCTTGCCGTGCTCAGTAAGGACACCAGGCGCGATCTTGTAGACCTGGCTGACGAGCTTGAACATTGGGTCGTCGGGAAGGTGCTTCTGAGCGAACTCGCGTTGGGAAACGTAGCGGGGGTCAGTCTTGCGGAGAACAGCGTGGCCGTAGCCGGGGACGACCTGGCCGGCTTTGAGGGTAGACCATAAGTAGTCCTTGATGGCCTGGTCGCTTAGGTCGTTGCCAATGGCCTTCTTCATCTTCTGTAGCCAGACGAGCACTTCCTGATTAGCCAAACCGTGGAGGGGACCAGCAAGACCGTTGAGACCGGCAGCCAAAGAAAGGTATGGAGAGCTGAGAGCACTGCCTACAAGATGGGTGGTGTGGGCGCTGACGTTCCCTCCCTCGTGGTCGGAGTGAATGGTAAGGTACAGACGCATCAGCTCAACGAAGTCCTTGTTCTCGGCGAAACCAAGTTGGCTAGCCAAATTGAATCCATAGTCCTTGTCCTTCTGGACAGGAGCGACCTTGCCGTCCTTGTAGATGTTGCGGTAGATCTTAGAGGCAATGGTCGGCAGCTTAGCAATGAGGTCCATGGAGTCCTCAAAGGTGTGCTCCCAGTACTGGGACTTGTGCATGCCCTTAGCGTAGGCCTTGGCGAAATTTGACTGGTGCTCGAGAGCAGTAACAGCGAGGGAGAATTGAGCCATTGGGTGGAGGTCGTTGGGGCAGCGGTCGATCAATTCCTCAACGAACTTTGGGACATCGGAGCGGGCAGCCCATTCCGCGGATAGGTCGCGGACCTGCTGCTCAGAGGGTACTTCGCCGGTCAAGAGAAGCCAGAAAAGACCTGCAGGCGTCAATACGAATTGCAATTGCTGTGAAGCACCGTCCTACCTTCGGGAAGAGGCTCCTCGCCACCGGGGGCCTTGGGAAGGATCTCCTGGCACTCTGGGATCTGCCATATGTCAGTCACTTGCCCTAAATTCAAGTTTACAGGCTTCACATACCGTCTTTCCACGGAACCGGATGCCTTCCTCTGAATCCAGGACGGAACCCTAGCAATTGTAAGCTTATCGGCTCAATGCGCCTCGGGACTTTGCGGCCACCAACCTCCCAGACGAGCGACTTGATGCCACGGGCACCACCATAGACCTGATCGAGGGTGACCTCGCCCACAACCTTGTTCCCATGGTCCCTAGATGCGCTGTTAACGGAATGCCCCGGAGACAGCGGAAGTGCGGATGCGCATACTTGCGGAGCTTCTTGATCTTCTCGATCTCACCGGGGAGTTTGGCGGCGAAGGTCTCCTTTAGGGACTGGAATTGGCACTGTCAGATATCATTTTCACATAGATGGAAGCATTGGTCCAACCTGAGTCTTGCCCGTCGAGTAGCAGCGCAGGCCATGGAAGGCCGCAGAGCGAAGAGGCGCGGCGGGAGTGAAGAACGAGGAGCGGAGGGCGCTCGAGGTCAATCGCAGCGAAGAGGCCATTGCGGGTGGGAGGGTATGCAGATGGGAGGTGGAAGATGGGTGGGAGGAAGGATAGTGGGTGGTGGGGAGTGGAAAAGTTCTTGTTGGCAGCCGGAGTAAAAAAAGAAGGCGCATGGCCGCTGGAGCTCATCATTGCCGGTGGCCCATGCTTCCCGGCGTCATCCCTCGCTCGCTCACCCCAACACGACCTCGATCGTCCAGCTGCAGCGCAGCGAGCACTTCGCTGACGTCGGCCTCTCCTCACTGCGCCGATAGGGCCGGCGTACACGAGCGCGAGCTCGACCGTGCTTAAAATCCCGGCCTCGTCCCTGCAAAAGTTGCTCTTTCCATTGCCATTGTTGTTCATCAATGTGATGTCCCTTCCATCCGCCCTTGGTATAGACAGACGACGGCCTCGGCATCGCAATTTGCAAGATTGGGAATGGCGGGTCCGGCCAGGTTCCGTTGATGGATTGACGCCGGCCCTTGGGACCGCCAGCTCAGTGCCCAGCGCTCCTCCAAATGCCTGAGGCACGTGACTATGCCCGAACGGCTGGCTTAGTCACCGGCCCGACCGCCGAGGCTGCCCCGTGCCCAGGTCCACTCACCAAGGCTCTCCCGGCCATGCGCAACACACACCACTTGCACCTGTAACCACCACTTGCACCTGCTCTGCCACAGCTGCACTCTTGCATCGCTAGAGCATAGAACCCTATCGCCAGCGGCCCCGCACCCTTTCACTGTTCTCTTTCCCGCTCTAGTCTGCCGCCCATATTTCCGTATCGTGAAGGCAAGTGCGACTCTTCACCTGGGTCGTCGCCCCTGTAGAGTTTTAAGCCCAGGTTCAATTCTTCAGCTCTACACCAGCACCCCAGCGCAGCTCGACCACTTTTATCACCTCGGTCACTTGCTCGCGCTCGTACAACAGTACTACGTATCACCTAGACTATCCTGCTTCGGATCTCACTTGGTAGGTCGAGTCGAAGCCATCGTGTTTGCCAGCAGTCCTCTTTACCCACGCGCTTCGCCGCGCCTTACATCTGCAGGACACCGCCAAAGAAAAGTTGTTTGCATTCGGATCTGACCTGGTACACCTAATCTACATATGGCAGCACCAGTTGAGCTGGAGACGCTGTTGCAGTCTCTACAAGCGTTGAAGCCGCCGGGAGTCACCAAGACCAAGATCGACACCATCACTCAGTTATGCGTGCAGAACGTACAGGTATGCCGGCTCCGCGGCCTTTCGCTGTCAACCTTCCCCGAGTCCATACTAAATTGAATTTCTCCTTTCTAGTCCGACGCGGCCATTGTACAGAAGATCGTCCAACAGTTCAAGAGCAGCCCCGCCACGCACAAGTTAGGAGTGATATACGTCGTAGATTCTGTCACTAGGCAATGGGTTGAGAAAGCAAAAGTAGCTGGTCAAGCTGTCTCTAGGAATGCGGCGCCAGGAACGTTTGCTTCGGGTGTCCAGAAAGTAACCGATGTGCTGCCGGAGTTGATGGCCGACCTCATCCAGTCGGCCCCTGATAACCAAAAAGACAAGATCTCAAAGCTACTCGACATCTGGGAGCGTGGACAAACCTTTCCCTCCAGCATCATCTCCAGCTTCAAACAGCAATTGTCTAGTCCTCAAAACCGTAAGACATCTCTGATTTCTCGTGTTAATCGCCCCTTTGTAGGCGGGTATCTAACCTTTCCATCTCCAGATTCGTACACGCCACCTGGTAGTCCTCCGAACGGCCTAATAGCTTCATTTGGTGCTGGAACTATTGCTAACCCGCCCCCAGTCGCCCCTCCAGCCCCGGTCGCAACCCTACCAGACACAGGTTCTTTGCTTGCCGCACTTGCAGGCCTTGGACAGCAAAATGTTCAGAATACTGCTCAAACTAACCCACCGCCAGCAGCACCGCCCGCATTTCCTTTTCTACCAAATGTAGCACCTCCCCCTCCAGGATTAGTTCCTCCACCGCCGGTTGCGTCAAACGGGCAGGCTGTTCTGCCGCCTCCTCAGGCTGGCGGGAACGATATCATGCAGCAAATTCTTCAGGCTATTGCAAGCGGAGTGATTCCACCAGATCAAGCAATGCAAGTCCTAGCTGCTCTAGCGCAGGCTCAGCCTGCCGGGGTTCAAGCTTCTATTGCCCCACCGCTTTCGCAACCAGCAGTTGCAGCAAACATACAGCCAGTTGTACAGAACAGTAGCCAACCAGATCGGTATGAGCAAGATGGTAGCAGGTATCGAGACCGCAGCCGGTCTCCTGACTATAATCGTCGCCGCTTTTCCCCCAATCGTAGATCTCCACCACCAAATCGTCGCGATAGTCCAACGTATGGCGCGTATGATCCAAATGCTGGTGCAGAAGGCAATTCTACTAGTCGACAATCTGATCGTGAGCGCGGCCGTGGCCGTGGTAGACATCGAGGCCGTAATGAATATCGGCAGCGTACGCCACCGGCACAACGTCGCCAACCTAGCCCACCTGCAAATGCTCAACGTAATCCGCAGCCAAAGCTCATTGACTGGGATCTTACATTACCCCGTGATCATATCAAGGTCTTGAGTCGCACCTTGTTTATAGGTGGTGCTGGCGGGACTGAAGGTGAGATACGAAATATCTTCAATCGGTTTGGGAAAGTTCAGACATGTATCGTCAATCAAGAGAAGCGCCATGCATTCGTTAAGATGGTAAATCGAAGGGATGCGCTTGCTGCAAAGGAGGGCATGGATAACATTCAGGATCCTAACGCTCTAGCAAAAGCCCGACAGGTAAACGAAACCTATGCCCATCCAAGCACACCGCTGATTGCAATGTAGACCCGTTGGGGCGTGGGCTTCGGTCCTCGAGATTGTAGTGACTACGCTTCTGGCATTAGTGTCATCCCGATCAGCAGGCTCACCGATGCCGACCGGAAGTGGGTCTTAACCGCAGAATATGGTGGAACCGGCGGACGTCCGCTTGAAGGTGGCATGGTTATCGAAGAGCCCGATATCGAGATTGGTGCGGGAGTATCTTCCAAGGGTTAGCATTCACCAAGCGGCACGGCTCATCGCACTAACTCTTGTCATAGCTATTAGTCGACGCGTGCCTCCAGACGGGGGTCGACGAGGTGGGCATGGCTTTGGTCAACGTGGCGGTTCCGATAATAGTCCCCGTTTCCGCAAGCAAGATCGATCTCAGGTACACGAACCCCGTCACATTTCGCCGCGACCTGAAGCTGCAGTTGCAGTTCCACCAGCTGTTCCCGGATTCGGGTTCCAATTGCCTGGCATGCCGTCAGGATTTTAAACATTCAACTATAGGCTTTCAAAACTAAGACTTACATATCGAAGGTCCATCGCACCGTAGGGTAAATGACTGCCGCAGATGGATCATACCATGCTCTTCTTGGCCAAGGGCTCTAGGTCACCCTGCCACTTAGACATTGGTCACAGTGACGCCGCTTCTACATTTTCTTGACTAAATACGTTTTGCGAACGCGCAACTAGTTCATCGACTGCATTGTTTGGTGGCGGTCTTTTCTCACCCAGTCTTCCAATGCATTGCTTGGCGTTGAACACAAAGCAGATAATCAAATAGCACTACGGCGTTAGTGTACGGGCTCCGGCTATTTTAGTATTCAATGTGTCAGTGGTGACACCATTTCCGGCTCAATCTTGCTAATGCAAGAGCGATTCATGTATATCTACCATTTCCAATTAGTCTTTATTGGGATTTGCAGCATGCAGTGGTTGCTAATTTTCAAGAGCATTGATTATAACCCCGCCGCTCACTTGCAGATGTCTGTGACGTGTATGATATACCTGTATTACCCTTACCCCTTGAGTAACCCAATGAAACTTCGCCCCGAGCTGTGACAATTAATCGGGCTAAAGGTGATATCTTGACCGCAACGAATGATATTTCAAAGACTAGTCATTTGATCTATCAGAGGTTGCATTCTCAAGCATAAGGATGCCGAAAGGATGGAGTTGTTGTTCACTACCATCTCTTCTTGACAATCATTCGTCTATTTTCTCTACAGTTATGTACCTAAATGTCTTTTATTTTCAGCTCGTATTACAAGCGCCACAATCTTAGCATGTTCCGTGGTAGTTTCCTACGTGCAGTAAACCATGACAATCGAATTCAGTAATAACTTGCGTTGCCAATGCCGTTTTCCCTCTATCCCGTACTCCAGCCTAGAAAGTGAAACTCTAGTTTTGATCCCATGTCAAATTGAACCTTCCAGGGGCATTCTTGTACTCCTTCAGACTTGCCACAACCTCTTGCGCATCTAGCGCTTCGACCAGAATGCCCGCATTCGACTGCGCGATGAACCCCGCGCTCACGGCATTCTTGACCCACTGGATCAACCCGTTCCAGTATCCGTCCACGTTGAACACTACGACTGGCATGCTATGAATGCCTAGCTGATTCCATGTCGTGACCTCCATGAGCTCCTCCAGCGTTCCGTATCCGCCACTTAGGGCAACGAAGCCCCCACCAGGCCCGCCGTCAATGACCTCTCGCGCCATCATGCCCTTGCGCGTATGCATATCCTTGACCACGGTCGTCTTCCCATAGATCTTCTCATCAATGTTGTGAGAATTAGGGTCGTCAGAATCATGTGCTTGCTCGAACTTGACTAGTGGCGCCGGAATGATGCCATGGACTGCAGAGGGTCCGGAGAGCGAGACCAGCGTACGAGCTACCTCGCCCATGAGACCGACCGTCCCGCCTCCGTAGACGAGCTTGATTCCGTTTCTGTGCATTTCCCGGGCGAGGGCTCGCGCGGCGGCGAGATGGACTGAAGAGTTCCCGCCGGATGCACCGCAGCTGGTAGGGTTTAGCCAAGACGCTGTATATATGTGTGTATTTCAATTGACTCCGGAGAGGCGTACAATACGCAGAGCACAGGCGCTTTGGTCTCGTCTGAACTGGTCATGGTGGTGGGGGGTTGTTTGAATAGTGGGCGGAAGGAATGCTATTGCAAAGTCTTCTTTAAAGATTAAGTCTGAAAAAGTGTAGCCATTTGGAAACAGATCAGGCCGAACGGACGAAAAGGAGGGTGAGGAATTATATAGTAGCGTCGAGGTGTAGACACGTGCGAAATGATTGTAGGAGTCACAGAAGAGCCCGTCTAATGCGCGACGCAGGTGCCCTTGTCACGCCCTGCATCTTACCGGTCCGCTCGTTATGCCCCTCGTTGGGGCCGGCCGAGGGCTAGAGCCCACCACCCGCGATGCAGCCCTAAGCCCATCCTGGCAGACCGGCCTTGGCAGACATCGCAACTGCGAGCGCAGCCAAACCAAAACCCGAGGCCGCCGCCCAATGCCCGTCTAACTCCTACCGCCTATGAGCCCAGCACGATTCACTACAGCGAGCTCTGAATACGCCAGCTACCAATTATGCCTGAGCAACGGCAGGAAGAGCAGGGGGGCAGCAGTGTACGTTGAACCCGCGGCCGCAGAGCCACTTCTTCCCCCAGTAGTGGCTGACATTGGAGTCCTCTGCAAAGATTGTACGGACCGTGGTCCAGAGCATCGGCATCTTTCTCCTCGTCCAGTATGGCATGAAGACTTTCCTGCCCCAGCCCCAGCCCCAGAATGCAGACCCCGCAAAAGGCTCTACAGTCGCTGGCACCAAGGTCAATATCCCAGCATACGCGGCGCGGCCACACCAGCTTGATGTCGGAGCCCAGTATAATCCCGTTCCACAGAACATTGCGCCCATGTGGCCGGTGGGCACCGAGCTAGACATCTCCATGTACATCTCGCCATCGCTGGCGATGCCTGCGCTTAGAAACGTGCCTAAGGAAAACCGATTGATTGAGGAGAAGAACTTTAGGTTCGGAGACTGGAGCGAGAATCGGGAGATCAATGCTGTGTTCAAGGTTCCCAGGGAGGTTCAGCAAAACGCTACCTTGTTCGCGCATTTCTATGTCGGACAGAGCGGTAGCGTTCTTGATCCCACCGTTCCCGGCTACGACATCTCCAGGGCATACCATTTCGTTCGTCCGTTGACGAGGTATCAGCCGAAGAAGAAGGCTGCCAAGGTCCACAATCTGCTTTCTGGACTACCTGAAGCCGAAAAGGAAGAGGATAAGTCGATCGAGAAGGTCATTGGGTCGTATTACCATCCCAACTTCACCATCTCGTTGATTCCAGATGCTGGTGTTGTCAGCTATCCGCAAATGCATCCAGGCCCGAGATCATTTATACAGCTTGAGGCGTCTGGAGCAAGAGACGCTACTGGTAATCACGGATGGTATTACCCGATCCTGTTCGTGAACACGTTCTGGCAACTTAAGAAGCACATGACGGAGCTCAACGACACCGTCACCACTCTGCCAATGAACGTCAAGCTAAACAATCTGGGGAACTGGAAGTTCTCCATCTATGCCACCATGGAAGAAAACATCCGTCAACAGGCCGCCGCAGCTGCTGCAGGCCAGCCGTCTCCAACCGGTGGTGATGGTTCTGAAATGGAGATGTTCAAAGAAATTCTGATCGACAGCAATTCGTACTTGCTTGGCCTCACAGCCGTCGTCAGCGTCTTCCACATGATCTTCGAAATGCTCGCCTTCAAGAACGACGTCGCCCACTGGCGCAAAAAGAAAGATAACGTCGGCACCTCGGTCCGCACCATTCTCGCAAACGTCGTTATGCAAACGATCATCTTCCTCTACCTGATGGACAACAACGAGAACACGTCTTGGATGATCCTCTTCGGCCAGGGCATGGGTATCGCGATTGAAGCCTGGAAAATCACAAAGACGGTCAACGTCCGCGTCCGTGCTACAGCCCCAGGCTCATTCCTTCCATACACAATCGTATTTGAGGATAAGCATGTGCTCTCCGAAACCGAAAAACAGACACAAGAATATGACGCCATAGCCTTCAAATACTTGTACATGGTAGCAGTCCCGCTCCTTGTAGCCTACGCGATCTACTCCCTCCTCTACGAATCTCACAAATCTTGGTATTCGTTCATCATTACTACACTCGTGGGATCGGTCTATGCATACGGCTTTCTGATGATGGTACCGTCTCTCTACATCAATTACCGGTTGAAGTCCGTAGCGCACATGCCTGGACGAGCTATGACATATAAGTTCTTAAACACTTTCATCGACGATTTATTCGCATTTACAATCAAGATGCCGACGCTGCATCGGCTGGCCACGCTCCGAGATGATGTTATTTTCTTCATTTACTTGTACCAAACGTGGATTTACAAGGTCGACTACTCACGCGTCAATGAGTTCGGCCAGGGCGGTGATGATGAGGAGGTAGAGGAGAAGAAAGCTAATAAGTCGTTGACCGGAGGTGGCGACGCAGATAAAGCGCTCAAGGTGCCAGGCAAGGATGAGGCGAAGACGACCGGGAGTCAGAAGAAGGGCGAGGGAAGGAAAAGGAAGTAGACGCGTGTGTGTATAGATATATATACAGTATGGTTTTTTTTTTTTTTTTTTTTTTTTTTGGTGGACGTAAGTACAGCCTCAGAAGCCGCATATAATCTAGATGGTAATGGATCTTTATGTATCACATAGAGGAACGAACTAGCATTTAAGGCATGGCATTCCTATGCATAAAGGAATAGATTATCTACTATCGCGCGTTGGCTATTACCTGCAGAATTGTAAGTTTTATGAGAAACCAACAATTTCAGTCACATTGTTGAGTGCAGGCAAAGGTATTTGCTGATTCCTGTCTATATTCTTAGAACGTCCGGTTGTTTGTCAATACAGGTACTCATCCCAGTCCCATTCAATTATTCTACCCGATACCTCAGAAGGGGACCCCAATCTCATCGTATTACACTTCTAAATAGACAATCCTCGTTTGATTTCCGGGCCTCCCCCAGTTCTAAGCACCGATGGCCTGAGGATTCCAAAACACATTCTTAGGATCGTACTTCTTTTTGAACGCGAGCAATCTCGCGTACAGCTCATGGCCATAATACAGCCTATGAGCCTCCTGGGCAGAATAGCTAGGGTCGACATAGTTGAGGTATGCGCCGAACTCAGTGTTGGGCTGGGCATTGATAACCGCATCGTTCATGCCGTTGATCCAGGGCACGATGCCCGGATTCGCATTCGCTCTCTCGCCGTAGTTCTGGAACACCCACAGCGAGTCGCGCTCTCGGTAAGCGGCGAAATCGGTGTCCTTTGTGGCGATGGCGGAGCCGGGGCCGCCGTACAGGTTGACGATGACGAAGTAGGAGGAGGGCGCGTCGCCGGCGGAGATGTAGTCGTAGAAGGAGTCGAGGGCTGCCTTGGACAGTCCATCGGACTCGGGCACGGTGATGGATTTGGCGAAGAAGTCGTCGTGCTCGTCGTAGCCTGTCTCAGGCTCCGTGATGTCGTCGGCGCCACCGAAGAGGATGAGGTAGGGGATCCATTCCATGTCCCGCACCGTGTTGATGACGGTTGGGGTGGGGACGCCGCGGAGGAGCTCTGGCTTGATAGCCTGGTTGAATTCGGCGGCCGAGCCGAAGAAGGTGCCCGATAGAGTGAAATGGTCGTCGTACATGAGGTTCACGCCGAAGGCAATACGGTCATCGACAACAGAGGCATTGGTCGCGAAGTCCTGGAAGTGTAGGAATGTGTTGGTGAAGGTGTCCTTGGTGGAACCCGGAACGGCGATGTTATCCCAGCCGAACTGGAAGAAGGTGAGCGAGTCTGGGGCTGGTTCGGTCTTTAGATAGAAATTGAGTATGATGCCAAAGGAATCGGCAGCGCCACGCAACGCCCAGAAGATGTCGGCGTTCTCGTCGAAAGAGGCCTTAACCAAGGAACCTTTGGCGCACAGTTAGAATAGTTAAGGCATAGTGGGCGAGGTGCTCTTACCATCTGCGAGGACAACATCAACAGCAACGATCGTGTCGAGCGCGTAACCCCAAGTCCGAGAAGTGTAGCCGTAACCACCGTGGGTTGCATGACCGCCAATGCCAACACCAGGACAGGTCCCATGAGGCAGAGCACGTTTGCCCTGGTCATAGATCTTCTGGGCCATATTGCCTAGGCGGACACCACCGCCGACTTTAGCAATACCGGTGGCTGTGTCGAGTTTGACCTCATGGAGTTCCTCGAGATTGATGACCTAGTTAGACAGAATGTTAGCGCATAAAACGACATACTAGATGGTAAAGGAACATACCATGCTACCGTCCTTACCACCGGAACTGTAGGACGCGTATGAGTGGCCACCTCCCCTAGGTTGGACCTTGACGCCGCACTGAGCAGCGCAGGAGACAGCATCCTGGACGTGTTTGGCCGTGGTGGGAACAACAATGACCAGGGGCTTGTATTCAAGGCGGAGGTTGAAGGGTTCAGCCAGTTCAGAATACTCCGGCGAGCTCATCCAATACACAGGAACATCCTTGCTATTTAAGCAGTCCTGGGTTGCGGCTTGGACAGTATTGGTGGAGTCTTGTGCAAAGACGAAGTGAGGAAGAATGCATCCAACGAGGGCAAGGGCTCCAAGGACCTTCATGTTAATTGGTAGCCTTCTTATGTCTGACGTGTTGAAGGTATGAAAGAAGAATCAGGGTTGGGAGAACGGCACGATTGAAGTGTCGGCTGACCTCGACGTTTAGGGGATTGGATACCCCTACGTATGAAGGGAACGGCGGTGTGAAATCCCTTCGCTTGATGGCAAGAGGTAAACGCGCTGGATTGTCAAAAAAGGTATAGAAGCTGTAAAATTATGCTCGGCAGGCTTCAATGGCATGCCAGCCACAGTTACAACTTCAAGCTCAAAGAGCCGGAAAATATTGTTAATATGCGAAAAGAGACTATAAAATGCAAATTAAAGTGCAGTAGAACGAGCTGATCCGGGAGCGAAAGAGAAAATAAGAAAAGATTATGATACGACTCCCTTCATTCTTATAGAAAAAGCGAACGTGGAGAACGAGGTGTCCCACCCGACAGAAACAGCGCCACAGTATTGTAAGTATTATTGCATGTTTCTCGTTTGTTAGGTAGCCTTAAGGCCCTCCGCGAATAGGAGCCTAGGTATGAGTGAGCGTCATCCAAACACCAACTCCCTCACTTGGGTGGCCATGGCAAAATACATACCGATCATCCCTATACCCCTATCTCCGACTGTGCCCACTCCTCAGCCCTAAGCCCACGATTCCCGCCAATAGGAGGCCTTAGTCAAGTGTAGTCTTACCCGTGGTCCTGGTTTTATCCAACGTGACTCAAATAAGCCCCAAAACGAACGTGGAGCCAATCCGAACATCTCCCCCAAGTATGATTATTGGTGGTACACCTAGGTAGAAGATCTCCTAGGTCAGGGCAATTCCCCGTGCTGTATGACATACGCACGCTTGGAATTGGTGTTGGATCTAAATGGGGATGCTGTGCAGAGAAAGTAGATGTCCCAGTAAGCGCCGAGCAGCTCCGACTGGTTCCCGAATCACTCATTCACGCCTATATTCAACATAATCATGGCTGGGGAGGCACTAGTTGATGTATTGCTATTATCATGTCCTCGCCATGCTAAGCGGGGCGGTAAGGAGAGCCTCAGGCATCCCTGGTCGTAGTGTCGCATGCTAACATGGTTTTGGGAGGATCGGCGTTCTATTTTCAGATAGGTCAGCATTTCGTTAGGCGTCCTTAATGCAGAGCATGGCATTCTTGCTTTCACGCCCCAGGTTAGGGCAACACGCGAACGAAGGAAATGGCGCAGATCATGTGTGACACTCGGAACGAAGTTCGGAGATAGAGCGACATTAGGCGCCACATTGTATCACCCAACACTTACCGACGCGGGCACTTTCAGTCTGAAACTGAGCAGGAATATCCAATTCATAATGTTACGTAGGCTTGAGGGATTGAGAGTATGATATGCCTTAGATATGGTGTCATTTGGTCATTGTTCTATCTATCATTACCATCGTACACATGTCGTAAGCTCCCACCCATCGGCTGGCCCTATTGAATTAAATATTACATATCAAGTGCTCCCGACTGCCTAGTATTAGCCATCGATCGATCGTCAATGCCCGCGAACTCCCAACCTCGCTGGAATCTGCTAGTAGACATTTCATCTACTCAAGGAAGCATGAACCCGTCAGCATCCATACTGCAGTCAGTCTCGAGGTCGAATGTCTTCTCGAAGGCCTCAAACTCCTTTAGTAAAGCAGCTTGGCTGACCCCTTGGATACGCCTAGCGCGCAAGCTTGTGGTGATTTCATTTGCTTCGCGCTTGCTGCCATATCCTCCACCGCCTACGCACTTCCCACTGTCGCCCCATTGGGCATCGGCGGCCGCCCTCCAAATCGCTGTAGCATCAACGGTCATCTCAGGGGTATAGTAAAGTCGGCAGTCGGCTTCTTCATATATGAACTGCAGTGCAATACCAGAGGTATCATTCTGACGAAGACCATCCCTGACGTTCACGCCGGGCGGAATGGCGGCGCGACGAAAGGGCATATTGTCATAATAATCCTGTCGTAGTATTGAGGAGTTGAACTTCTGCTTTTGGTCCTCGGGCGCAAGATAAATGGCTGTTTGAGCTAGGTTCGCAATGTATGACCAACCATAATTGTTTGTACCTTTTACACCGCCAATGGCTTGAATCTGTTTCCTGTTGCTTCGGCCGCCCATTGCAATAGTCTTCACACCTGCTTGCTTAGTAAGGAGTTCACTGAAGATGGTGCAAGTAGATGCACAATAGCCGTCCGTCAGGAGAACAATATTAGCGGCCTCAAATGGCTGTGTAGTGACGTTGCTCAGAGGGCCGTATCCGGTGATATTGATGCCCCCGGAGTTGTAAGGAACGTAGACGTCGCTAAGGTTCCAACGCGAGATCTGTGTGTATTCGTCTATCAAAAGGAGTTAGTTGAAATCAATCAAATTATGCAAAAGACTGGGGACGATGGCTTACCTCCTCGCTGTATAACTGGACCGAATTTATCAGCCCATGATGTGAAGGGCTTTCCGTCCTTGTCCATATCGGTATGAAAATCGAAATAAGACCCCTGAACTTGGGCGACCGTTGCATTCCTGGAGAAAGTTCGAGGGAATTGAGAGCCAAATGCACTGAAAGATTGGCCGATAAGATTAGCAGCTTCGGTAGCACGAAAACGGTTTGCCCCATACGGCTCAAGCGAAGGAAATAATTGCTTGAACATATCGTAACCTTGAAGAATCGTTCCGCCGCCATTTGCTTGAACGTCGATGATCAACTTCTTCTTTCCGTCTGCGATGGCCTTGGGCAAGAATTGCTGTGTAACTTTTTGGAAACCCACTTCTGCACTCGGGTCTGCTACAAAGCTTGGCACCTGCAACACTGCAACGTCTTCATATCCCTCAGCATCAATGTAGAAGCCGTTGATGAGATTTATAGGACCGGGCACAACCGGGACGGGATACCCAGGCGCAGTGTCAGCTATTGCAACAGGTGAGAGTGATTCGGCGGTTTCGATTTGGCCACCAATGTTCCCATAAAAGAAGTATCGATCGGCAATATCTTGGCCATTGTTGATGCCGCGGAAGTTGATCCGAGCAGTAGCATAGTTCTCTGTAGTAGAAGAGGAACCGTTGGCAAACGTCAGTGTCGTCACTGGGCCAGGATATACGAAACGACCGCGTCCACCACCGGTGAAGAAGCCAGTGGCGCTTCCCATGCTACCAAGACTGATCGCAGGCAGATTATAGAAGAGGTTGTTGTACAGGGCATCTCGGTCCTGGAGAGTGCCGTACTGGCTCAGATCCTCCAAGTACTCGGTGACCTCTTGACCATTGATTTTTACCACTGGCGAAGGTGTATACGAAATGTTTTTGAACTGCGAGCCCAGGACATCGTGGAAGGCAAATACGGATGGCAACTTAGTGCCGTCTTCTGAAACGGAGACTAGCGGGATCTTTCGACCAAAGCTGAAGACATCTCCAACGACGTCTGGTTCGTAGTGGAAGTGCCCGTCATGTGCGGACTGAACCAGAGTATAGAGTGTCCAGCCAAAGTCGTACTCATTCTCAAAGAGACCAGCGTCGATGTCTGCATCAATCTGGTCGAGACCCCCAAGAATGTCAACGGCAGGCTGAACCTTTTCACGGTACTCGGCCGGGGGATCCGCCAGCGCTTTTAGGGTGCTCTGCCAATAGAAGTATGGAACGAGGGTTTTCAATAAAGCCTTGGCGGAACTGGAATTGAAGGGGATACTATTCAGACAGTCGAAAGCAGCTTGGGCCGGGACCGTCGAGCTGCCCTTGGAGGATCCGTTGGAAAAGAACAGTGCGTCTGAGATCTGAGCACACGGAGCCGTCGTGTTTGTTGGGGTTTGGCGAGAATGAAGCACTTGTGGTTTTGTCCGAATCACAGGTGTGGCGCCCACAAGCATGGTCAATGAGCCCAAGAGGGCAAGCAAGGCCGTTGAATGCATCGTGGAAACTAACTCTCGCGGGAAATAAAGCTACGGAAACACGAAATGAGTGTTACTGAGAGAATGAAGGGCAGTAACCCTGTGTGTACAGCGAAGGACGGTTGGCGACGACAACGAAAGAATGAAGTGTTTGCAGGCGTGGAAGACAAACAGCGGCCGGACGTGATTCTTAAAGCAGGTGGCAGGCCTGGTTCCGCAGGGAAGGCGCGCAGTGTCACGTGCGACGTAGGGCAGGAGCGATAATTCTAGGGTCGGAAGTGAAAGGCCCAGCACCCTCACGACACAACTCCCCTGCTCTTCAATTGCGGCTTCAAACTCAGACACGTAGGGTAGGGGGATATCACAGACTCCAAGGGGTGGAAAAGGATGTAGACTCGACAATTGTTCCGGGGCATCGCGCTTTAAGACTTTGGTAGAGGGTGGTTAGGGAGGGGGAGGCTGGGGTACATCCACTTCACCAATCTTGATGGCAGAAGTGACGCAAGAAAGGACCACTTAAGTACAAATGGCAAGGAAAACGCTACACTGGTGCATGGTGCATGGTGCATGGAGCGCCGCCTCAGCGGCCCGCGCTGTTTGGGCCATGGATCTAGGGACTAAAATCTTCAGGCAGAGGGGAAGCGCGCATCTGGGGCCCGGTGGCGCCAATCAACGCTGGATCAGGTAGAACAACCAGAGATCGATGCTCATCCTAGACCCGGGGCTGGGCCATAGGGCGAAATGGGTTTTGATGAATTGGCCCAAGAGCCGCAAATGCGTGCGACTTGCCGCGCTACGTGCAGCAGAGAGGACAGATCGGGTCCAGCGAAAGAGAAGTAGGCCTGCAGGATTGCAACGGTGATGACAGGCGCTGGCGTATCGGCGATACAAGCAGCAGGTTGTTGTCCAGCAACAGCTGGCGGAGCCTTCAGCGCCGCCGCGGGTGTCTTTCCGACCATGGGACGAGGTCGAACTGCAGGCCTCTGCCAGTGAGGCGACAAACTAAGCGCGGCTTGGCGGTTTCACAAACAACCGTCTGCAGATCGTCTCCTGGCCACTTGCTCCACACTTGTCTCCTGTCCACCATGCACGACCAGCGCACGCCTGGGTTCGTCTTCACGGTGCCTGCTTCTGCTAAATCCCAAGTGTTCGCCCTTGCGCCTAGACCAACGATTCGAAGCTGCAATGTGTTCCGTTCGTTCACCTGCATCGTCCGCACAGTCACTGTTAAACTTAATCTGGAACCGGCTTTTTCAAATCTCGACCATTTGATTGTCAGGATCCACAAATAGATTACTCGTCACCTGCAATATTTCATCCGGAATGGGGATGTTTGCCGAATGCATCCACTCAAAGCCTGCGACTAGTTTCCTGTTTCAACAGCGGATGACATTGATTTGGGCACGATTTAGCGTCCTTGTCATGGTGGACACGCGAGGACCCGTCGGCGAGCAACCTGCTGCATCACAACATCGTGTGTAAAGTGCACAGCATCCACGCCAAACCCCTTGCCCTGGCCGGATGGCCAACGAAAAGCATAACGAGAATCGGTCAGCGTGTGATTCGGGAACTAGATCCAGTGCCTTGTAACCATGCCGGTCGTGCCGCGGTAACGGCGCCGTGTGACTAAGCACCTGCAACTTCACCTCTCATGCAACACCCGAAGCCAAAGCCAACGCTTCTCCTGTCTGTCTGGCCGACCGGCTACGCTTCGCTTCTGTTGTACTGTCTCTGTCAGCCTCTGCCCGTCTCTGCCCGTCTATGGTGTGTTCCTTCTGCACCTAAAGAGGCTAGAACGAATACGTCTGGGGACGGACGCGCACGAAGCCAGCTGTTCCTATGCATTGACCGTATCGGTGCAGCCCGAGTGTGGCGATCTTTGCGCACTACGAAAATCTCTCAGGATCATTTAGCACTGGTGCAATTACCGCAGCGAAGGTTACTACATCTGTACCGTATGTGTAGCGGGCCTCAAGAATAGGGTTGAAAAATCATTTAACCAATGCCATTCAGATCCTGAATCTCGAGTAGTTGCCTCTTACAATCGAACAAAGTATTTGCCTAGAAGTCCTAGCTACATACCAGCTTTGTGATGGGACACCTGTGGTCGGTGGTCCTCATCGCGACCAAGATCATCACCTCCGCAAATCTGTCGAGCTATGAACTGTGGCTCTCTTTCACGGTTGGATCAACATGTGTTCGCAAGGCTGCCATCCATAACCAGAGCTTCGCGTGCTTGACTCCAGCATAATCACGAGCATTCTTGGCAGAGACTACTAGCTTGCCGACACTCCCGAAAGACACGCCGGAAAGCCACCCCCGTCATCAATTCTATTTGAATTTTTGCCTTTTACTAGGTTGGGCTTTGTATGCATAGGGAATCTTAACTGCGGTTACAACCCTTCTTATCAACGACTTTACGCTATGAGTTCTGAAACCTTTCTTTGTAGCCTATTCTATGGCTACCATCTCTTGCTATTAGCCTAGATTTTAGGCCGACTGAGAACACCGGGCATGCTTACTCTCCTACCAATCTACCGTATACATTTCGGAGATTGATGTACACAACTCATCCGGGTAAATGCAGTACACAAGTGTCATCTCAAGGAAACACAATGTGATGGATGTTAAGTTTCTCGCTAACCGCTCTCATCTCTTAAAGCCGTTAGGCTATCTGCGCACAGACTATCACATACACCATTCACCAAAAAGAAAATTCTTCAACCCAGTGACGACCGACGGGTAGCAATAGTATTGGACTTGCTGGGAATCGAACCCAGGACCTTTCCCATGCTAAGGGAAAATTATACCACTAAACCACAAGCCCATTTCGTATTATAATTATAATTCTCCATTTACAATCTCCTAGAGTCCGGAAAATCTTGCGGGCAAGTCTATACAGTGGTAGATTGCTTCACATCTTCCCATCTATCATGTAATTCAAGAATATTGTTAGTTCGAATTGTACGGGGAGTAGAGAGTATTAGGCATAGTCTGATGCAACATAAAGTAAGAAAAGGGGGAAGCGAAACTTCGGAACTCGAATTCAGATAATCGCGTGTTTAAGATCCAAGCACTATTACAGGAACCATCTTTCGAAAATCACCCTGACAGTCACCGGTTGCGCCAATTACGCTTCAGAATGCCTTAACCTTTCAGTTGGCTCAGCATAACAGCTTCTCTTCGTCCTCCCTCCGGCCTCCCAGTTGGGAGCTGTACTTTTATGTAGGTAGTTATATCCCACTACCTACATTACTTTCTATCTCCTTTTACTTATATCAAAATCATGACTATCTTTTCATGTGTTACAATTATAGATACTAGACAGACTCTTTCAATTTCTCTTTCCGACGCTGTCCAAGCTTACGAAAATAACAGAGTCAAGCAGATAATGGTCGTATAGAAACGCTTTGCTGTCTATCTACCACCCCCGGCTAATAATATAGAGGCTAAGAGCCATTTAGTTCTGGTCTTCCATCAATAGATTATATCAAGACATATCTATTGTAATGGGGATTTTGGCAAGTCTGCCGAGTACGATTTCTTACTACTATACGGTAGCAAGTTATCCAGTTGCAGGTTGTATCGGATACCGTCGCACAATATAAAACTACGCCGGGTATCAGCCGATATATCCTTTCCCTGTGTATACAAATATGGCCTGCTGGCCATTCTCAATCAAAGCAGTTCAGTTCCTCATATCCCCCCGGAAACAAGATTCCACTCTCACCCACATACATTATATAGAGTCGAGACAGCCCAAGAGAGACTTGGGGCAAAGATAAAGTTGCGACGTTACAAAAGCTAATAACTATATATAAGCAAACGCTTTTAGATTTATCCGAACACCCTTATGGGAGTCCTAACAGCTGAAAGGATGTAACTACTGTGTATAAATATATCGACAACCTACACAGAATAGCAGGTGCTTCTACTCGTACGCGACCTAAACCTGTAGCGCCGTTTACAAATTCTAAAGCTATAATATTTTTCCTCTAGCTCTGCGATAAGTTTCCCTACATTTATCCGCAAATAATAATACGTCTTACCTTTTAGATTCAGTTAGCCACCTTCTAGGGTCTTCGTCCTAGAGAAGTTGTTTAATCTACCTCCTATCAGCTCTTGGATAAAGGGATTATATATAGAGATTTCAACCTCTCGCTTACTAAAAAGGAAGATTTACTAAGGTTTCAAATCAAGATTAGATTACGAAATCGGAAATTTTAACGCAATTAAGAAAGGAAGGTATTAGTTATATAACGATTAATATAATTATAGGTAATAGTACTAATTAAATTACAGGTAATTTATTACTCTATATAAAGAAATAGAACCTACTCAGCAATTTTATATATCCTATTCCATTCTTTCCATCTATAACTCTTCAAGAAGAAGTCTACATAAATTAGAGGACTAGTACGGATTTCGCAAATCGTTAGATACCGTCTACTGCCTTATCTAGAGAATACCACACTAGCGAAGATAAAAAGAGTCTTCTAGTAATTCCTTAACTTCTATTTCTCTCTTTATACTACCTGATATGTCCTCAGAAATCTGCCATTAAAAACACCTAGTGTGAAACGGCGCTTTTCTAATCTCTACAGCACGGGCGGGAGGGTATCTCAATCAAGGTAAACGCATCTTTGGCGAGTATAAAGTTGATCTATGAAAATTCGTAGAGCACACCTACACTATTAGCAGAAGGGAACTTAGAGTCACAAGCAATTGGCTACTAATAATAGATTATTATCCTATATGCAGCTAGTAAACATAATGTTCTATAACAGTTAACAGAGTGATTGTTGCCTGCATATCCTATAAGAGGGAGAGGTTGGGGTAATGTATCGAACCAAACCAAACTAGTTAAATAGCTTGACATGCGACGTTCTCAAAAAGTGCCATGAGGTTACCACAAGCTCAAATCTCATTCATTGCCTTCATCATTGCATTCCCTATGAATCGTAATGTCTTAGCTTAGCCGCCCATAATCTGTATTAGTGGGCTGCTATCTGCACTATAGATATCGCTAATCTACAGGTTCGCCGCCATCCCGAGGGCTCGCAGAGCTCGCAGTCTTTCTGTCCTCAGCTATCCTTCGCGAAATCCCTTCCAACTATGAAAGCTGTGAGAAATGTTCACTTCAAACATTGTGCCTTGAATATCACCACGCTGAATTTTCCTCAAATATTTACGATGCTGGAGACTAAAAATATGCAACTAGCTTCTTGGAAGTCAATCTTGGTTTCCATGAAACTGGGAAAAAAAAAAAAAAAAAAATTTTTTCCTTTTTTATATATATATTTTCTTACTCAGATCAATATGTACTCAAACGCGATTATGTCGGGAGTTCTAGGTGAGTGTAGATGTTATTGTATCTTCTACTTTATAGTTTTCGTACAAGAGCGGAGGGGAACTCGGACTAGATATTTCAAATTCATCACTGATTTTTTTTGGAAGGTTGAATCTTCAGTTTTTTCTGTGGAAAGATCTTCTTCGATTCAATCTCCACCCAGACATCACCAAGAGTCTTGGCCCACACGCGCGCATCACCGACGTTGCAACCGGTACAGGGTGAGTCCTTCGGCACTTGAAGAGATTGTCGAGGTTAGCTGCTAACTCGATACGCACTCTCTATCGGAACAGCGTTTGGATGGTTGATCTTGCGCGTGAGCTACCGTCAACGACCATACTTCACGACTTTGATATCGATCTTGGACAGTACCCACCCGCTGAAGGTTTCCCCTGCAACGTACATATCTCAAATTGGGGCATGTTTACCCCGCCTCCATCCGAACTAGTCGGTAAGTTCGATGTTGTTCACTTGCGTCTTGCCACTCTCGTTATCAAGAATAACAATCCCACAACCATCATCTCGAATGTGGCACAACTTTTGAGTAGGTCTATAGGCATGATAAGTGCGCCTTAGCTCACTTCGTACGCTCTTGCGCCTAGTGTTGTTGGCTCTCCTGGCTAACAATTAATGCTCGCAGGGCTTGGCGGTTATCGTCAATGGGATGAAATAGACACGGAGGGATTGTACATCGACACCCCAGCATCAGTGGATTTTGAAGCGGTAAGCAAACTGTTCCGCGCGACTAAGATTCCTAAGGGGAGGAGAGAGCGTGATGAGTAAGTCATTGTACATCCTTGAATATTTTCAATAGACGTCTGAACTCTAACATGCATACTACTGCGTAGCTGGAAATGAAACCTTGGCTCTTATTTGAGCGCTCAAGGCTTCTCGAAAAGCGACCCTCACATATATAGGTATGATGGCGCGGTCTCTCAGTACTGGCACGACATATGAGTAAAAATGATTGCACGTGATGGCGAGATTCCTCCTTATGCGTTACTAGGTACATGGTTTCATAGGAAGAATTTATCACCCGCGTCATGGGTGGGGTAAAGCAGAACTGCGAGCTCATCAATAGCGCGGTGGAGGAGACGCGCAATGGTGTGCATGTTATATCCCGAGATGGTTTGGATGGCTTTGAAGGAGTAGATATTGCAGATTGAGTAGTGAATCGAACTTGATTAGTTTCCTTGTGGATACAATATGCCCCGATTGAAGCGGTAACTGAAACCTGATGCGTGAAACACTATTTCTACAAAGATGTTTGCAAAGATGCGCTCGTTATAGACTCTCTCCCTGGAGCCATTTGACAATGATGTCTGCGCAACGCTCATGAGCGATGTCCAACATGATATGGTGGCCACTCCTTGATAGTTCAACATATAAGACTTCCTCTTCATCTTGACAGACTGAACGGTAGGCATCAAAGTTCTTCTACGACACTTCGCCTAATATTAGAACGTCCTACTCGGCGGAGATGCACAACACCTTGCGGCCAATGGGTGGATTGTCGCGGCCTATGGCAGCTAGTACGGCATCGGGCCGAGCAAGGGGCCAGATGATCTCAATGGACACACGGATGCTCTCAAGGCGGCCTTTGCTATTGCGAATCCAACCTTGTACGACGTCTCCCGGGGCATCGGGAGAAAAGAACTTATTACGGACTTGAGCCGGGGTGTCAACGCCCGTATTGATCTAGGGGGTGAAGAATGAGAGCAGCCGGGGCTCCAGGTTTGAGGTGCGGTTCGGGCCGGGTTCTTAGCCGCCTGTGTTTTCGCTAATGCCGACTCTGCCGCCTGCCAGTTGTGGGCCACATCCATTCCACCACCCGATAGAGGTGCCGATGCCAGCAATACCAATCCCGCAATCTTGTGCCTCTGAGCATCCTGTGCCCCCCACACCATCAGCACTCGCTACAGCACGCCGCCCCCCATCGAGTGCCCGACGAGTACCGGGGTAGCGTCCGGGTGCTCCTTTGCGGGAAGATGAATGCCCGCCAGAACGTCGGCCACGTACGAATCAAGGCTGGTTAGCGCATGGAAGACGAACGTGCCGGGCTACCATGACCGTCCATGGCCCCTCAAGGACAGTGCGTAGGATGGGTACCCCGCGCGGGCAATCAGCGGCAGGACAGCATTGAAGCAGGCGGCAGCATAGTGCACACCGTGGACAAAAAGAAGCGGCTGCTGCTTCGTGGGTGGATGAGGCAAGCAAGCTAATAATTCAAGAGGTCCTGAGGGCGTAGCGGTCTGAAGGGTTTCAAGCGGGGGTGTTTCTGCTAATGGCTGCATAGTCTGCTGCTAACTAACGAAGACGAACGAAACCGGTGAGTGATTTTGGCAGAAGAAGGACACAATGGTGAAGGGAAAATTGACTTGACTTGACTGGTGTGCGACGCACGGCTAATATAGCTTGAGACACTTAGGAACATGTGGTTCACGTGTCTGCTTACGTAGGCACACGGGAAGCAAGGGGTTTCTTTTTATTTTTCTATTTCTCATTTATAGGCTATACGTAGCTTCTGGAATCCTAGTGGTTTCCTTTAACCACGCCCAAGTCCCGTGGCTTTGTCAACACAATCTTCAGGTCTTCCCAAGGGAGTGGTCGTGAGATACCCAACGTCAATGAGCTCTCATCCGAGGAAATGTTTGGCTAGAGAATTCTAGCTGCGCATTGTACCGGTTCAGCATGACAGCCACAAACGAAAAGATCTCCTGCATGGCGAAGAATCGACCAGGGCAGTACGTCTTGCCGCCGCCATATGGCTTGAAGCTGGCGCAGCTTGTCAGCTCGGTCCGCTCCTCAAAGCGTCTTGCGTCGAACCGGTCAGAATCCGCCCCAAACATTCCTGCATCATCGTGCAGCTGGCACATAGGCACTAGCGCGAAATTACCACCTTTGAGTACCTTGTCTCCAACCTGCGTATCCGTTTCAACCTTGCGGAAGGCAAGATCTCGCTTTCGCAGCCGTAATGCCTCGTTGTAAACGGAGCGCAGGAGCGGGCAGCGCTCTACAAGGTAGCCCATGTCGATATCCCCGTTATCGCTAACTACAGCGGACGTCTCCTCTATCAACGCAGTGTGCAGCTACTTATCGAATAGAATATAACTCATAATCCAAAATGCAAGCTTGTACGCATTGGCGTCGCTACTTTAACCGAATGAACTTATTTAGCATAGATCCGTGTCTGAGATGAAAATAGTGGGTGCAAGAAATGGCATAGACACGTGAGATTGGGAAACTTACGTCCAGTGAACCATGAATAGCATCGCCGCAATGTCATCTTCGTGGATATTGCGTTGCTTATACTGATCTATCAACGTCGTGACAATCCAAGCCTCTTTCCTCCGCATCTCCTTAGGTAGCCGCTGATAGATGGAGAATGCTCGTGTATACTTTTCCCGTAGCGCCTTAATCTCTCTAAAGCCAAGAAATGGCGAATCATACATGAGCTTCCACAGTTGATCTGTGAAGGTCCTCATGTCGTCCGTCATAGTTGGGTCGATAGCAAACAAGATCGGATCAAACAATGACAACTGCGTGGCATCGATCATTACCTGAGCGCACAAATCGTATAGCGAAAATGGATTCCTTGCGGAGGAGGCCGCCAGACCATGTTTGTCTATGAGTTCGTCCCATGAAGTAATATCCCTCAGAGATGCCTTATATTTCTTGATAAGCCCACCGAAAGTCGGATCCGGCAGCAAGTGCTGTTTGTGCAGGTCTTGCATGAGGTGAATAAGACATTTGCAGTATGGATTCACCACTGTGGTTTCTTCTGGACGAGCCCAAAGATCTTCCAACCGCTTCGGCGATACACCAAAGGAATGCAGAGTATAGTTTAAGAATCCGTCCCAGGAGAGTGTTGTTGTGTTTGAGTAGAAGCTCGTGACGTCTAGTGGAGACGTAATAACATAGTATACCTTTCCGAGGATTAAGATGGAGAATGGCTGGCGTGTGTTATTGAAGTATTTCCTGTGGATATCAGTACACCAGTCCCGCTCCGAAGTTAGCATGGTTTATAACGTACACACCTTTTGACATCAATAAACGGGAATTTTGAAAGAATCTGCCCGTATGGCCCACACCACCGTTAGAATATGGCTTAGAGACGAAAAGAAGGATACATACCAGAGTCTAATAATGATTTGGTTAGTCAACAGTATATCAAAAGTTCGTAAAGAAGCTTACATGGCATCAAGTAAGGCAAGTAAGGCGGATGATCTGACCAAAGTTGTGGAAGAAGAATAAACGTGGATGTCCACCATACAACCCACAACCCTACCACAACGCATATCAATGACAATAAAATCAGACTTGTCGTCGAAATATTCGTCAACCGGGTCGGAGCCCATCCAAAACATGGACAAATAAGTGTGACAACATTTTCCTCGAATCTATTTAGAATCAAGCAATTTTTGACCTTGATTTGGAAGAAGCAAATGTCTATCAATTCAGTCTATCAAGACTAGCATCTTTTAAGACAGCTATATATTGTCAACAACAAGCGTTGCTGGCCCTTCATCTCAGCTCAAGGCCACGACAGCCTGGCTTGCAGCGGCTCGTCCAGATATCGAGCCAGGGAATGCAAGCAGCACGTAACGTTAGCGCGCAAGCCGATACTATGGCCTTCGCCGTAATTAGCGCCCAGTCTATTATGGGACAATGTTGCCCCATGTCTCGGGGTTGCTCGCGCTGCAATTTTTGATCAACTATGCTGAACTCCCTTCAGTTCAAGGGATCTTCACATTCTCTGTTATCTCCATTGGAGTCGGCCTGGCCATATCGCCCCTATGTCTGAAGCCCGAGCAGGGATTGATGCGGGAATTTAAAGCCCACTTGAGCGGGATATCATTCTATAAATGGCGTGCTACACCTATGCCATCGGAATTAGCTCTAAAAGTGCTTAAGAGCTTGAGTTTCTTATTCTCGTGACTTGTAAAATTGGGCCGGAGGCTTGCATGCATGGAGCAAGTGATTCTCCGGCCTTGCTCTCGATTCCCCCCCCCCTTTTTCGCCCAAACTTCACGATTACGAGCAGATCTATCACATCTAGCATCCTCCCGGACAGCTTTTATCTGAGTTCTACGCTGCCTGCCTTCTCCTTGTAGGAATTACCTGTTGGTGGTCGAAGTTCTGTTGTTACTGGACCAGGTCCGATATGTTTGATTCCTTCTTCAAACTGTCTTTTGGCACCCAATGTGAGTGATCTTGGAATATATTTTCGGGAAAAAACAAGGAGACGGCGTTTCCCAGGCTGGTGACCGTTTACATTCTGGCTCCTGCGCCGCGGTTTGCATGCGGCGAAGGCTTACTTCCGCAAAATAAGTTCTGCCCTGCCAATATTTTAGGTTGCACAATTCGCAGATTAATGAGCTTACTGGGGGCCAAAATAGAAAAATGCGCTCAAATCCTGGTATGACAGTTTTCGCATGATCGTGGTTATTGGTGGGTTGGAAACAAAGCTGACCACATTTGGATTGCGCTGCCCCTTCCGGATTGATCGAGTGGCATTTGATGAGCGGTTCCACTAAATATTGCCAACTACAGATTGCCGCTTGTGCATGTTGTGTAAGCACGCCTTCTCGAAATCCTGCATATATAATTTTGATAACCCGAGTGAAGTAAGTAATCGGATTTTAGAATAGGATGTAGCACGGATGGGTTGCTTCATTCAAGTACTAGGGCAGCCTCAAACTGTTCACTTTGCTTCAATTGAATAACATCGATGACTGACTTCTGTTGAGTCTCGCTAAACTTACACTATTAAGATATTCAAGGAACAAGTGCAACTTCGATCAATATGTCCGCCTCGAAAAGTCCTTGGTTACATCGACATCTTTTCCTCGTAAGTCTACAGGCATTTGGATTGCTACACTAAACTAATGTCTTATGGGGTTTCCTGTAGGGTAAAGAAGCGATAGGATCTTTATTTGTTTTCACCCGGTTCGCTATTCGTGTAAAAGCATTCCGCAAATTATACTCCGATGACGGTTTAGTGTTTTTAGTCTGGCTCTGTAGATTGGCAGTATGTGTTACATGACAAATGATAATCACGGGCCTTTACAACCAGTATAAGCTGATAACCGACACGCTACCTTTAACGCCAGATGTGCTAAAAAAGGAGGAGGACCTTCTACATGAGAGTGTGGCCTTCCAAATATTATTCCATACCTATGTAGCAAGCGCGATATACTAATGACCACCAGCGCAATGTTCCAATGCGGACTCGCTGAAGTACGAGCACTCAACATTTATCTATCAAATGTGTGTCGATGTCATTACCGATGCTTTTAGTTAGTAGAACCTCCTTTCAAATGGCTAGTGTGCTCACATGTCTCCAGGCCTTTCAATCCCGGTAGTGGTGCTCTGGAATGTACATGTGCGTTTGCCGAAGAAGATAGCTTTAATGTCCCTCTTCTCGGTGACCGTTATTGTCATGGGAACCTCTATCACACGTGTCAGCGTCATTCCTACTGCTCATATCCAAGCCGACGTAGGTTGGCTGTATTTGTGGCATAACTTGGAGATGTCAGTTAGTAAGTAACTCTAATTGGCTAAGCGATGGTAGGATTCTGGACAGGAGGGAGACTAAATTTGCGGGCAGCTTTGCTTGTCTCCTCACTCATATCGTTCCGCCAGCTATATGTTACACAATCTCAGAGCACGTCTTGCTACCAGCGCAAGAAGAGCTCTAATTGGATCAGCACTGTCAAGAAATATTTTTCGAGCACCCGTTCCGCGTCTCATGCTCTGCCAACCTCTCAATCGAGTCAACGATCTACATGGAGCGAGGGGAATATATTGCCCTTGAAATCTATACATGTATCCCCCAATGTCGGTATATCAATAGCATCAAGGAAGGATTTGACGCGCCAATAGGAGTATAAGGAGACCCTTGTATGACATTAATTAAACAGGTTCTAGGGGAGTACTAGGCTCCAATGTTGCGAATGAATTATGTCATTTCTGCAATATTTGTACCAGACCTACATCAGTTCCATAGTTACGAATACAAGCAAGCATGAATGTGAGATTGAGGCAGTTTCCCTTTGATGACGAAATGGAACTAAATATCAAGGAATACGTTATTAGTAATTCATCTTCATAAACAAGTGGCCAAGCAGACGTTTTGGGAATGAAAGAGGAAAATGCTTCAACTGTGTTGACAGAAAGCTAAATGCTCTCCGCCTCAGTCATCTTCGTCTATCTGAAAGATGGGGGCAGCTATATACTTCAATGGTGCTTGGATACGGACTCGTCTCCTGGCTATGCTCACCTACAACTGCACGATCTGGGTGTGGTTGAAGAAATATTGCCGCAGCTCTCCGATCATAACTTCTCAGCCTTGCTTTCCCATAGTTGGCCGTTAAGGAGGTTGAATTCGGCAGACTTGATGGTTATTACGTGAGATCCGATGTCTTGCTTGGGAACAGAAAGAGATTTACAGGTATATAAAGTATTCACATATGTCAGCAAGCAAAATATAAGAATAGGCCGGCGTGACATATGCAACATTTCAAAACTATCACTTTGCAAGTTATAGGTGTAATGGGGATTTGGGTAGGTCTGCCGAGTACGATTTCCTACTACCGTACGGTAGCAAATTATCCGGTTATAGGTTGTATCGGATACCATCGCACGATATAAAATCACACCGGATATTAGCTAATATACCCCTTTTTCTGTGTACATAAACATATCCTGCTGGCGATTCTCAATCAAATCAATTCAGTTCCTCATATCCCTCCCTGAGACAAGATTCCTCTCTCACCACAATCTTTAATGACTTTTGTGACTGATTCATCCAAAATTTTATATTTGTGAGTGCAATCTTTAGGGTTCGATGCTTGTCGAACCGTTTGTTCAGAAGGGCAAGGGTAGTATTGTCTTTGGCTTGAACCCTCTCTCCTACTAGTTCATAATGATGGGACACATGAACATCTAGATCACGCGGGAGTTCTCTGAGATCTGTGGCGTCTCTACTATACTAGACGCCATTTTTTTTTCTTTACGGCGTGCACTTCTGTAGAGTCCCGCTCTGCTTTTCCCTTCGTGGCATCACGGTCTTTCTCGACTTCGTCCGGATCCAATTTCTTTTATCATATATAATTACTTGTCGGACCACTCGTAATCAGAAAGCCTTTTGGGTCTTCTGAACGGTGATATTTCGGCAATTTCTTCCAATAAACTGACGTTGGACTTCCTCAGACTCTTCGCCCGACATATCCTTCGTCGGCTTTTTGGCGTATTCCTCGAGCCAAGCGTATATTGCTCTTTCTTTAGCCGCTAACATCTCGGTTTTGAGCCCTTTGTCTGATTGCTCTCTTTATTTCTTTGTTTGTGGGTTAAGCACCACTTTTCCATCAGTATCCCTTCTGATCCTGTCTGTTGCGAATGTGTTCATATCCTTTTTCCACTCCGTCTTACACTTCTTCGCCTTGTGTGTTTTTCATGCTTCACCATCTATATTAGATAGTTTCTTTCCGATTATGTATATGTAGAGCCTATACTCCTGATCACCACTAAATTCTTCATTGGCCATTTGAACACTTTCACGATTTTCTGGTGATATCGACGATGTTTATCTCACTCTTACAAGGCTCTCAGAAGATGCTGTTCTTATGAACAGAAGATGATGCTGAGTTTGTTGAAGTTGATGTTACTTTAGCTATTCGTTCCTTAGCAGGTATAGCACTTCCCTCCTCTGGGATTTCAGCGGATACAGGCTGTACCGAGGCCCTGGTCTCTGCTATACCCAATTGATTAGCCATACCACGAGAAGGCATAGAGTATATTGTGCAAGAAATATCCGGTTTTGTTGGCGTGGCATTTGACAAAGTTGTTCCGATATTGTTAGAAGATCTTATGCAGAGTGATGAAAAGCTATGATCTCTTGAATAAGGCCCAGAAAATGCTTCATATATTTGATGGCTGACTCTACTATCGGCTTCAAGTGAGCTAAGTCAAAAACAGTTGATTGTGTAAGGTTATATGTATCGCACAATCCTTATTATGGATTAGCCCTGATATCATGTGATACCTAGGACGGCCAGTATAAATAGCCCTGATCTTCTATAGATATGAATCAACACAGTTCTCCTCATCTGCCCTAATACTTTACAGATCGGAACTGGCAAATACATTCCACGGATAGTACTTGGGGATTTATGGGATGTCAAACTCCAAAACTGAGAATTATAGTCATATCTAGATACATACCAACAAGCGCACGTAACTACTTGTTTAATGGTATCACATTATAATGTGCTTGTGGTGAGAGGCGAATCTTGTCTCAGGGAGGGAGATGAGGAACTGAACTGAATTGATTCAGGATGGCCAGCAGGCCATATTTATGTACATAGAAAGAAGGATATATTAGCTGATATCTGGCGCGATTTGATATCGTGCGACGGTATCCGATACCACCTGCAACCGGAAAACTTGTTGCCGTATAGTAGTTGGGAACTGTACTCGGCGGACTAGCCAAATCCCTATCACAGTACTTATTCTAAAGCTTCATCTCTACCCTCACCATTATAGAGCCTTTATGGGGTCTTAACGAAGCCGGATGGAACACTTCTATTACGCCAAGATATTCCTCAGTAGCTTCTAGCTCTACCACTACATCTACATAGGTTGTTGATATCATGGTTGGAGCAGCGAGTCATCTCATCTTCAACCCCAACTCTACTAGTTTTACAAAAGGCACAATTCTTCGATTCGATTTCCTCGGTCGCAATCACATTCTGACGCGAAGTTTCCTTAGCCACCCTTGTATAAATAGTACCTAATTTAATACACGATTCCAACAATTCAATCTACTCAATATAAGTGGAAAATTCATGACTGATTATCTAGCATAGAAAGGCAAACCGCAGTAGTTTTATTTTGCGCAAGTTCTTCCAAAGTCCCATAGTCATGCAGGCATGATACATAGCCTCAATCCTGGTGGTACCCAAAAAGAATTCGTGCAAAACATTAGAAGCCCATCATTCCCAGCCGTTATAACACCTGCCCCAAAGCTCAACTTTTGTCCTAAGTCTCCGCTTCAGAACTCAACGTCTATTGTTGTTGAGCCGACAGCCGGGACGTTGACTCGGGGTCTCTTGACGCCTAATATGACAGGAAATATAACAGAAATAATAAATGAAGGAAATGTGTTGGACTATCAACTTTCAGCCATCTTTGGAGGGGTTCTTTCAGCCTTTGGCCTTTAAATTTTTCCTGCAGCGTAAAAATCAGAAGATCCTAATTCGGAAGTAGAGGTCCTATGAGCACACTTGCCTTTAGAATAGCTACTTTATATCTCTACTCCCATTAAGTCTAGAATAAAGATAATGCTATAAAAGGAGGTATAGGGGAAACTAGAGGCCTGCAGTTAGATTGCTATCTACGTAAGTTAAAGATATCTCTCATCATTCTCTTCCTTCCCTTCCTCTTGCTCCTCCTCCTTCCATATAGAAATCAGCCGGGGACGCAGATTCAACGCCTTCTCTAGTCCAACTCTCTTCTCTCGCTCGGCCTTAAAGAGATCATCTGATCTCTCTTCTTGAGAGACTCTTAAAAGAAAGGCACTTCCCGATACTTCCGGCGGTTTGCGTTGAGGTGTTTGGAAGTGGCGACGGCGGGGTAGCGTGGAGGTGATGGCACGAAAGTCGAACGCGCAGCTCATTGCGCCCTTCAATTGGAGATGCTTCTAGGCTGTACTTGCGGAACAGAAGCGCGAGCTCTATAATCTTGGTCGAGAGTACTTTTCTAGGCACTTGAATGCGTAGATAATCCTATTCACTTTCTCTTTAGTGCATTTGGGCCATGCTTTGCTCCCGTATTTCATACATCAATTGCGACTATCCAAGCTGGAGATGCAATAGATATATAGCAGGTTATGTTGCAAATTATGTATCTAAATCTAAATCTCCTGATATAGGATCTTCAACTCCCGTAATGTTTCGTGCGAAGCTACAATCAACTTCGCCGATCCATCATATCTTCACCCTTCAACCTCGAGACTGCGCCGGTGATTAGACTGTTAGGTTTAAAATACCATGTCAATTCCCTGATGGAATCGCTACGGCTCAATGGTGAGTCGGGCATGTTGTCTTTCATCCAACGTTGACAGGAGCTAGGCAATGTGTTGGTAGTCAAGCCTCACCTTATACATTAGTCAACATGACGAGGAGTACTGGCGGCAATGGGCAGCTTGGACTCGAGGAGAAAGAGCTTATTCCCCAGGTCGCTGGTTAGAACACTTCCACTTTCCCTCAAGCTTTTACAGGTTGAAGCTCGAACAGTGCTGTTATTCCAAACCCAACACCAATTTGCAATTTCGTTGGGCTTTGGTGATTATAATAGACAAACTTCCTGCGGCAGAAAAGTTCTACTTGAAGTGATATGCATCAATTCGCAGTCATGTCTCAGCCATTTAGAGGTCCTCGTTCGTGTAGCTTAAGCGAATTTCAGGTCTAAGGGAACAAACCGACCAGGATCTCATGCCTGTGCTATCCTCGGGACGTTGCTGAATTATTTTTCTATTTATGCGTAATCGAGATGTAAATAAATCATTGCATAATATTGTTTACCTATAGCTCGATGTGCACTATGACGTATACGCGTGTTAACTTATATCAAACCCGGACCCACTATTAAAAGGTTCTTTGTGTCCCCAATACTTGCGGACTAGAAGCCTCTGAAAATTAAACATAACATCAGGTCACCTAAGCAAGAAGCCCGAGAAGCAATATTGCAAAGAGCAGATTGATCATATCAATAGATCATCACAAGCTTTCAGAATGTAGTGTGCGTAGAGGTAAAAGTCCCAGGCCCCTTACAGAATGGTTCAGAACCATATGATAACCTTATTTAGGGTAATAGCCCTTAGAGATCGCCCTATGACGACTTGAGAAGATTTCTTATTCGATAGAAACTAATTATGAGACGCTTAGAGCAACGTATGCTCTACGTTGTTGGCACAGTAGTGTTCAGGCGTACCGTCCCAGAAGTGGGCCGCATGAAGTTCAGCGACTGCTGAAATTAGTGCGGTAAGCAATAAAAGCTGTGAGAATGATGGAATATGTCTCACGATTATTGTGACATACTTAGTGAAGAGGGGTATGGAGCAAAGTTGGGATGAACAAGAAGCACAACTTCCATGCATGCCCGTCATTGTGCCTCACAGCAAAACATTCCATTTATATCTCAAGGTATTAATTAAGACTAAACTTTGGAAGATATCGGCCAATGTCTATCTATTAGACGCCGAAACCCTTCTTCCAACGTTTCGAACTTCAAGCACATCCAAACATGTCCGGTACTAAGAACCGAACGTACTTCTTCCGCTAATACCCTTCATGATTTAATGCTGATTCAAATTAGCACACGAGTAGCAAGCACTTACTTGCAGGCACTGCTCCGATAAAACTTCAACAGTCAAGGGGTTCATCAAACACATCGAAAACTGACCGAAACTACCTGATGGTTGTGACTTGCAAGACGACGTACTTCTCTAGGTATAGTTGATGTAGATTTTACGGGATGTCCAATAGGATAAGCAAGACAAAGCGGAGTCATAACCCTTAACTAAGCAGCATATTGCTTTATATCATAATGCAAGTAGACATACGCCACCTTATTATATCGTCCCCAACTAGTGGAATGGATTTATGGGCAAGCTTGGCATTCACACGCTCCCGCACACCTGTCTTCATAGTAGCAGGCACATCGGTCCAGTTCTAGTCTGGACATTCCTTGACCATTCCTTTTGCTTCGGCTTTAGTGAAATATTAAACGCTGTCAGATTTGGTGATATATCTAGCAGGCCATCTAACATAGAATCTTTGTCACTGCACCCAGTCATGGCCTGCGGCAGCTCGTGCCTTGCTTACGGTTGTGGTCGTTAAAAGTGGCGGCATCTCGAAATTGTGGCTGTGCTGGCGGGTAATCCGCTCCTGGTAGATATAATGTGTTGTCTCGGGACTCCTGTGTCTCTACAGAGGCCAGAACGGAGGCCGAGCCAGCCCACAATCGGTCCTAAAATGATCATACTGGCGCAGTCACTTGGCGGCCGCCCTCTCCATCTTGACTCATGCCGCTACATGAAGCCACCTATTTCCTCATCACGAGGGCGCTTGCGCTTGCACAATCAGCTTCCAACATTTACGCACTGCAAGACATTTAACCTCATAGCTCTAGTACTACTTATAATACAACCGCGAGTCGTTGAATAATATATTCGCATATTGGTAGTACAATAATTTACTTATTATATGCTAATAATAATAATATACGAGAGGCAACTGCTACCGTGACACTAATAGTAAAAAACAGTTTATTATAAATAAATTTTTAAAAAAAAAAATTTTGTGTTTTTTTTTTAAAAATAATTATTTAAGATGCTACGCCTATTCGTATAAAGAAGAAGCGAAAGCCACGCCAAGTCCATTTCTAGGAACGGATAGAATCCTGAAACTGTGGAGAAAACTAGTAAAAGTTGCTAGAATACTTCTTGTAAGGCTAGCATCTCAGCAAGATATCCTTGGATTCCAAGTCCGGAAAATAAACATATTTCCTTCTGCTCAAAATGGTGGTCGAGTATTACAAAAGCAACTTCTGCTTTCCCGTTCGAAAGCTGGAAACCGATAGACTGAAGCTCATAGCGTTCAAGGTAGGCACTTGCATTTTTTTTTTTTCGCGAAGATGGGTGTAGATACGTTACCTAGACTAAAGATGCTTATTACTTTCCCAGGCAGAAATCCACGCGCAGCTAGCATACGACCCTGACCACTCCGCCTACGCGCATGTCTACCACGGGCCCTTCACCTCGGCCGACGACTTCGTCGAGAAGTATATCCGCGCGCTCGATGAGGACGAGCACGCCTTCGCCTTCGCCATCATCGACAAGACCAAACCCTCCGCCACGGCCGAGGATCCTGACGGCGCGCTGGCGGGGATGATCACCCTCACCGAGGGCAACGTTGAGGCGCGGGCTGCCGAGATCACGGTCCGCACGCTGCCCCAGCACCAAGGATCGGGAGTGGCGACGGGCGCGACGCGGGCGCTGCTCGAGTACTTGTTCGCGGCGCCGCATGACGGCGGGCTAGGGCTACTAAGGGTTGAGTGGCACTCGAGCACGGCGAACCCGGCGTCCGTTGCTATTGCGCGGAAGCTGGGGTTTGAGGTCATGGGAATGATCCGGTACGAGTCTTGCTTCAAGAATGCCAAGGCGCGCGGGAAGGTGGGAAATGGGAGGCCGTTGCCCTCTTGGTGCGAGCCAGGGGATGAGTTTCGGGACTTGGTTATGTACGTCATGTACTGGGATTCGTGGAGCAGAAAAGGGCGAGGAATAAGCTCTGAGGTAGGCACTAGAGATAACTCTTTCTAAATCGTTCCGGAGTATGGGTAGCTAGAATCCATCGTTGTAATAACTGCTTGGCTACTTATTTCCCTCTTTCAATTTCCTCTAGTGGACATGGATTGTGAGTTGAGCGGGTGCTATCTTCATATGGAACCCTCCTCACGCCGACACGGGCACACATCTTTCCAAGAACCACACGGAACTCCCCGCCAGGCGCACATCGGCCGTGTATACGGCATGGACGGGGCCATTATCCAACTAAACCACGAGCCCGAATCGTTACTTGATGGGGAAATCCGATCCTCAAAACCATTCTATAGGAAGAAATTGTGGCGGCAAATGTGCCTTCTCAAACGATTGATCACAAGCACGCTTTTGAGAAAGCTTCAATCAAAAGTCGGTAAAAATACAGGCCTCTAAAATCTGACGTTCGGGAAATATCCACTGCTCTTTTGCGCCTAACATCTTTGCAGCTAAGATACCCACAATGGGTCGATTAAAATAACCCCTAACAGCATCCAAGTTTGGAATTTTAGATCGGACTCGGCAATCTGGTAAAAATTATCCGGCCTTCTCCATCTTAAGATATGGTCTTTACCTGTATCAAACAAATCCTCAACTTTGGCTTGCATTAAGAGGCGAGTCGGCAGAGGGTTGATCCCCAATAAAAGAAATGGAACACCGCCTACTTGTATATATCGCTTAGCAGTGTCTTAGTTCCTACCTTTATGCTAATGAGATGGGACGGGCTTGCAGACTAGGACCCGAAGCCCAGCCTAAACGCAAGTAGAAGAATACTCCTAAATTTCTTCATAGCTGCTTTCATAGTATCAGCGGCAGGAATGGCAAAAAAAAAAAAAAAATTTTTTTTTTTAAAAGGAACGGCAATGCACAGCAGACCTTCACTCAATATATAAAGCCTGCATCCTAAAATCTGATATTGAATGAATCTTTGGAATACAACATTTGCTTTGAGACACAGGTTAACTACAACGCGTTCACAACCTCGACTACACCTACCGAAAGACTCTTCGCTTAATCGATCGGATTGTTAGGAATACTAGGTTTCTCCTTAAGTTTACTCACGACTTACGCCAATTTCGAGGTCGATGAACGAAGGTCAATCAGAAATCTAGTGGTATATGCTTTTACAAAATATGCTATCTAGGTACAGTTCCAGACGCCGAAAATAGAATTACCGCTCAAAGCTCATCATGTTCGCTCGGCTCCTCGGTATCCTCCTGCCCTGTGCTTCCGTAGAGCTTACTCGTGATCGGATATGCTACATTGCTCAGCTTCTCCTTCTGCTCCTCGAAGTCTTCCGCTGTAGCTGTCGCAGCGTTCTCCTCTAGCCAGTCCTGTGTCTCTTTAACAGCCTCCAAGATCTGCTCCTTCTCATCCTCGTCAATCTTAGAACCGAGACCATTCTCATCATTAACCTGGTTCTTTAGGCTAAAAGCGTAGTTCTCGAGGCCATTTCGCGCTTCGATACGTTCTCGTGTAGCCTTGTCTATATTGATGCGTTAGAGAGATCTAAACTAGAGTAGAATAATGGGTTGAGCCTACCTTCTTCCGCATACTTCTCAGCCTCCTCGATCATGCGCTCGATGTCTTCCTTTGACAGGCGTCCCTTGTCATTCGTGATGGTGATAGACTGAGACTTGCCAGTACCCTTGTCGCTCGCCGAGACCTTGAGAATACCGTTCGCGTCAAGCTCGAAACTAACTTCGATCTATGCAAATTAGTAAATTGGCTAATGCTATAGTCATGGCTGAATAACGACGTACCTGCGGAACGCCGCGTGGTGCAGGGGGAATATCTTGAAGCTCAAATTTGCCAAGGAGATTGTTATCTTTGGTCATACTGCGCTCTCCTTCGTAAACCTGAATCAAGACCACAGGCTGATTATCAGCTGCTGTGCTAAAGATCTGAGATTTCTTTGTAGGAATTGTCGTGCCGCGCTTGATCAATGTGGTCATGACTCCGCCAGTAGTTTCAATACCTAGCTCATATTAGCTGCCGATATAACCCGCAAAAGTTTGAGGCTATCACATACCAAGTGTCAACGGATTGACATCCATGAGAACAATTTGTGAGGTTGCGCGTTCGCCAGCTAGTACACCACCTTGGACGGCAGCACCATATGCGACCGCCTCATCAGGATTTACGTCCTTACGAGCTGGCTTGCCGAAGTAAGTTTCAAGCATCGACTGGACCTGCAAATTGTTAGTGATCGATCTAGAGACAAAAACGAGGGTCAACGCACCTTTGGAATGCGAGTTGAGCCACCAACAAGGACGATATCATCAATATCGGCCTTCTTGAGCTTGGCATCCTTAAGGGTCTGTTCAACTGGCTTCAAGGTCTTCTTGAACAGATGGTCATTCAACTCCTCGAATCGAGCCCGGGTTAAGGTCTCGGAAAAGTCATTCCCTTGATGGAAGCTCTCAATCTCAATCTTGGTTGTTTTCTGCGAAGACAGAACACGCTTGGCCCGCTCAGCTTCGCGCTTGAGCTTGCTCATAGCTTTAGGATCCTACTTCAGTTAGTATTGAATCTTGAGAATGGTCTTTCTACTTGCCTTCCGGACATCAACGTCGTGCTTCTTGTTGTAGCTCTTGACAAAGTAGTCAACGATTTGCTGGTCGAAGTCCTCTCCTCCCAAGTGAGTATCACCGGCCGTGGAAAGAACCTCAAAGACTCCGTTATCGATGCTCAGAATAGACACGTCTGCAATATATTAGATTCGCTGCACGCTGAGTTAGGGGCTGGGTCGCATACCGAAAGTACCGCCACCAAGATCATAGACCAAGACGGTACGCTCAGGCTTGTCGGTCTTGTCGAGGCCATACGCGAGCGCGGCCGCAGTCGGTTCGTTCACAACTCGAAGGACATTAAGACCAGCAATAGTGCCGGCATCTTTAGTCGCAGCTCTCTGTGCGTCATTGAAGTACGCTGGAACGGTGACGACAGCGTTTGTAACCTTTTCACCTAGATACTCTTCGGCGATATCCCGCATTTTGCCCAGAACCATAGCTGACTAAACGAAACACGATAAGTAAATGTTTTGGAATAATGATTCTTACTGGGAGACCTACAATTTCTTCAGGGCTGTAGTCCTTGTCATTGACCTTGATCTTAGGTTGTCCGTTCTTATCCACGACCTTGAATGGGAAATGCTTCATATCCTTCTGAACTTCTTTATCATTGGACCGTCGGCCAATCAATCGCTTGACATCGTAGATGGTGCGATGAGGATTTGAAGCGAACTGATTCTTAGCGGCGTCTCCGATCAACCTCTCCTCGTCGGTGAATGCCACCCATGATGGAGTGATACGATTGCCCTGGTCGTTCACGATGATATCAACACGGCCGTCTTTCATTCTATATCAGGGTTAGATTTATGCTTCAGGTCCAAATGGAGCCATTCTGACTTACATGCCAACACAAGAGTAGGTAGTACCCAGGTCAATACCGATGACGGGACCAGACACTTCACTTGCTGGTTCCTCCGCGCGGGCGGACAGAAAGAGTCCGGCGCAGAACACAAGAACTAGGTAGAGCATAATGCTCCACCCGCTCTGCTGTCGGCTGCGTCGAGCCATGTTGGCGATCGAAGAGAAGAGATTCTCAGACTCTTTGCAGTGCAGGAGAATTTTGCAGAGCGTTCCAAAGTGTGCAGTTGGCGGAAATTCAAAAGGAGCTGGAACTGGAAGGCGTTTGAAGGAATGGGAGGAATGGAGGAATGGAGGGAGTACAGCTAAGCAGGGGAAGCTTTATAGAAGCTGCGGCTACTAAAGTGCAACCTGGCTTTTGGAGCATGAACGTAAAGCTGGCCTTTTCTTTATCGATAACCTGCCGGTGGAACATTGTTCCGGGCGGCACAGTGACGCCAAGCCCGTGGTGAAACTCAAGCTGACTGGGCTATTCTCCGCCCAAGAATCACCCAGAATCTTCCGTGGATCTTCAATGCCTGGCGTCGAAAATGAGTCCAGCATTATTGCTACTTGTACAGAATGCATTGAAGGGGTGCTGTGATTGGTCGTCGTGCTCGAAATGGGCATGAATTTATCCGAGGATGCAACGGTCTTAGGCAAAAGCGAACCAAGGACTCTGAGCTGCGCCACCTAAGGCTTTCATCTCTTTCTCCCATAGCGATGTGTACCTTGCAGTAGCCTTGATTCTCCTATTACTAGTCCTTGTTCTACGGTGTTTTATTTGGTTCAGTTCGCTCCGCCCATTTAAGCATTCTATTACCTGGATATTACCAAGCGTAGGCAAAGTGCTGAGTTTGGTTGTTAGCAAATCCATTTCAGCTTGGCTAGGGAGATGTCGCAATGGACTATGGCTAATGGCATTGGGAAATCTCTGCAAGCGAGGATGCTGATGGAACAATTATCTACACTGCAAACAAAAATACTAAAGTCCCAGAAGCCTGTGAACGAACCAAATGCCGAGGATTAAACGATGCTATTCATAAGTTCGGCGCTACAAAAGGCTCGGATTAAGCCTATTTCGGATGCGAACAAGCATACTCGAATAGCCTGTTGTCCGGAATGTTAGGACTAGACCCTAATTAGGCACTAAATAAGCTCTTGCCTAGCAAGAGGTCAGGCAAGATTAGAACGAGCTTCCATGAGCCAGGCGGCCCCTACTATCATAATGGAGATGATTGCTGAAATGGCACACACTCGTCCAGTAGTGTACCAAGTTCCTTTATTGGAGCCAGTCAGATGCTGAACGTGCCCACTACCGGTGACCGAAGTCTTTCCTTTAGTTTCGTTCTTTGCAAGTTCGACGCTTGGTGGCACAAGAGTTTCAGCAAATCTTTCAATCTAGACAAAATCAGCCACCTACTGAGGCACAACTAGCAGCTATGAGAGTACCAACCTGTTTGCATACAACGCTGATTCTCGAGAAATTGGGGTCCTTTGGGTCATTCTTTCGTTGAATTCGGCGGGTATAGCGACAAAAAACCTCACAGACCCTCTCAAGACCTTGACTAGACTCGACCATCAGCTGGAACGCGTCTCCCTTGGCAATCTTGACGTTTCGTTCGAAGACAGCTGGATTACGGAAACATAACTCCAGTGTGGCCATAGCCATGCATTGGGGAATAGCACAAAAGTTGAATACGCTCTGCTCACGTAAGCCAACAAGATACGACAAGCAGTCGCTCGCATGTCCCAGAGCATTCAAGACCATCTCAGAGCTGCAGTTAAGGGCAAGCTCAAGATGCTCAGGCTTGAATAGGTCTTCAAAGTTATCGACATGCTTAGACCAAATCTCTTTAGGCCAGAACCGACGTTCATCATCATAATCTTCACGGACGTCGCGAATAATGTTGTTCTTCTGCAAGAAAAGTCCCATCGATTTATATAGATGGAGTCGGTAGATTAAGGTTGCTTCACCCAGGCCGGCCTCGACGAAGAGGCGAGTCAACGCCTCGCCGATCACACCAGCCACGTACCAGCAATAGAGGTCGTACTCTTCGACAGTCAACACGCTAACATTCCCCGAAGCTGCCTTTCGCGCGAAATCGGCCATCCCATTACCCATTTTGTCTGTAATGTCCTTGATAATTGCTTGATAGACTGGCTTCAGATTCCTGAACTCTTTGATAACATTGTCGAACTGTACCAATAATTGGCGGTCCTTTTCTTCCGGGCGATTGCCAGTAAAGGTCCAGCCATCTCGATCCAGGTTATCTTTGAAGTCTCGAAGGAGCGGCTCTTTCGTCTCCAGAGGAATTGAAGTATCATCCTCAATGGTATCAAGGCCACGCAGTACCAGGTAGAACACACACACTGGCAATAGTAGCTCAGGGTGTAGCTCCTTGACTACTGCGCTAAAGCTGCGACCAGTCTTATCCAGAAACTTGAAGCAGACCTTGGCTGTTGTAGACTCGTTCCTTTTGTTTCTCACGTATATAGGACGATGCAGCAGTTTCCTACCACAAATAATGAGTAATGGCCAGCTAACCATGCAACGTGTGCAGAAATTCTAGATAAAGGTTGAAACCCACCATTGAACTATCATCCTTAGCTGATTCGGATGAAGAGCAAAATAGAGACTATCTGATGCGAGACCCATGGCGGTCGATGGTAAAGCCAGATAACACGAGCCTAGGAAATAGTTCACGTATCCGGATCCGGAAGCGATGAGAATATCTAATAAAGCAGAGAATCAAATTTGAGAAGGCTTACAGTGTGAGAACATACTGTCAGTTTGAATAAACAATATACCAAGAAGGAAAAGGAGTATCACGTAGTGACTCGGACACTCATTATTCCGCTCCGTCCTCGTTTACCCTGAAAATAGGCTAGCGGCCCGTAGAGGCCCGGTCATTCCTTATCATCCATATCGCCGGGTAGGCACATCTAGATGGCTAACATGCCAATGTAGACCTATTTCTAGGCTCGTAGAGGCATCTGCTTCGTATGTCGCGTCCATCATACCTACAATTCCCTCCAATGCTCAGCTTCCTCTACTCGTCCACAATTCCCATTTCCTAAAGGATCCGCGTTCGTTCTATAATTCTGAGAGCTTTAATAGCTAGCTCGCGGTTCTTCACGATAGCCTATAGTTTATGTCGTTCTAGAGGGCGGCCAAATATCCGGCTACAGAGGCCCCTGTGTTTCCCATAGGTGGGGAAGGATGTGGGCTGCAGTCTGTCGCTCACTCAGCATTCGCACTTGGAACCTACTACGCCTAGCACTCGTTAGTTGAAAAGGAATTCCTTTAAGTCCGATCTTTCCCTACCCCGAGCGGCACTAGTGCTGCGCTGTGTTGCTTGCTAAGGCCTTGGAGTTTAAGTACACTCTTTTAGGTATAGGTGTGTCTAGCGCATGCGCGTCCTTCGGTTCATACTCGCCAGTCGATTCTCCAGCACTTAAAGAGCTACCAACAGTGTCAGTTTAAACGGTGATGAGCCTAAGACAGCAATGCGCTAGCTAAGAAATGGTGCATTATACAGCGAAAAGATTACCATTAATTATATATGCTACTATCTTGTAAGGACAATGTTAGAAAACTAAACTACAAGGTAACGTAGGTGAAAGTGAGCGAGGTAGGGTATCCGCAAGTATTAACATGCAGTGTATACTTTACAATAACCTCCTTTCCAATCTTTGTAAGGCTCACGGATTAGGTCGTGTTTCTACCTGTGAAAGCGTTCCGGCGCCTGTTCGGCGTACAGTCGTTCGAGGGGTGCTATACGCAGCAGTTGCCTGACGTTCGGCGTGTACTCGGCCTTGATAAAGAGCCCGGATTGTTAGCTATATTCGAGCTTCTTTTGGACTCAATTGTACACTATTTCCTCAACGGAAAGGCTAGCTTTATATATTTTGTTTGGTTGATAAACATATACTTATAATCTAGATAAGTAGTTTAACGAAATGCAGAGCTCTCTTACATCAAGTCCAGCAAGGCTATGTAGCTTTTCTCAGAAGGGCGTGGGGCATTAGGCGCCAGTCAGAACCGTGGCGTTACACAGGTGCGGCTGAGCGACACCTTAATCCTTACCCCCAAACGGCATCAAATGCCAACACCACACTTTCTCTTCCCCTTCGATGATAAATTCATATCATCTGTATTCTCCTACTCAGTTGCTTTCTAAGTGCTTACAACTTGCCAAACGGCAGCTCAAGATTCCCAGAATTTTCAGTAGGGAGGAAGTGAATCATCTCAGCCTTGCGCTATGCGGTCAGTTTTTGGCAGGAGCAAGAAAGCTGAATCGATCTATGGAGGATCTAATGAAGAGCAATCAGCCAAGGTCATTTTCTGGGAAGGTATCCGACTTGAGATGGATCGAAAATGGAGCGAGGCGGCGAAAAAATTTGAGGCTTCTCTTGAAGCCTACTTACGGTTACTTGGCCCTACCCATGAGTCAACCTGTTCGTCATATGATCATCTAGGGAGAGCATATCGGGAGTTGGGCCGATATTCCGATGCTGAAAAGCATCTCAAATCTGCAGAAGCCGGCTATCTCAAGAGCTTGGGTCCATCGCATTCTTATACCGTAGAATGTAGTTGGAGAGTGTTTGAAATGCTTTGGGAGCAGCGAAAAATCGAGGATGCGAAGAAGAAAGGAAAGAGCGCACTGTCGGCATTAACGAAACTTCATGGTCCGGAACATTTCACTACGCTGAGAGTTAGCTTGTGGCTTGGTGGTGTCTACGTTTTCCTTTCCCGGTATGACACCGCTCTGAGCTATCACCAAAGGGCCTTTGTGGGGTTTGAAAAGACGCTAGGACCTGAGAATAGTGAGACCATCAATGCACAATACAGGTTAGCAGGAGTACTCGGTGAGATGACAAGGCTGGCCGAGGCTGCGAACATCTACAAAGACAACCAAGCTGTGTGTAAGAAATCAAGAGGTGTTGAGGATGACCAATATTTAAGAGCTACATTGCAGCTAGGGCAGTGTCAAAGGATGTTGCGTAGCGATCTCGCCGCCGAGAAGACCTTGAAATCTATGCTGCCCGACTCCGCCGACCCTAGTCATGAGCACTGGAACAATTTCACCTTTCGGGCTGCACAGGAGCTTATAAAGCTCTACATTGATATGGGAAGAAGAAATGATGTGCAAAATATTGAGAAGTGGATGAAAGGCGAAGTAGAGATTCGCAGCGCAACAAAAAACATACAAAATATGTTAGAAGACGAGCCATCGCAATCCATCGAGAACGAAGAAATGTCTTCTAGTAATAATAAGGTATTGCGACCAATTCTAAATGAAGAGGTATGTCTTCATATCCAGTATAAGCATTAAATCCCGATATTCACAGGCCTAGTCATTCCATTGGGAACTGAAAATAATCGATTCGACTGGACAACACTTGCATGCCATGGCACTAATCGATACGCAATGCCAAAGTGGGAATTGGATATCACAACGCCTTATCGAGCGCCTTGGAAAGAGCACCGCAGTGTCTCAAAATTTTGATACCCCTGAGCTAGCCGATGCCAGCGGCCGGTCAGTCAAGGCGTGTGGAGTGGTGGAATTGGAATGGAAGCGGTCACCACGCGGTAACAGATTTCATCAATGCGAGTTCTTCATCTTTCCTCCATCTTCCAACCAATTTGATGTCATTTTCGGTGTGGAGTATATAGTCAAGGAGAACCTCTTGACCGTGAACGAGGATGCTCTTGTCCCGTTAATCACGCACAAGAAAATAAGCAAGAGTAAGTCAGCTCCCACTCGATGAATGGCAAGTCTTGGAGCACGCTGAAGCATTGTAGATGATCAAGCTGCCATTGATATTGCGGAAGAAAAGCAGCGTCAGGAGAAGGCGGCTCTACAAGAGAGACGAGATAGAGTCCAACAGGGCAATACATTGCAGCAATCGGAAAACCAGAGTCCCACGGCCCGACAATCGGGTTAGCAATCCTGAATTGCAACCCGCGTTATTAACAGGATTTGGCGAGGTCTTTCTTCCAATATTTCGAAAGACGCAAGATAAACAAATATAGGAATGTAGCAAATAGAACTACTCTCCCTCACCTTCTATTGAATATGAATTGGATACTCCTGATTGCTTGTTGTTCCTACGAATACGACCTGAACGGCAGCAAAACTTTACACAGGTCAATAGGATTCACTTAGGGCGTATACCGGCCTGCTTTTACTTACGCAGCTGTAGCTGAGAAAATCTCAATAACTCTGCCATTAGTGAGCAAACCCAGGGCGGCCGAGAAAAGTACAGTGAAGGCACCAATAATGGCAAGCCGTGCTGCCATGCTCGAAACATAGTAAAGAACCACTGTTGCTACGACAGGAAGAACAGAAGCACATATTGTTCCAATCAAGGCACTTATTTGTAGCACGGTTTGCTGAGAGTATTCGACTGTATTTGCATGAATAGTCGAAGATTTTGGTTTCTAACTTCGTCAGCATATCAAGCCCTGTTTGACCTGTGACTCCTCACTAACGCGAAACCGCCATCCGAAGCGATGGTGATACCAATGGAGGAAGGAGTCAGACAAAATCCGAGAAATGGGACTTTGATTCTCCCGTCTCCTGAGGACAACAATATCGGCCATATCGGGTTTCTCCCAGATATCACTGTCCGATCCTAGAAGGTAAACATTTCCCATCTTCGGGTCCTTCATCCAGATTTTTAGAAACTTGAGGTCCTGTGAATTGGGCGTCTCTGCTTTCAAAATGAGTCTTTGTAGGAGTAAAGCTTCGTCTTCTATATGTCAGCCTTGTGAAGCATTCTGCTTTTTTGTTTACTTGCTATATTCCTTCAATGTCCTCCGGATATCTAGAACGGCGCGCCATTGTTCGGGATTACCGCCGGGTACTTGTTCGGATTCGCTAAGAGTCTGCCAGTCTCGGTCATAGATTGTGCGATCTTGGTGACCGGACTCCGCGTCCGCCTTTGCTATTCGCTTTAACCGAAGCTCTAAATGTGTCAACTCGGCCTGGTAGTAAAGAAGGTTCTGAGCGTTGAGCGTTCCGAAACGACGGAACACTGCTGTCTCTGGGTAAGCTCCCATCAGGGAAGCGAGGTTGCTATATCCGGTCATGGCGATAAGCTGTAAGAGGAGATGAGTTTGAGTGACAGAGTGAAGGGTTGAGGAAGAATTTCGAAGAGATGGCCAGCCTTGTACGATGCTGCACATCCATAGGCTTTTCTCTGATGCATGCAAAGTGCATGGTGCTTATGAAGAAGAGTGAGGCAACCAATAGTAAACATGAGAATCAGGTTGACCGGTCACCTAGGAGTAAACAGCCATCCGTGAATCGGCGCATTAGGCCAAACTATGCGACCCATTTATTATACGTAGGAATCCTTTCCTAGGTCTTTCCTAACTCTTTCCTAGGCTTAGGGCGTGCTTGTCGGAAAGTACAACTACATTATCGGGGAACCAATTTCCCGGATGCGGAATAATATACCCTTCAAATGGAGCAAGAAGGCTGGAAAAGAATAGCATCACTGGAGAGAGGAGCAGTGTCTGACCAGTTTGAATAAGAAGAGAGATGATTTAGTAGCTGTCATAAGCTGATGTGGTCGAGGAAATCGTCGGTCTGGTACGCTAAGTCCATCTAAGCGCAAGCCCTACACCCTGCTATCTTTCCTACGGCAGCACGCTCATCTACTAAATGGATTAAGATTACTCTCCATCAACTTATAATGCATGATTTAGCCGCAACCGGTAACGTCTAATCAAAACCAACAGTGTCTCTATTGTATTTGTAATCTTGCTAAGGAGTATTCCTAGACCCTAGAGTATAGAACTACTCTATTCTGAAAGCTGGGTGATTGTTCTTCTCATTGTAGTAAATGCTATTCATGCAGCAGTATTCAAGTGCATAGCAGCATATCCCGGGATTAGATTCTTTCTTTCGATACGTAGTGTACAAACTGTTGTTAATTAACTATGCGGCTCTTTTGTATGGAGTACACAGCGAGAAAAAAAAATTAAATTAAATTAAAGGTCTGGTTAAAACCGGAAACTGATTTTACTCACTGAAGGGAATCCGTAGATCAATCTACCTTCTCCAATTGTAGTACTTAGAGAACCAGCAAACCAAAAAAAGGTGAGATATTACCTAGTTAAAACTTCATGCTGCCCCTCGTAATAGGCGCTTACACATTCTACAGAGGCACATGAAAAAGTGAAAAACGCTAGTTTGTGTGAAGAGTAGGATAAAAACTAGTTCCGTAGTTTGATCTCTTAACGAATTCGTTAAATATAGATGCAAAACCGCCTGAAACCTTAAGAATGTGCATAGTGCTACTCTCTGTAACGCTACATGAACTAGGATCTGAAGTAGATCCCCACACTTGGGATAGTTCCATAGTGACGTAGGGGCTCAGCAATCAAATCAACTCGATTCGGTCGTTTCCCACAGTCGGAATCATGGTCGAATTGGACGGAGAATGATCTCCTTGGTTGGTGATGATGGCATGATACTTGAATCCAAAGTTCAGACAGAGTGCAATAATCAAGCCCACGCAAACAACAAGCGGGCCAAACATATTATCGAAATCCTTAGGGCTCCTCTCACGAATGAGCTTGTTGCGATACATATATATTCCCCAGCCCCACAACAGGGTGAACGCTGCGACAATAGTATATACCACTGCCAATGTTCTAGCGGTATTGTTGCTTTTACCTGCTGCGTTATAAAGTCCGAGTGATAGCGAGGCTAGTAGCACGCTAACGTGTTGCCATTTGATGAAGGTGCGCTGATTTGCGAGCCAGACTTTTGCCTCAACCCGCACGGGGCCTTGGTCTTTGATCCAGACCCCAGGATCGCGGATTCCGGGGGGAAGCTTTACTTTGCGCTGTTGGTGTGCACGTGCATATCTGGACGAAGAAAACGAGGGGAATAGAGAAGCCAGCCCAGTGGATTTGGAGAAGGGTGTTTCATCCCAAACTGCCTGAGTTCCCTCTTCGTCGGAGTCGACATCTTCGTTCGTCCGACCATTTTTTTGTCCATTATCTCTTTCAAATTGCGATACCCTTGTAGGTGTGCCGCCCTTCGGCAACGACTTCTGAGCTGATGGTGAGCCAACGGGAGACAAACCAGATGGGCGGTAGCTAGGGCTCGCTCGGTGTCCGAAAAGACTACCGACAGCAAACTCGTTCTCGGCGGCCTTCAATTTACGCTCCTGCTCTTCTTCGAAAGCCTTTTCGGGCTCTTGTCTAATGTCGGTATCGACCTCGCTTAGCCAGAACGGAAATGTGTTCACGTAATCTTCGAAGAGTACAGCGGCACCGTGAACAAATTTGGAGAAGCGGGGTGTTTCTTTGACAAGGTGAGAGTTCATCAAATCGTCGATCCATTCGTATTTTTTCATGCCTTTCGTCTTGATCTCCAACACGGCGAAAGGGAATCGATTTATTTCACCTTTTCGAATAGCCTTGAATGGGTATTCCATTTGTGCACCATCGATATCTCGTCTATGCCACTCGTCTGGTTCTCGGCAAGGCCGGTCCTGGTCCAGGGCATCTTCTCGAATGAAGGCAAGGTTAGTGTCAAGCGATATTCTGATGCGATCATCGCCAGGTATTTGGAAAGCAGTCCGTGTATAGTTAGCCCGAAGCACAGGCTGCAAGTCTTTATCCTTGATGAAGGACTGAATATCGTCGACCGCTTTCCGGAAATGATCAACCTCCTCTGTATCTTCTCCTGCGCGACTTTGTAGCTTTTGAATGGACTTTTCCATCTTGTATTTCCCTTCAATAAAGGGCTGAACATACTTCTCTTTAATGGGAAACCTTTGTTCTTCGCTGGCATCACCGTCCTTGATCACTTTTTTCTCAAATTGGATATCTGGCTTCTCAGTAAGTTGCCCGTACCAACGGAGACGAAGCGAAGCTGCGTTGGGAGTATGCTCGACTTTGTCCGTGTACAAGGAGAATTTTCGATCATCAAAGTATACAGATGTAAGGGTCGGATCGCGTTGAGAACCTTCAGCGATTTTGGAGGTCTGGGGGTTATAGACAAGGACAGGTAGGCGACGCAGAATGACGGTTTTAACTTCAAGAAGGTTCTCGGGATGAACCCAGACTATGAGAAATTAGTATATGAATGTGCCAACGCGTTCATATCTTACATTTATGAGACGTGAAGCTTTCCCCGCCCGTCATGTCCTCGCCAAATGAGATTGCCTCTTGAGCCTTCCCGTCCAGGCTTTGTCGAACAAAAGAATACATGGCCGATAGTCGATAGAGTAGTGGCGAGTAGTCCTCGGTGTTGAGGGGATGCTTTGTGAGTCTGGTCTCCAGGAAGGGCCTCAGCTTGTAGGCCTCGCCACGCTTCCGGTCATGCTTTTTGGTGGCCTTAAAGAAGGCTGTGTAATTCAGCCGGCTATATTTCTCCAGCTCGTTGACTTCCTTGGTGATATTGTCCAATTCCGCCAGTACATCTTTCAGCAGCTTCTCCTTCTCGTCTGGCTTCATCTCCGGCTTTTTTGGCGTATCATTGCTCGGCGAGGTCCTCTCCGGCTTGTCCGGCCGCTCCGGCTTTAGGCCAATTGCCAATGGCTCTAGCTTCTTTTCGCACGCCGTTGTGCGGTCACGAAGTTTCTGAGATGTCTTCGTCTGAAACTCGTGAACTTTCTCTAGCTGGACATTTAGGAGTTCGTCCACGAAGGTGCTTTCGTCCTCGGTTGTCCAGGTATCATCGTCATCGTCGACATTTCCCTCCTTCAAAAGCTTCTTGAGCTTATCGTAATCGACATAGTGCTGTTTCCAGGGCGGATAGATGCTCTTGCGGAGGGTGCTGCCGAAGCGCATTGTTTCAATTGTAAAAAAGGCTTAAACGATTGAAGTATCCAACATACGAGGTATGAGGCACAGCAGAAAACACAAGGAATAGCTGGAGGAGAGAGCTATAATGCGTATATGGTGTAGGCCGAAGAGGCATGGGTTGGGATGGAATTGAGGATGGCGGGGAGCTTCCACCAGCCAATCATTAACCACGTGCAACACCAACTTTGACTGGCATCATAGCTTCCACGCACGGACTTCCAGCCCAAAAAAAGTAAATAGGCATGCGATCACACCACGATCCTGGATTGGACTCAGCTGCACCACGGTATGTGGTCCAATGCTGCACTGGTGCAGTTACGTAAAGGAGAGAAGCCCATTAATAGGATTTGAGACGAGTTGAATACATGTTGAATGCCAAGTGACTGTCCCCTTTCTTCGGGAATGATGACTTTTAATATAATCCCAGATCCAGCCCCCCTCTAATGCAATGCCGCCATCATCACAAAGAAACCTGTGCTTTTCTGCTCTAATGGTGGAAGAGACGGATGTGCTGCTCGACGAAGGTAATTCCCAACTTTTCGGCGGTCTCGAAGACAGCTCCGTCGTTCTGGCTTCCTGTTGGTGCAGCGATGTACTTCACTCCACTACGAGCAGCCCTGAAGACATTATCAATAAACGGGAAGAAAGCATCCGAGCTGACAGCTACGCCATCAAGCTTCTCTAGCCAGGCTTTGCGCTCCTCAGGACTGAAGATTTGCGGAACTTGGCCCTCTTCGAAGTTCGATTCAAAATCTTCACGCTCAATTCCTGTCTCTGGCACCAGGCCACTACAGAGAAGATCAATAGCATTTGATTTTGAGGGCCGCTTTGTCCCTTTCTTCCACTTCAAATTCAAGGTTCGCTCGTGGAATCGCATCCACCAGTTGTCGGCCTTGTCACCGGCAAGACGCGTGCAATGGATGCGGGCTGAGTAGTGTTAGCATGATTGCGAGCATGTTTAGCGACAAGATATAACTTACACTGCTGGCCTGCACCAAGGCCGATAACTTGGCCATTAAGCGCGTAGCAAACGCTGTTGGACTGCGTATATTTGAGGGCAATAGTTGCCACCGTCAAATCACGCAACGCTACTTCAGGAAGAGGGCCCGAGATCTTCGGGGTAATGATTGTGTTGAATGTATCAGCTGGAGAGATCTTTGCATCGTTGCGGTGCTGTCGTAGAGTGATTCCGAAAACTGACCGCGTCTCTTCCGGTCCTGGAACAAAGTCTGGATCCATTTGGAGGACTAGGTACTTGCCACCTTTCTTTTTCTTCAATATTTCTAATGCCTCATCTGTGTACTTAGGAGCGATCACACCATCAGAGACTTCACGGCCGATGATTTTGGCTGTGGGTACCTTATAGATGTTTAGAATTTGCGAGAGCTAAGCGATTGAAGGATGTGACCTACGTCTACTTCATCAGACAAAGCAATGACATCACCGAAACTCGACATTCGGTCAGCACCTCGCGCACGAGCATAGGCCTGAGCTAGGCTGGAGCTCTCAATGCCCTCAATGTCATCTACCATATAGGCTTTCCTCTCTTCTTCATTGAGTGGCACTCCGATAGCGGCACCGGCCGGTGAGACGTGCTAATTCTATGTCAGCTAGCTTATTTCTATGGTAGTTAAAGTAGAAGCAACCTTGAAACTGGCTGCAGCTGGGTAGTCTAAGGCCTTGCTCAGCTCTTGCACAAGGGGCCAGGCATTGAGAGCATCCAAGAGATTGATATATCCGGGGGCGCCACAAAGCACCTTGAATGGAAGCCGGGATCTCTCTACATATACAGTCGCTGGTTTCTGATGAGGATTCGCGCCGTATCGAAGAGGTAACTGTTGGTCTCCGTCCCCTGCATATTTCTTTCTGAAGAAGTCGGAGATTGCATTGTCGTAGGCTGCGGTTTGTTCAAATGCCTTCAATGCATACTTTTGCCTGCTCTTTTCCGAGACCTCACCGTCGTTCTTAATCTCAGTAAGGAAGTCGTGGTAGTCCTTTGGGTCGCTGATAATAGTCACCCGGGCATGGTTCTTCGCCGCCGCCCGCAGTAGAGTTACACCACCAATATCAATCTCTTCCACGGCCTCAGGAATGGTCACGTTGATCCGGGCAATAGTCTCTGAGAATGGGTAGAGGTTGCAGACAACAAAATCGATTTTGTCAATACTGTTTGCGGAGAGGTCCTTGCTGTCTGACTCAAGGTTTCGGGCGAGGATCCCACCATGAACAGCTGGGTGAAGCGTCTTGACACGACCACCTAGCATCTCTGGTGCTTTTGTGATAGCGGAAACATCCTCGACAGGGAAATTTGCCTGCCGAATCATCTTTGCGGTTCCCCCCGATGCCAGAAGTCTGACACCTTGATCATGGAGACCTTTAGCTAGATCCAAGAGCCCGGTTTTGTCGTAAACCGACAGAATAGCTTAGGGAAGTTAGCATATCTTTTACCAAGTAAGCACAAGTTTCTCCTACCAGTCTTTTGTCCCGCCATTGTGGTTGGGTGCGGTGGATTAGGTAGGAAGTGCAATTGAGCAAATCCGAAAGGAACAGCGCGTCTATGGGTATCTCAAAGAAAATGTGATTTTTCGGGCGGGGAGGCACTGGCGCATCACGACATCGTCTTGAGTTTTGGAAACTTTTTGCCCCGCGTTACGTCGGGCCTACCATGCCCCTCGTCCGATTTCGCAAGGCTGCGCCCGCCAAGGCCCTTCCAGAAGCTCTGACGCGAGATGAATGCTAGTGGCCAAAACACGTCGGCGCTCGCTCCCACGCTCAAACGATCTCTTATGGCACTCCGCGCAGCCTGGAGTTCTGGAGGAAAGGCTTGCCCTACCAGTCGCCGCGTCGGAACAATCCTCTTGCCTTCTGTGTTGCCTCCCATTTTCGCAGCCAATCACGTCCCAGATCTAATTTCCACCTCGGCTCGTATGGACTAATTCTGACATGCTAATGGTCGGTGATGCTGCTTCTGCATTGTCACCCTTTCTATAGGCGCGATGGAGACCGGAACCGAAGCACTGATCTCACATCTTAGGGACGTTTTGCTCGAGCTTGCCGCCAATCCCTATCCTGAAGTTGCCTGTCCTCCGAGTGCTCCACGGAGAGCTTCGGTAGCTCTCATACTACGCATCCAACCGAACTATTCCCATTGGCCTGCCGTCCAGAGCAGAGCTTCTCACTCCCACTCCCATTCGCATTTCCAGCAACAGCGTCGAAGATCCTCCGTTGCCTCCAATTCGGGTCATAAACTGTCGTTCAAGGACATAATAGACACATTCTTCGAACAAGACTGGGTGAAGCATGGCGACCCGGAACTGCTTTTTATAAAGCGGGCAACGAGAGTAGGAGATAAGTGGACAGGTCATGTCGCTCTGCCTGGGGGTAAAAGAGACCCTGAGGATGAAGATGACCAGGTGACTGCTGTGCGCGAGGCCATGGAGGAAGTAGGCATTGACCTATCCTTTTCACATGCTATCGCGGTAGGAAACTTGCCTCAAAGAATAGTGACGACATCATGGGGAAAGGTGCCGTAAGTCCAACCCGGGCGCCGGAATTTGGTCTCACAATAGTCCCTCGCTTTGAGACATTCTGCTTACGGTGATTAAGGCTAATGGTACTATGCCCCTACGTCTACCTCCTCACATCGTCCGAATACCCAGCCCAGCGGTTACAACCTACGGAAGTTGCATCAACCCACTGGGTTTCACTTCGAGCGCTCTTATCACCCGTCCTTCGTACGTATGAGTATGCGGATGTGTCGAATCGTCTTGCGAAATCAGAACTTGGGATTAAGCGATGGTTCCTCCAGGCCATGCTCAGCAAGATGATGTTTGCCGCTATACGTTTAGTGCCTTCAGAGAGCACATACTGTAGCTCTATACCTGGCTTTGTACCAGAAGGCCCGGCACCGAACAGTTCGCCAATCGGAAAATTGAAGGAGCTTTTGACGGGCCCAGAAGCCAACTATCCCGTCCGCCAGCAACCGCTCCTTCTGTGGGGCCTTACATTGGGCGTCATCTCGGATTTCCTTGAACATATTCCTCCCCACAATGCCTTGGAGCTCTGGACCTATCCGACGTTCACTAACTGGGATGTTCGTTTCGCTATGTGGGCTATGTCCTACAGGTTCAGAAAGCAAAAGGTATTAGATATGAGCTCGACGGAAGGCATTGCAACGACCAGGCTTGCCCAAGACGACGTTGATGCCACTAAGACGGCTAAGCAAGATCTCCCGGACTCGGAGGGCGGCGAAGTGGAGGAACCTGGGGAAGTGGGTATTGCGGGACTTGGAGTGGGGCGAAACTGGGGTAAAGCAGGGCGGGCGAAGTTGGCTGCGAGAGGCGCTGCGGTCAACTCCATGCTGGAGGGTTATTACCCAATCGTGCGTAAAGCTGTGGCAACGGCTTTAGTCGGTAGAATAGCGATAGTCTCACTCTTGGTGGCGTATTTGTGGGGTAGACATAGAAGGCGTGGCTGATTTAATACGTGTCTTGGCATTTTGCTAAGTCTGAGAGGTAAGGTTCCAACTTCTCTCGTGTCCAGTTCAATCTAATCATGTCACGGTCACGCGAGTTGGAGGTGTCATCGCCGACCTCGGGGACTGAAGCCCTGCAAGAACAATATTTCCTACCTCAAGATTAGAGTCTCGCCCAAGGTTTTTATTTGACATTTAATCGCCCTGATGTAGTCTGCCGTAACTACTCTGTGAGCCTAGAAGTTGGATGATGCCAAGCCTTTGCGCCTGTCTTCAAAGCGGGCTGCTCCGAAGAATTGTTGAGGCTGCATTCCGTATTCATGGCATGCCTTCTTCGAGTTGCTCAGCATCACCCAGATTCCCAACGGTTGGGTCGACAGCCATACTGGGAATTCTTCTGAGCCGAATCTGGCCAACTCTCGGGCGTAGATCGGATGGCGCTCGGGATAGCTCGCAGTGTTCGGGTATATCTTCCAGCGAGCTCCTCTCACATCGCAGAAAATATAGACGTATGCGAGGTCCAGAATCTGAGGCATTCCCATATTATTATCTAAGCTACCGAAAGATATTTCGTCGTGTTTGCATGCCGCCGAACGGGAGGCACGACGGAGCGGCAAGCGGCAAGTGTGGCGAAGCCGAATCGGCATCTTGACCTGAAACTCACAGTTTGCGACGACAGAGCATACGAATGCTTGCCGTACTTGTAGAGAGCGATATGGATTTCTTGCTTATGTAGCTGCTGACTGAGGACTAGGGGCTCGGGAATAATGGGCTTGGGATGGATTGTTCCACGGAAAATCTCTGTGAATCAAAATCGTAATGCTGCTAGACCAGCCGCATGCGAACGAATAGTGTAAGAGTCATCACTGCCGACGATGATCAACTGCACTGCCAGATGAACGCTGCTTCTCAAGAACGGTAAATTGCTCAATTGACTGCATAACGGCGATGTAAGCAGTGGTGGAGTGATACGGCGTCGACCTGGACCAGCCGAACCGGATCCTTCCGTGTGCCTTACGAAGTGGTGCCGGCCCCGGCTCGGGACATCGGCGACGTCACAGCAGCAGAATTTGGCGCTCAGGCTATCGCAATCCGTGTCTTGCCCTTCATTTTTATAAGCCCTCTGTCGCCCCTCCATCGCTCAGCACCTATCCTCGACCCCCTAATCCCCCGGCAGTTCTCACAGCAGTCTGTACAAGCAAGCCTGCAAGGCATTTCTACACACAACACCTACCGCATACAGCCAAAATGAAGGTCCTCACGAAAGAAGAAGAAGAAGCGCACTACAAGTTAGTCTACACAGCGGTCGGTGGCGAGGAACATGCAATGCTAACACGTTCCGCAGTGCTACCCTCAGAGGTGGAATTACCGGTGGCGTTGTTGGCACAGTTCTCGGTGTCGCTGGTGTCGCCGTAGCGAGCAAGCGATATCCATCATTCCGAGCCTTGACAGTACCTTTCCGAGCTTTCCTTGCCTCATCCACAGGAACTTTTGTCGGTGAGTAGACCCGAGCTCCGATATGTCAGTCTATGCTGATAGTGGGCACAGCCGTCATTGGTGCCGACCGCGCCTCCAACCGCTATGACATTGAGCACAATCCCGAGAAGCTGAAAGAAATCCAGCGAGGAAAGGAACTTGGACGGCTCAAGGAATCTGGCAAGACTACACTTCAGCTCGCAAAGGAGTGGGCAGAAGATAACCGGTATCCCATCATCTTCGGCTTCTGGGTTTGCTCAATGATAGGATCCTTTGCAATGGTCAACCGAAACCGTTATCTCAGTGGCGCTCAGAAATTAGTCCAGGCCCGTATGTATGCTCAAGGATCAACTCTCGCCGTGCTACTCGCTAGTTTCGCCGTTGAGACATCAGATGCTCGAAAGGGCAAGGGCAGGTGGGAGACGGTCAAGGTCTTGGACCCCAATGACCCAGAGCATAAGCACATGATTGAGAAGAGGATTCATCACGAACGCTATCCTGGTGAAGACCAGTGGAGAGGTATGTTTGCCAGTGTCATTTGATCCCGCCCTCTCATCTTCCATAGCATGATGCATGTCTTGGCATCTCATCAATCGCCGCCTAGGAGGAGCAGTTCGCTAATATTATTTGACAGATATGGTCGAGGCCGAAGAACGGAGAATCAACGAGCGAAAGGAAGCTGCGAAAGAAAAAGAGCGGGAGCTCGAGGCTAGTAGGGCGAATTAGAAGTCGGAACTAAGCGGTTGCAGAGGCAACTTAGTAAGTCCGAGCACGGACTCTGTGGCGGCATTCTCAGCATTCCAGTCTCTTGGTAAAACAGAACCATTATATGGCGTTCAAGCGAGGGCATTCCCGGGTTTCTTAGAAAAATGTAACAATAGGCTCTTTGGCTCGCGACGGTTGGATGCATTCTAGATACATTATTCAATACACATTAACTATATTACCTTGAAACCACTTAGCTACTAGTTAGCATTGCTTGTAACATGACTAGCGCGCGGCTGTGCTAATGTGAGATCACAAGAAACGCAAGCAATGCTAGCCAATAACTTAAGTCATTCGCAGTTTAAAGCGTTAATCTCTTCTGTTAGTTAGAAACGGAGATTGATGGGGTTTTTTTTTTTTTTTAAATTGCATGGCTAACAAAGTCTATAGCAATTCTTGCATGACCTAATAGTGAGGTAGTTGAGATGAAGCTGATATTCAAGCCCGATGCGAGCAACGCTAGCATTCCGCAACTTTTACATCTATGCTACAATTGCTTCGCATAAGAGATTATGTATGTGAATGATATGCATTATTCCCTCTAATTACTTCGGTCAATATTCCGAGCATGATACAACACACGCCTCCTGCAGCTACATACTGCTATGAAAATCTTGGCGAACGGCATATAAGGCTTCTTAAACTCCTTGTATCCTCCAACGCCGACCCTACCTACAATCTTATTGAAACATCGTTAGATTCTGCCCCGCCTTACGAAACGGTCTCTTACGTCTGGGGTAGAGAGCAGGATAGATCACAAGCGTTAACGTTCGCGTCAAGTCAAACGGTCCATGTCACCCCGACATTACAACATACGCTTTCGCATCTCTATAGTCGTTGCCAAACCGGTTATCTCTGGTTGGATCAAATATGCATCGATCAGAGCAATATTCTCGAATGTAATCAGCAAGTGGGGCTCATGGGCGAGGTTTATAGTAAGGCGCAGCGAGTCTTGATATGGCTTGGGGAGGGAGACGAGGATTCACAACATTTGTCAACGTTACTTGACATTACTTCGACCTCAATCCAACAGCAGCATTCATTCAACCAGTTTTCCCGGAAATCACATTCACTTTTAAGGGACAGCACTGATACAGCTAATGAAAGTCGCCGATTATCAATTCGGAAACTACTAGCCCTGCCATGGTTCGGCAGGGCTTGGGTTGTCCAGGAAGCTGTCTTGCCAAATACGGCAACCTACTTCCTTGGACCCCTTGGTTTCGATATCGATACTCTCTGGCTCCTGGTCCGCAAATTGAGGAACGTTGAGGATCAAAGGCGTTTGGATAACAGTTCACCGCACAGCATCAGACAATTGCCCGGATACCTAGTACTCAGCGAAATCATGCGACTCCGGCAGCAGCGGCAGGATGAACAGGAGCTCAAAAACAGCAAAGCGTGCTTTTATCACTCCCTTTCCCTCCTTGCCCCCCGATGCCAAACATCCAAACCCCAAGACATGATCTTCGCGTTCCTGGGCCTCGTAAACGATCCTCGCATCCGAATATCGCCGGACTATCACATGCCGCTCAATGAGATATCGGCTACGGTTACACGCGCCATAGTGAACGGGACTGGTAGTCTAGACCTCTTTGGTGTACTACATCGACAAGGCGAGAATGAAGGCCAGCGGTCCCAATTACCATCTTGGGTGCCCGACTGGTCGGAACGGTTGAAAGCAGAGGCGCTCGTGTTTCCGGGGAGTCCCACGTATTTCAACGCCAGCGCCGGCTTCCCCCACAGACACGATGCTACGTCCGGAAAACAGTTTGCATGGTCCGACATGACCGTCTACGGCAAAGTCATCGACGAGGTAGCCCTCCGAATCGACTTCACGCAGGGCATAGCGGCGCCGGCATCCAGTCGTCAGAAATGGGACGTCCACTCTTACCTCGACATTCCTCGGATACACAAACACTTGACCCAATTGTGGCCTCCGGGTCTCTCGCCTCCTACGAGGGAACGGCTAGTAGTTGCGATGTTGGCAGACGGTTCCTTTGCATTCAACGACACGGAGCGCTCGAGGTGCCGCGATGGTCTATCGCAATCACACATCCAAGAACTATTAATCACATACGAATCGCTAAACAGGAACAGCCCTAATACAGCAGTTGAAGGGAAGGTGAGAACTACAGCGTTCCGCGACCATGCGCGAATAGCTTGGGGTCGAGCTCTGATTATCGGACGGAATTGGAGGCTTGGACTTGCGTGTGAGACGGTGTGTGAGGGGGATTTCATATATGTTGTGCATGGTTCAAAGGTTCCGCTTGTTCTGCGGCGTCTGGAGGATGGCCGACACCGCTTGATGGGTCAGTGCTATTTTGAGGATGTGATGCGTGGTGAGGCGGTGATGTGGGATGAGAAAGATGCCGACGTGTTTGTTTTAACGTGATTTAAATTAATGCAATCTCAGCATCGCTGAAAGACCTCGTTCCTATACCTTCCCTTGTGGTTTTTCGCCGACTCTAGGACATAAAGTCAGCATATCAGTAGAAATATCAAGCTTCAATTTGATCCCTATAAGTTAGAGATTTAATAGCTTAGGGCTCTCTAGGTGCTAAACGCCAGTCAAGACAGATGATCCCCGTTTCCCACTCGAGAACCGTCGAAGTCCTCCCCCCTCTCTTTATGTTGAGAACCCATCTCTAATCATCGTACTAGCCATTCGAACGCACGGGCGACTTTACCAGCCCGAGCCGATCTTCTTCAGAAATTGATGCACGCAGAGGTGACCCTATCATTATAGGTTTAGGCCGAAATTTCGTGCTGCTGAAGACTCTGACTGAGTTGAGATGAGCATTCGGGCGAGCCACGCCGTCCCACTGTAGAGATGACATAAAAAATAATAACCTCAGTGAGGTGACTCGAGTGATGGTGTTGGAGTTTGGAATGGTATATTGGATTGTGGATTCCTTTGGAACAGACGAATCTGATTCAAGACGGTGTTCGCGACTAGGTAACCCAAGTGGGAATTCGAAAGGCCTGGAATACAAATATGCAAGCTGGGTACGTACTGCTCTGGGTTAGTTCCAATGTTTTAAATTGGGAAAATAAATTTGACCGGAAACGGCACTAGTTGTTACACCTCAACTTCAACAAGTAAATCATGATGAGACTTGTCTTGTTGTCTCATTTGTTATCTACTGGCAACGATGTCATAAAGATGCGGTGAACGCAGAATCTAGCTCTTTGGAACAATTCATTATGTCAAGGACAAGGAAATAGCACAACTTACTCCCTGCAGGGTCTTGTTCTCCAGGCAGACCACTTTTGAAATAGTGCTTAAGGGCAATAGTTTTGTGAATATCTTCCTCATTCTGGTTTTTGATCTTTCCCACAAAGGATGGCACATGTTCCAGAGTGTATTGCTCCAGGTTCTTAGCGTTGAGGGAAGAGATCGGGTTTCCGGAGTAGTTAAAAATCATCAAACTCGACATCTCGCCTATTGTGTCCGGCAATGCTCAGATCATGTTGTTGTCAACTGAGAAGACTTTCAAACGTTCTAGCCTTTTGATTATATAAGGGATGGTCCGTAACTGATTCTTGCTCATGTCTAGGGTTTCTAGAAGGGCCAACTCTAGTATCGCGTTCGGCATATCGGTGAAGTTGTTAGCCTGCAGACTTAGGTATCGGAGATGCGAGCAAAGGCTTAAGGTTTGTGGAACTGCGGTCAAAAAGTTGTGACTTAGTGCGAGACTCTTTAAATGAAATTGTAAAGCTTCGACGGTCTGCTCTAGGATGTAGTCAATATTCTCGTGGCCTAAGTCGACGGAAACAATAGGTCCCGTAGCGTTCTGGTCCTTCATGCTTTTCAGCTCATCCATGAATAGTCTGTTGACCTCGCGAGCTGATATTGCTGAGCGCCTCGGACTTCTTGGTGCTTGATTTTGATCTAGCTGTTGACGCGGCGTGCGAGAACTCTCGAGACCAGCCTCAATATCTGCCACTCCGAAAGCCGTCGAGCAAACATCCTTAACAAGTTTTGCAAGAAGGATTCAGCGATCGTGAAAAGGACGCTCTAGGAGCCACGTACGGGCAAAATCGTAAAAGATATACATACGAATGCTCGGATTATATCTGACTCTGTCCGGGGACGTATCACCTTCTTGCCGCTCTATTAGCGAAAAGGAAGCATTGGTAGATTGCGGGAACTGAGGGGTATTTGGCCCGGACCGCAGCCGTTCGAAATTTGTGTTTGTTGAGGGAACGTGTTCCAAAGGCGGCACAATCTGTCCCTGACTTGCCCTCTTGTGATCCTCAGAAATCAACGTTGACAATCTTTGGCTGTGTCTTGATATGTGTTCTTGAATTACATCTGCGTCAAATTCCGTCGACATTGAGAGGCTGGGACGTATTGATTCAACTTCCTCGCGAGCGGCGACGAGGCTGCTTGTCCACGACCCTGATGAAACCGAGTTTCTAGCATTTGGAGCAATTTGCGGTTGCGTGCCCGCTCTTGTCCAATTAGCGTCATCAATAGATACTAGATTTGTTACAAATCGCAGCACACCCTCGTATGGCCTATCCTCCGTCGTCAAACTAGCCACGTTCTCTTTATATTCACGCTCGGCTTGTTGCAGTTCCATCAACCAAGCTCGGTGTTCGATTTAAGGGCTTTTTAAGAGCGACTGATCTTGCTCATCTTCTGTAATGACTTCTGGTGTTGTAGGTAAGGATATTCAACGTATTAGCATGGTTATTGTCGATTACAGGATCAATTTTCGATCCATACATGTGTCTTGCTACCCTTTCCGCTGTGTTAAGCGTACCCAACTGAAGGGCTAGATTCGACTTGTATGCTTCAATGGCAGATCTTAGATAAGAAATCTTTGGCTTCTTAAACACTACCCACTGAACCCTTCCCACAAAACCAAACTTCCCATCATTCCCTCTCGTCATATTGCCAAGGGATTCAGCGGCATCAAGAATCTCTGTAAACATTTCCATGCTTACAATGGTCATATCTTTGGTCACCTCCGCACAGTGCGCGTAGTACTCCGAGCCTTGAACCTTCTTTAAAGTCGCTTCGAGTGTCTTTACTACTACACAAAACGAGCGAATCTCACCGGCAATCATTCTAGCCTCTTTGCCGGCGGAACCGACATCGGCGGCGAACTGCGATAGGACAACAGTGACTTTTGCGCCAGCCGAGATGATGCCAATGATGGACGCAGCTAGCTCGGCTATAGTTCATTATGTTGAAGATGCTGGGCTTTTGCAATGGATTGAACAAGGAAAAGGAAAAAAGTCTTTACGACAATAATCGGAATGAAAATAAAGGATAGGACAAGAGTTCATGAATTAGCATAGGGGTTGATAAGGCTGGGTTTCTAGGCATCAACCGGAGAACAATCGTGGCGTAGCACTTACACTTCTATGGCGTCCTTGGAGCTAATTAGCAGTAGCCGAGATACTTCACTCCTTTCTTTTCTTTGTTGCTAGCCTCAGAACTTGCTTAGGTCTAAGTTAATAATCTTGTGATTCCTACTATTGCGAATCGACGATCAATTTTAGAGATAATAAGGTATCAACTTTACATCCTGAAGAAGGCAAAAATCCCTAACTTCTGTGAAGACGTTGGGGTTCATGAGCACATGGCCGAGTTAAATGAAAGAAGTTGGGGCTCATAAGCATATGAATGAGTGATTGCCTGCGTCCGATTTCTCTAGCATACGCCGATACGGTTTGCTGAGCTAAAGCCAATGCTCTGCGTTCAATCGCGTGATTTCATGATTAGTCATAGGTAAGGACAATGTGAAGTAATGCCAACTCAAAATAACGTCCTGAAATATGACATGGGAATCGAAAAGATGATAGATAGGCATATCATTGATTGTGTCGTCCTAGCCGATGAAAGATGAAAGACAGTCGGCGGATTATTTCCCCGAGCTCCGACATATGCATCATCCAGAAGTCCTCCAACATCCAAACCCTAAGCTACCCCCACGCACCACAGCTAACAACAATGCGAAGCTCAATATTCTTCCTAGCGTCCCTGGCCACTTTAACGTCTGCCGCCCGTTTCCTCATCCACATCCCTTCGAATCCCCTCGTAAACCCTTCCATCCTACCCTCCTCAACCCACGCAACCCTCCAATCCCATGGCCCGCCAATCACTGCCTATCTCACACGCTCAAACTCCTTCATGTTCCAGAATATCAGTGCCGGTTCCTACCTCGCGATGATTCACTGTCGAGACTACTCTTTCGAGCCTTTGCGCATAGACGTGAGCGTCGAAGAGGCCCTCGAAGGAAGTGGGGATAAAAGGGAGGTGATTAGGGCGTGGCAGACGTTCCTAGGGAACGAATGGGATAATAAGGGGGAGCTACGCGGGGAGGGTGGGAATGGCGGTGTGATTGAGGCGAGGCCGATCGACGCGAAATACTACTATCAAGAGCGCCAGGGCTGTAAGTATCAATCAACACGGGAGAAACCCCGGAGAGCGATATTGATGGTGGATAGTTTCACCGCTGAGCTTCTTGAAGAATCCAATGATTCTTATGGCTCTCTTTTCCATGGTGCTGATTTTTGGCATGCCGTACCTTATGGAGAATAGTAAGCCATGAAAAGATAGAACGCAAATGAGCGATTGTATGCTGATATGAATATTAGTGGACCCTGAGACCCGCGCGGAGTTTGAGGAGATGCAAAAGAAGAGTCCTCTTGGTGGAGGCACCGGGAACCCCGCGCAGCAGATCCAAAATTTCGACCTCGCATCCTGGATGGCCGGGAAGACAGATACAGGTAGCGCAAGAAGCAGGGGTCAGAGTCCTGCCCCGCAGACTAAGAAACGGGGCTGAAGAGATGTTTCAAATGAACTACTTGTACTTTCAGAGGTCTTAATTAATATAAGACGGGTTGAATTGGGGAGGCCAATGCTAATCGAACATGTAGCACACATAATCTAATATGCAATAGCTTACAACAATCAAAAAATTTTCAACGCCACTCCTTGACTCCACATGCCCATTGCTCTCAGACCGTAGCAACCCCGCCTTTCTCACCACCCTCCCTCTTCGCGATCTCCTCAACGTTCAGAATTTCTCCTTTCTTCACACTAGCCTCCAGTTCTTTCTTACTAATCGAGCACTTCGCACTATAGTGACTCTTATCTCTCCCACAGTGCTTATCCCAAAGCACATTCGAACCCGTAACCGTTGCGCCATACAGATCTAGAAATAACACAATCAAAACCAAACCCGTTGTCGTCGAAACCAGCTCAAGAGAATTGAGGTGCGCCAGTGGAAGAAGGATGATGGCAAGTGAGATTAACAGTCGGAAGAGTAGCCGCTTGTTCTTGCCTAGGCGCTGGTTCGGAATCTTCTTGTGGACGTGCGTGTAGGATATGACGGCCATACAGGCAAGAGCTATTCCGAGTCCGCCGCAGTAGTACCAGCGTAAGCCGTCGGTGATGTGTTCTTCGGAGCGCGAGATGAATGTCTCGTAGAGCGATTCCACTGGTGCATCTGGACAGTCGTGGGCGCGGACTAGGACGGCAAGGGCTGAAGCGCTGAGGACGAAAGACATGATGAAGGGTAGGTGGATGGAGAACCATATCATTGCTAAAAGAAGCAATTAGTATTGTGCGGGAAAGGGTAGATGATGATCTTACCTGAAGCAACATGTCGCCGGATAGCGTGCGCGTGCAAGTTAAACGAATCTATTTCGAAATAAATCCAATTGAAGGTAAAGGCCTGAACTAATCCAAGCACGGCCTTCCCAAAAAAAGCATTAGCTCCAAATTCCGCTCCGCTCTGATAAAGGATACCAAGCACGCAAGAGCCGAAGACCAAGGTCACGAATTGCCCGGTTCTCTCGATTCTATGCTCAATGTTCACGCCGGGGGTAAACTCGAAGCTCTTCTTGGCCCAACTCCGAAACCGCTCCGGCGTCCAAGATGCAGGTCGCGCGAAGAACACCATGGCGGATTGGCCAAAGATATCAAGGATTAAAGCGGGCCAGATTAGCGCTTGACGGCTGGGCTCCTCGATGTGGATACTACCAATCCACAGTGCCGCCGGAACGACAGCGAGAACGCCATTGCCGATCATTGTGGACCGGACCATTGGGATTTGCCACGAGTACCAGAACAAACACACTGCAAGATAGAGTCGGGCTGCGAGGTAGAAGGCGACAAGCGGTGTGTAAGTGTGGGAGAATGCGTCAGCCATGTTCGTCGTGAAACCCAGTAGACAAGTTAGGATGAACACAACCGAGAACCGCCGCAGAATATCATCAGAATCAAACCAGCCAATGAGAACTGCAATATCTGACCAGAACTTCCACCCCATGATAAACGTGATGGTGAACCTGAGAAGCGATTCTCCGTCAGGATGTTCTGCCGCTGTGTCACCCGTTATAGCAATGATCCCAACGTAGAACAGATCGATAAATAGCTCGTAGCTTGCCACTTCCTGAGCTTCACGCGCTCTCCATAATAGACCTTTGTGGAAGTATTGTCTGACGATAGGCTTCTGATAGAATCGCATTGTTTCGCCAAGCTTGCGTTCGGCAGCCCATTGGTCTTTGCTAAACGTTGAAGAGCTATCTGAGCCCGACGCATCGGTGTCATCTTTGGTCCTCAGATGAGCGGAATATCCGTATTTAGAAAAATTGGCGTCTAGCTGGACTGCGTGCTCGGAGACCATATGAAGTTCGTTTGACAAGGCATCTAGCTCTCGGATAACGCGCTCAAATTCATCGGCGATGTCTCCATGCTCTTCTCTTAGTTTTCTATGCCGGTCCTCGTGGTGAGCGTGCGTATGACGGAGCGCTTCAATCTGCTCATTATCAGCTTACAAGGACGAAGATTACGGTATTTAGTGTATGCTAACGCACATGCTCTGGCGAACCATGAATGACAAGGTCAAAATCTCCTTCCTTCTCCGTAGTCGACAATCTCCTTCTCAATTGCTCCGCTTCGTCCGGAGAGCCTGCAATATGAATCTTTCTCCCATCCGGATGCAAGATGTGTCGAAGTCGGCTCCTGGCATGGTGCAGATGTGGATGGTGATGAGCGTGTGTGCTAGCAGGGGTTGTAGCGCCTGTCGTTCCAGCTAGCGTTTGCGGGGAATCTGCCATCTTTCTATACAACTCGACGACTGAACGCTTGCGTCCAGGAAGGTAGGCGATTCAAAGTCGCGTCCCGCGCCTTTCGTAAGATGGGATTCACGAAATATATCTAAAATCTGCATACCATAGATTCTAACCGGCCCCTCCTTCGCGTCAAAGACGAGTGGCTTGTCTGATTGGGCTTGGCTTTCAATGCGATTGGTGTGCATCCTGATCTTTGATAGATGAATAAGCCAAGTCAGCAGTGTTACGAAGAAGCTAGCGTTAATTGAGTAAAATCCTTGACGGGATCTTGGCTCTAAGGATTCTACTCAATAATGAACGCTAGATCCTTAGTAAATAGGGCTTGGTATGGGGTTAGATGTCTCGTTCGTGCTAATCTCTAGATATCACGGGCATATCTTTGTGGCTGTCTTACGTTTTCCAGCCTTTCCGTGAGGCTAACGCGAGATAGACGAGATGGGCCATTAGTCAGTCGGTAAGAATCACCAAGACAGCCGCCGTGGACTTAAAATCCGAAGCAGGCATTGATAGAAATATATGTACTGTTTGTTGAGGGAGGGATGCCAAGCTTTTCTACCTGACAGTTCCATCTCACCTATGGACTACTGAATTCGTAGATTTAGCCAATTTTTCATCGCATGGTGTTGCTTTAGTGAGACTTGTCGACCTCGATTTCTATCGCGTCCCCCTTTCAGCTGATGCTATCTGTTGATAATATTCTTTGGCGGCTAAAGCAGTAATCCATAGTTAGTGTTAGCCTGCCCGAGTGCACCCAAACTGCTATAACAGTTCGCATCAGAGCAATATTGCCCCTCACTCGATAGCCTCTTTTTGGGATGTAGGTGGCGCCTCATCAGGGAAGCGGATGACCCGCGGGGCATTCTTTGCTGGCGGAGTCGACTCAGAAAATTGAGCCATCTCGATCGAATTCCCAGAGTCTTGCGGTGCTGGTGAAGTGGAGCTAGAGGTTGCCGCTAGAGGCCCATTTGTGGACGGAACTCCAGCACGGGAGCTTGCCCGCGTTTGATTGGCAGAGTTCGGTTCACTTGGCCGTATAATAGATCGGCCAATGCGGACAAGACGTTGCGGAACGTTCTGAGAGCTATCATTTCCTGCGCGACGCCGAAGCCCCGACTCCATTTCCTGCTCGGCTCCTGCAGCATGTTCTCGCACGTGAAAGGGTTCGGGTTCGTCTGCGTCCGTAGATATAGCATTGGAGATGGTTCGTGGTAGATAGAAGCCGAGCTTGCCCAAAGGAATGCTTAGGCCGTGAATCACCTGCTTGCGTCAGGACTAATGAATGATAGTGGGGTTATCAGACTTACGATGCTACATATACATAAAAACCAAACCACTACGTTCAAAACTTGCATGAGATAATCTGCGTCTTCCCTGACTTCCCCATCGACCGTGATACCCCTCAAAAATTCTAAACTGATATAGAGGTAGAAGATTGCACTCACGCCAATGGGGCCGAAGAATCCAACATAGAGGGCTTGCCTTGTCTCCTCAATTTGATGGATCTTTTTGTGCATCGTAAAAACGATGGGAGGCCGGCGGAGGAGGAGAACTAGTATGCCGAGGAATATAAGGCGGTAAATTGGGATAACAGAATTATAGACAAAATCATACCATGGACAGACGGCTCCAAACCAAATGAAGACCGATACGTTGAGGAGCATGTCGATGGTAGGTTGAAACGAGTCATCCATAGTTTCAAGACGGAACCAATCATCCCAGGTAAAAGTGTTCCCTGCAATGAAGCAGGCAAGGACGTCGTCAGATCCAATCATTCCAACTGTTCCGACTATAAAAAGCTTGCGAGCTTGTTAGTATTTGCTGGGTCATAACTGCTTCAGGGGACTCTATTGACAACTTACCGCTAGAGCAATAGCAAATACTAAAAAGCTTTCCCGATCAACATATTTGTGTTCCTCAGCCCAGTGAAGGAGCTCTTTCGCAACCCACCCAACAACAGCGCCATACACAATGCTCAAACAGATAGTATATCCCCAAGTTTCTCCGAACCAAGCTCCAATCGCATTGGTAGCGCTGTTGTCTTGGCCAAGACCGCCATACCCAATGTGCTGTATCAGGTACAAAGGCAAGAAAAGGAACGGATAGCCCAAACCATCATTTGCTCCAGACTCGGCAACGATGATCTTTTGCAATTCTTTTGGGATATTCTTATCAGCAAATTTCCCCTTAACAATAGAGTTCGACAAAACCGGATCAGTCGGGGTTACACAAGCCCCAACCGCCAAGGCGTGAAGAAAGCTTATATGTGGGACGAAACCAAAAACCAGAAGGCTTGTGACTAGCCACATGGTAACCATTCCGGGGCCAAGGAGGAGTGAGAGGCTTTTCCACTCTTTCTTTAGATATTTGGGCGGCAACTGGACCCCGGCTATGACTAGTTGTACTCCTAGCACCAATCTAGTGAAGTATAAGGTAATGGTATCGAGCGTGTCTACATCTCCAAGAGCATATTGCATGGGCCTAACTAGATTGGCAGCGTGCGGCGAGAAAATAAGCCCTGCAATTAAGGATATCACTGGGCTCGACTATTAGTAGGGAGATCTAGAAAATGTTCAGATCGATAGACTGACGAGGTTCAGAGAGGTAAAACTTCTCTTTGAACAAGTACGATACTAGTCCAAATAATGTGATGAATCCCCCCAATGTCGCGCACACAATGTTAAAGTTAACTACTGCTAGTGTAGGCATGATGTTGAGGCGCTAAGTTTGACGTCAACGCGGTAAAATATAAAGGTTGGAAGGATAACTGACGTCAGACTCTAGGCATTCGGTAACCTTAAGCTGGTGTTAGAGTATCCGAAAAGGAAGTATGCTATGTTTTAGATTACAGGGCGACGAAGGAGTTGTGCTGACTCCACCACTGTTATTGAGTCATTGATGAAACTGAGTAAGATAGGATGCTGCGAGAGCCACTGTGAAAAGAGTGTGTGAATGGAATGTGAGAGCGTTTCTGCGTGACTGATACACGATCGGCCTTCCGCTATGAGGTGTGGGATGGCGTTGAGAGGGGGGTTGGTTGTACGGGAAGCGTGCATAGCTGGGCCGCACGGGGATTTAAGCAAAGCAAGGTTTGAGCTTCGCACGAGGCTTCGCAATGACGGCGCCTTGGTGAGTCTTAGTTAGCGTCTTGGCTTTTTGCCATCGGATACCTATGCTTCATACATTTTCCAGATATCAGTAAGTCGGGTAAAGTAAAATCGTGTGATAAGTCAATTATTGTGCGCGCGTGAGGGGACCACGTAAATATTTTTTTTTTTGGATGCAAACAAATCATTTCAATGTTACTTGGACAAATCAGTTAGCTAAGGGCAAAGCCAACTTCGGGCTCGGCGCGCCCCGCTAATGCTAGGCACAACATCCTGCTCAATGCTGAATGGTGAACAGGACTTGCGCTGCCCAAACGTCTAGGTCAGCCCTACGACTGGATTTTTGTTTAAGATAGATGCAAACGAGGCGTACTAGGCAAGACTGCAGAAGAAATTGAAGAATTGGTCCTCAGATGCTACATCGATAGATTGAAATGGGATGCGGGGTATTAAGGGAAGCTTGACTGAAAAAGCCAAGAAAGCTTTGGTAGTTGAGTAACTCTTGGGCTGCTCTTGGAAGTCTGGTTCAGTGCAACTGTGACTTCTCAAGCGTGGAATAGCAAGCTGGATTATGGAAAAGGTAAAAGCAGACGTCTGGAAGCCGTGAAAGGGCCCAAAACTATCGATCAGAGGTGATTCTCTTGAATGGGCTAACGTGTGAATGACCCTAGGTGGTTTAAGCCGCGGACAGTCAATATGAAGATGCAGAGAAGCTGCGATCGCACGTCTTTCTGGATCTTTATACTCGTGTACTAAGATAGGGATCTAACCTTCGCACTTCCGGGAAAATCCCCTGACCTTCTCATCTAAACGGATGGAATCGATGAGCTGTGCCTTGCAGTTGGAAGGATAAGCGTCGTATCCGACCGGTTTTTTAGAAGCCTCCCGCTCCTAGATGCGCCTCGGACCTTGCGACAACACACCTCAATGTCTACTTAGTTGGCCATGTATTATTCTCAAGCTTGCGATGGCAATAGCCTCTTACTATCCTAATAGATTACGTCAAGCAGAAGTAAAGTCACCGGGACAATAATCGCGGTGGTACGGCGGAAAGAGGTATCTGGATGGGGTTGCGCAATGGCCGCTACTGGAGCACTCACTGCCAACATGCAATATGATGCGGGCACCCCAGTAGTGGCTCCGAGGCTTTTGACGGAGGAGGTGTCGTTTTACAAAGTAGTCTAGCACAAGGTCCCTAATTAAGGCGCGGTCTCGTCGGCGGTTTCTATCTTCACCACGGACTGCCGCCTGCCCCGCCAGTTCACATGTCACACATGGTGCCGACGCCAATCTTGTGATAAAGCAAGCCCTTGGGGATACTTACAATGGCCGCGAAGGAGCACTAGGCATCGAACCTCGAGGGGAGGCTGACCCACGTGCCTGCTCGCGGCCCTGCTCCTGCGCGGCAGTGGAATTCATCCTATCCGAGCCTCGGCGATTTGGACGAATAAGGTGGGGCGAGATAGGAGCGCGACCTCACAACGGCTAGCGCGGGGTGATCTCGGTCCCTGCAGACAACCTAGATCTGATCCCGAATTCTCGCAATTCACACACAGCTGTGCCCACTGCTGTTCACGCATTGGTACTTTGTATGTATGCTGCAGTGCCACTACCATCACTCTTACCATGATATCGCACAGCGCTCGCCGTCGCCACCATGCCAGCCATTTCCCTCTGCCCTCGGCAACTCCACGGCGCGGGCCAGCCAGCCGAGCCTAGGCGCGCGGCGGCTAGGGCGATGCGGGCGCTGGAAACAGCACTGGGTCAGTCACCTGTAGAAAGCGTGATGAACGGTGCAAACTGGCGGTCTGCCTCAGCGAGTCGTGCGCCAAGCCCGGCGGATGTGTGGGATCTTCAGAAAAATTCCAATCCCCCAGGCGGAGAGGAGCAATTGCGAGCGGCAGTGGGCGAGGCTAGCGAAGAAGATGCACCTGGGCATGCAACCGCGGCCGTCGAGTTGCTCCAGGGCTCCGATTTGACCCACCGCCAGACGTTGTACTCGCTCTGGGTCGCCGTTTCATCCCCAGCCGCGCCCTGGCACACACGGCTTCAGCTGTTTGCAGTCGCGCTGGCTGTGGCAATTGAGGGGAGCCTCGCTGTGCACTGTCTCCCGGCCCTACATACCTGGCATGCCTGGCCGGCTGGATCCAATTTAGAGCTGACGGACCGCGGTGCGGCGCGTGTGCCTGGCTGCAGCTTGTGCTGATTGCGACCTTATCCCCCAGCCCCTATGCCAGCACTCTTCTCGAACGCCATTTTTCGCTACTAGCTAGCCGGGTGCGAACTAGGTCAACCAAGGGTCCCGTCAAAATTCTGGACACCGCCTTGAGCTTTCCTTTGCTTTTAAAATCTGCAGTTCCGCACGCCCGCTTTCTGCTCCCGGTCTTCGCCCTTCCTTCCTCAATTCCCATCTCTTCTCGAGGGCATTTCCGCTCTTATCATTTACGTTGCGGTGGACGCCGCACCAAGGCCCTTCGTCTCCCAACAAGCGATCACTCCTCAACAACAGCACATACAGCCCGCACCCCGCCTTCCTTCGCCCCTACAGCTGTTCTACCGGTTAATCTTGCTGTCGCCCGCATATTAATCTTATTTGTACTGCAATTGCTACCCCAGAACCCGCGACTCTTGCATCCAAAATGGCCACCACTGCTCGACCACAAAATCCCGTCTTGAAGAGGACCGTAACCTCGGACTCGACCCCATCCTCGTCTGCGGCTTCGGCTACCGTGTCGCCTTTTGACTCGCCCGCTCAGTCCCCGTCTGCGACTTCGCTGTCATCCTTGGGTTCGGTCGACGAGGTTGGCGTGAAGAGTGCCCGCGGCACTCTACTCGATACGAACGGCAACGAGTTCGAAATTCCCGACTACACCATCAAGCAACTCCGTGATGCTATCCCCAAGCACTGCTTCGAGCGCTCTGGCGTCCGAGGTCTCGGCTACGTTGCTCGCGATGTCGCTTCCCTCGCAGCCACCTTCTACGTCTTCCACAACTATGTAACCGCGGAAAACATTCCCTCGGCTGCTGCCCGGGCTGGCTTGTGGGCTGGTTATACGTTCGTACAGGGTTTGTTCGGGACTGGTCTCTGGGTCCTCGCTCACGAGTGCGGCCATCAAGCCTTTTCGCCTTCCAAAGTGCTTAATGACACTGTCGGCTGGATCTGCCACTCCGCCCTTCTTGTTCCATATTTTTCTTGGAAGATCTCGCACGGCAAGCACCACAAGGCAACGGGACATATGGAACGCGATATGGTCCATCTTCCTAAGACGAGGGAGCAGTATGCGTCCCGTATCGGGAAACTGGCTCATCAGCTTCACGAACTCACCGAGGAGACCCCGATTGCCACTGCTCTTCATCTTATCTCCCAGCAACTCGGCGGTTGGCCGATGTACCTGATCAGTAACGTTACTGGCCATAACTTCCATGAACGTCAGCCTGAGGGTAAGGGGATTGGAAAGAAGAATGGTCTCTTCGGCGGCGTCAACCACTTCGTGCCGTCTAGCCCGTTGTATGAGAAGAAGGATGAGCACCTGATCCTCCTGAGTGATCTTGGCCTCGCTATCACCCTAGGAGTCCTCTTCTTCGTTGGAAAGACGTTTGGATGGACTAACCTCTTGGTCTGGTACGTTATCCCCTGGCTTTGGGTCAACCACTGGCTCGGTAAGTGTTCCACAGTTACAATGGACATATGCAATACTGACAGCGAGTAGTTGCCATTACATTCCTTCAGCACACTGACCCTACCCTGCCCCACTACGAAGCTCACACTTGGACGTATGTTCGTGGAGCAGCAGCTACTATCGATCGGGAATTTGGCTTTATTGGTCGTACTCTTCTCCACGGAATTATCGAAACGCACGTCCTCCACCATTACGTGTCTACGATCCCCTTCTATAATGCTGACGAGGCGTCGGAGGCGATCAAGCCGATCATGGGCAAGCACTACCGCTCCGATACTGAAGGCGGTTCGCTCGGGTTCTTGCGCGCTATGTGGAAATGTGCGCGCATGTGCCAGTGGGTCGAACCTAGCGAAGGTGCCCAGGGTGAGGGTAAGGGCGTCCTCTTCTACCGCAACAGGAACGGCCTAGGTGTTCCACCTCAGAAGATCTCCGCCCCGGTCGTCAAGGCGACTGCTGGTCAGGGCGCAAGAATGGAAATCGGCTCTGAGAGTGATAACGAGTAATCTAACCTACGAAGTTATGACTCATCAGTATATTCACGAGAGACGCAACACTGTCCCGTGGAACTGCATCTAGGAGAGGAGTTTGGGTTCTTTAGCCCGCTTGGCGGGCGTTAATCAAGGGAGTTTTTTCCGGTGTCATTGTTCGAGATGCATCGTGCGGTTGTTGCAGCCGCTCGTGTCAGACCTAGAGATAGACCACAAGATCCCAAGCTCGGACTGCGGCATGGTTTGTAGATATGAACGGATTAGAAAGCATTTCAAAGAAGTCCTGTGATGTTAAACCAAATTCACAAAGAAATGTTTACGTCTACAATTTCAAGAGTCACATTGGTCATCTGATGTTTAAATGGGATCGCCGGTCGGATCATCTGCATGACTTGATGCGGGGAACGACAACCGAGTGCAAAACGAGTCTAACCAGCAGAGTTTCTTTTCCCACAATCCAAACGTTATAACCCTTGTTATTATTCCTTCTTGGGTGCCTAATTTGGCTATATGGGAGGGCTGGGTGTGTTTGTGCTATTGTGTTAAGTGTCTCGCGTTGCGCTAGGTGGTTCGCGAAGGCAACGTTGCATGCAAGGCAAACGTTACAAGGTATAGCATGGGAAGTCATTCCGTGGAAGATGGCATTGGCTATACGAAAGGCATACAAAGACTACGTCAAGGGCTGCATAACTGAATAACTTTGCAGTTTGTGACGCAGTGCACGGCTGAGTGTGCTGTCCACGTATCGGCCGAGCTGGTGTGCTGATGTGCTGATCCTGACAGAGGCCCACGGCTTCAAGGAGGATAACTAGAGTTGTAGTTCTATGCAGCATATCCTGGAAGGGATGCGGCATATATTTAAAATCGCTTGAACATCAATTACATGTTCGCTGAAGTTCTTTATCCATGTATCGCAAGAGAATAGTCACGCTAGAGACACGATTCTTTGTCCGAAAGAGGATTCATAGGATGCATGAATCCTTTAGTAGCTCTACGGATCGTAATGAGAAGGGTGTGCCTCTGTGAATATATCACGTCTGAAAGAATTTGAAGGAAATGGCATAGTGGAATGCGAGGAGATGTAGCGACGTTGGTAAGGAACAAGATATCATTAGAAATCCTCATCTGCTCCAGCTACGACGCCCGGCGAGTCGTGGTCTTGGACAGGTAGCAGGGGAAGGTTAGATATACCACACTCTGCCCTTGCGAGCATTATGCCCAACCTTCCTACAATAAATTCTGCCCTCGAATGAGTGAAGAAGGGGAAACTGGGACAGCGTGCGAAGAATATTTGTAGGGCCGCGGCGATGACCAATCAGGGGAGGGCGGATTATTCCTGGGCATTATCTAGTGGCGCATCATCAGGACCTCACCTTCAGACCGAACGGAGCTCTGCAGCAACACTCCCATCGCCCTTGCACACCCCCAACATGCTGCGGCAACAATTGATCCGGTCGCTGAGGAGGCCTACGACGCTTACAGGACTCAATGGCAGCCGGGCCTTTACTGCCTCCGCCAACCGGCCCGCAGAGGTTGAGCTCACAATCGGTTTGTGCCACCACCTTAGACCCTCCAACAACGCGCGCTAACATGCTATGCAGATGGGAAAAAAGTCTCAATAGAAGGTAATGGTATCCTTGCACTGCATTGAAGCCTCACAGATGATCCTGACCTGCCGTCCCAGCCGGCTCGGCCCTAATTCAGGCATGCGAGAAAGCCGGAATTACCATTCCACGCTATTGCTATCACGAGAAGTTGATGATTGCCGGAAACTGCCGTATGTGCTTGGTGGAGGTGGAAAGGTCTCCAAAGCCAGTGGCATCCTGCGCATGGCCGGTACAGCCTGGGATGGTCGTCAAGACCGATTCGCCATTAGTACACAAAGCGCGGGAGGGCGTAATGGAGTTTCTGCTCGCTAACCACCCGCTGGACTGTCCCATTTGCGACCAGGGAGGAGAATGTGATCTTCAGGATCAATCCATGAGGTATGGCGCCGACCGGGGACGCTTCCACGAAATTGGAGGCAAGCGTGCGGTGGAAGACAAGAACATGGGCCCACTGATTAAGGTAGGGAATATGCAGCTGCCTTTGCACACGGCCTACTGATACTGGACAGACTTCCATGAATAGGTGTATCCACTGCACACGATGCATCCGGTTCGCTACCGACGTAGCTGGTGCTCCTGAACTCGGTTCTACGGGACGTGGCAACGACCTCCAAATCGGCACATACCTCGAGAGATCCCTCGATTCTGAAATGTCTGGAAACGTTATCGATCTATGCCCCGTTGGTGCCTTGACCTCCAAGCCATATGCATTCAAGGCGCGACCTTGGGAGCTCTACAAGACCGAGACGATCGACGTTCTCGATGGTTTAGGCTCGAACATCCGTGTTGACTCTCGTGGTGCCCAGGTTATGAGGGTCCTACCGCGGCTGAATGATGATATCAATGAAGAATGGATCAACGACAAGTCCCGCTTCGCGTGCGACGCGCTCAACACACAACGATTGGTTAATCCGCTTATCCGTGTTGACGAACAGTTTCAGCCAGCCTCATGGGGACAAGCACTTGCCACCATCGGAGACGCTTTTAAGAGGATAGCTCCTAAGGGCAACGAGCTTCAATTTGTTGCTGGGCATCTAATCGAGACCGAGACTTTGGTTGCCGCAAAGGACCTTGCCAATAGACTCGGATCTGATAATCTTGCCTTGGATCAGCCAGGTGGCAGCCAGCCGATTGCTCACGGTATTGACGTACGATCGAACTATGCTTTCAACTCCAAGATCTACGGTGTCGAGAAAGCTGATGCCATCCTTCTCATTGGTACCAACCCGCGACACGAGGCTGCCGTCCTTAATACCAGAATCAGGAAGCAGTGGCTTCGGTCTGACCTTGAGATCGGCCTCATTGGTGAAGATTTCGAGAGCACTTTTGAGTATGAGAAGCTTGGATCATCTGCTGCTGACCTGAAGTCTGCGCTCGCTGGGCCCTTCGGCAAGAAATTGCAGGCAGCTAAGAACCCCATGATTATCGTTGGCAGCGCTGTCACGGAGCAGCCTGACGCTAAATCTATCTTTGAGCAAGTTGGGGCATTCGTCGACAAACACAAGGCTAATCTTCAGACATTGGACTGGAACGGTTACAACATCCTTCAGCGTACTGCTTCGCGAACCGGGGCTTACGAGGTCGGATTCGCCGTACCTTCTCTAGAAGTTGCAAACACGAAGCCCAAGTTCGTCTGGTTGCTGGGAGCAGATGAGATCAACGAGGCCGACCTTCCGAAGAATGCTTTCATTGTTTACCAGGGCCACCATGGTGACCGAGGCGCACAGCTTGCCGATGTTGTCCTTCCTGGTGCTGCTTACACCGAGAAGAGTGTTACATATGTTAACACCGAAGGCCGTGTGCAGATGACCCGAGCCGCCGTCGGCCTCCCAGGAGCTTCAAGAGAAGACTGGAAGATCATTCGAGCAGCATCAGAATATCTCGGTGCTGAACTCCCATACGACGACATCGAAGCCCTCCGGGATCGTATGGAAGAGATCTCGCCCACCCTAAGAAGATACGACGTTGCTGAACCGGTATCATTACCAAGCTTAAGCAAGGTGCAGTTAGTAGACCAGAATAAAGGAGCCAAGCCAAGCAGAGAGGCGCTCAAGAACCCCATTGCGAATTTCTTCTTCACAGATGCTATTTCGAGAAAGTATGTTTCCTTCGCTACAAATATATATATATTTTTCAGAAGATACGACACTAATTATGACACTAGTTCACCCACAATGGCCCGTTGCTCGGCAGCCAAGGCAGCGAAGAACCCTGAGACGAACTTCATGGCGCCTGGTGAGCCGAATCCGCAAGTTGAGTATGGGCCTCTGAAAGGGGGCCAAGAAGCCGCGAATCCATGATTATATACCTAGACGCGGATGCCTGAAGACTTGTACATAGCGAGAGATTTCACTTTTCCTTTTCCTTTTGTAGGAGGGGGGTGTAGAGTAAAGAATACCAGTGCATTTCAAAATCAAACATGCCCATCCACTGTAAAGGATCTAGGCGAGAATCTGCGACGATGAAATGGCATGGGGTATTTGCTTGATTTGATAATACTATGATGCTGATATTTCTAGTTCATGAGCGGCGGCGCCCTGCATGCGTTAGAGGCCCATCTCGTTATTCTTTTCGCGCGGAGCCATGTCATGTCATTTCATCCCTGACCGACACATTTGCGTCCCGCCAGACTTGCTCCCACCGCACTGCACCCCCGCTCAAAAAAAAAAAAACGCCTATTCAAATGCCCCATCCCATCTATGGATCCGGCGAGCCTACATAAACATAGAAAAAGCACACGCATGCATACATATATATATATATATCCCATATATCAAACAAACACAACATTGTTACTTCAGATTAAAAAAAAAAAAAAAAAAAAAATATAAATTTGAAGAATAAAAGAAAAATGTAAAGCTGGATTTAAGAAAACCTTAATACGAAACGCCAACGCCGGCGCCAGGTCGCCCTTTGATTCCGCTGGGCCGCCACGTCTCCTCCTGCCTCGTACCGGGCGGCAACCAAGCCGGCTGTGCGGACGTCGCGGCTGGCCCATCGCTTCTCTTTTCGTCGCGCGGATCGATGGTCGTTCCGTTAGCCATGGGATATGCGCCCGTCCCGGCAGACATACTGGACGGACTGGCTGTATACGCCTGCGGCAGTCTATCTGTCGTAAGCGGTAGCAAGGTACCCTGCTTCGCCTGCCTCGCTTTGCGATCCGCCTTCTCAGCATCGGAGATACGGTCATACAAATAGAGGCCAAAGAACGTGAGGCCGAAGCCGACGAACTGGGTTTTGGTCATGGGCTTGTGGAACCAGAGGATGGCGAAGACGATGACGAAGACACGCTTGATGAGCGAGGCGACCGAGTAGGTGACGGGGCTGACCATGGAGAGCAGGACGAAGGCGACGATATTCTGGCCGAAGTGGAAGGTGCCATTGAAAAGGAATTCGAGCGCTAGACGTCCGTGGTCATACGAGCCCGGCTTGTCGCTCAGGCTTATCGAGGCGTCGGAAAGGAAGTCGCCCAGTAGTATGAAGCCTTCGGACCACAGCCACAGGGGCAGTGTGAAGAGGAAAGCTAGGCCAGAGCTGTAGCAAAGCAGGTTCAGTTTGTCCGGTTTCGAGAATCGCGATGCTGGGGACGCTCCGTCTTTTTCGGCTTGCGCGGCGTCGTTGAAGATTTGTTTCGAGACGATGTTTTGCGTTACGAAGAGTATGGCGCTGGCGAAGGCCATTACGAGGCCGATGAAGTTGGCATTAAAGTCCGCTGAGCAGGCCATTATCACGCCAAGGGTCAGGGGTATGAGGGAAAGGTAGGTTGATATCGAGTAGCGAGTTTTGAGGAAGAGGCGGTACGCCAGTACGGTGAGAAGCGGGGAAAGGCCTTTGATGGTGTGGACGAGCGAGACGGGTATTCGAGAGGTGGCGGACGAGGTTAGGATGTGTCCGCCTACTTGGAAGACGGCGAGGGGGAGCGTCGTGATTATGAGGTCTCGGCTCGGGGGTCGAATGCCAAACTTCAGAACGGTTATGTATTGCTTTAGACGGGGCCATCGACGCGCGCAGGCTGCGAGGAATATGCACCATGAAGACACAAAAGCGAATTGTACAAGTGTGAGGGTGACGGGCTTGGGGAGGGCCGTGAGTATGGCTTTCGAGGATGTATTCGAGGAGATAGACGTCATATACCACATTCCGCAGAGTAACTAGGCATGTTAGCCTCTCAGTGATATACGTACATGCAAGAACATACAATTATCTTGGGAGATAGCGGGACCTTGAGGGCATCCGCAATCTCATGTGCATTCTGACTGACACTGGCTTTTCGACCGGGTGTCCGTATAGTCCTAATTGCCTCACTTAGACTCTTCTGCCTTCCATGCCTATTGGGGCCTTGCACTGAGCCATTCGCATATCCATATCTATTGTCCCGACGCGGCTGCCACCTATCTGAAGGCGTAGCGCGGCCATTGGCTTGTCGAGGGTTCGGGCTTGTCGATCGTGAAGACGTTTGCCCGAATGGATGTTCATCCTCTTCGTACGTGGGCTGCAAGTCGGGCTGAAAAGCAGGGAACTTGAAAGTCGCCTGCGCGCTCGACTCCTGGGGAGACGCTGACGCCATTGCGACTGTGGTGAGGTGATGCGCCGGGGTCGTTCTTTAAGCCGCCATGGAAGAGATGCCGTCTCTCGATGTGTCCAGAATACTCGATTCGCCCAGTGGAGTACAAAGGTCGCACCGCCTGAGCGAGTGCGGCAGGTCAGGTCAGGTGGCCGTCACGAGTCGCTTCGAAAGGGTCGTTTGGCGGTGTTAAGGCGCGTGAGACTGTCCGCGCAGTTATAGGTGACATCGTTTTGCGGCCGGATGCGGTCTGATGCCGTTAATTAGGGACGCCGGACAGGGGACGAACATGAATGACTAAGCCCGATTCGAACTGCGCGTAAGTGCTTGATCCAACCACAAACCCCCCACGTGCGCCACCGTTCAACACTCCTAACCCGACGGGTGCCGCTTGCAGATATGGCATTTTGGCTTTGGGTCTTGCTCGCTGCCATCTACATGTTCCTCACTCGCCCAATTACCGCAAATAATGAACGCGCAATGGTCCCACTGATGAATCGCCAGGAGAATTACCCTTTTGCATTTAGTACTTCGTGGCAGGTTTTGGGGCCGTTCCAAATCGGCACAAGAGGTCGGCGGTGGCTCGTTTAGGCTCAAGATCATGTTTTGTTTTTTTGCTGACGAGTTCGTAGAAGCAACGTGGGGCTCGGATCCTCTCGAATTCCTCGGAGGATTTCGAGCGCTAGAATACGACCAGAACGCCCAGTTTCGAAGCTCCATTCCCGTCAATGGAACTGCGAAATGGTCCGTAATTCAAGCAAAACAGACTACCAGCACTGCGACTTCTGCCAACGCTTCCTTGAGCGTCAGCTATTCTAGCGTCGATTGGGACTTCTTGAAGCTCGTGTATGGATGGGCTGCTGTGCAGTATCAAGCTTGGGCTCGAGGAGAAATCATCATCGGTGGGAATGAAATTCAGCATGTTATTCTCTACACCGATTGGATTCTTGAGTTTTGGGTAAATGATACTCATTATTTTGGAGGCGATTTCTTCACTTTCCGCAAAGCCCCTCCAGTCCTCTATTTGACCCCGGGCACGCACCGAATCGATATTCGGCTGGTTCGAGATGTGCGAGCTCTGGGAGGAATAAATAACCCGACAATAGACGTTCTGGTAGACCTCCAAAAAGCTAGTGGAACCCTAGAACTTGCCAAGCCAGGGATCCTTATGTCCGACGTTGTAGATGGGAGGCTTGCTAGTCCTGCCGGATCAGTAGTCCTTCGTAATAGCGGTGAAGGCGATGTCGAGATAGTTCATGTTCAGTCTTCAGACGTGAGATATCCTTTTTCATATCATCATTAGCAGGAGTTGGAATCTCATTCCTATTCGTGCACCGTTCGCAATCGTCGTTGACCCTTAACCAGAGAAACGCAAACTCGTCTGTTGTTCATAATGCTGCTAAAGGAGTCGTAATTGTTGCGGGTCAGACAAGGCCGGTTGCGTTCAATGTTTCTTTACCGTCGAGTAATTCTTCTTCTATCAGCTATATCATCACTTACAAGCTTCTTAATATTGAAGGGCCTCTTTCTAAGTTGACTATTTCTCAAAATCTTACCAAGGTTTCCTCCTATGATCCGCATAAAATTACCTACTTTCATCCTGGCGGCATGGTCTCTTATGCCATGCTAAGGCCACCAGCTAGAAATGCGACATGCAAACCTGCACATAATGCCACTTTACCAATCCTATTGCAACTGCATGGGGCGGGCTTGGAGGCAGATAACGGGATTGTGGCACATGCTCTGGATTCGGTCCCGGATTTATGTTCGTGGGTGCTGTTTCCCACCGGCGTAACTCCCTGGAGCGGCGATGACTGGCGTACGTCTCACTCTACGCCCGCGATTATATACTGATGATCATAGATAACTGGGGCTTCGCTGACGTTGAGGCGGCCATTAATTTTATACCATCCTGGATCAATTTCGTTGGGTGGGAGGGCCCCAATGTGGATGTCAACCGATGGATTGTTAGTGGCCATTCCAACGGCGGTAGGTTGATTGACTGATTTACAACTGCATGGCTAAAGGTCCACAGGTCAAGGAACGTGGTATGCACTCACACATCGGCCTGACCGGGTTGCGGCTGCAGCTCCCGTGTCTGGCTACGCCTCTATACAGAGTAAGTCCCACACAGTCACTGCACTGCCGGAGCTGGGAGTCTGAAGGTCTGTAGAATACGTTCCCTACGAGCTTTGGCAGCCGATGGACCCCCGCCGTACCGCAATCATCAGCGGTTCGCTCAATAGCTACCGTCATGAAATGCTCATGGAGAACGCCCAGGGCATCCCAGTGCTGCAACAACATGGTGAGATCGACGACAACGTTCCTGCATACAATTCAAGACTCCTAAGTCAAGTGCTGTTCCAAGCTGGTACAAATTCCAATTACTATGAGCTCCCCGGCCAGAATCACTGGTTCGACACGGTAATGACTACGGATCACCTCAAAGACTTCTACCGCGCCCAGACGACGAGCACCGACCAAATTCCTAGGCGGCTGCAGAATTTTAGTTTCGTAGTCGCAGACCCTGGAGACATGGGTCCAAAGGGCGGGCTCCGCGTCACGCACCTAGAAGATCCGGGACGCTATGGAAGGGTGCAAGTCATAGGACACGTCGTTCAAACATCCAATGTGCAAAGTCTAGAACTCGAGACTCAATTTGGATTGACAAACACGATAACTATTGACGAACAAGATGTGGAAATGTCACAAGCGAATACTAGCGGGGGGAGTAGTTCTATTACGCTTCTCAAGACGGAAGGAGTGTGGAAGGTGAGGTCTGCCAACCAAGAACGCAGCTGCAGTTTATTAACCAACCAGGTCGATTCATTGTCTGCCGACCGCGAGTATAGTGGTGAGAACAGTGTCCTACGTCGGCGCGGCAGACAATTAGGTACAATGACTGCAATTCTGCGCACCCGAGGCCCATTCATCATCCGTCACCAGGGCCCACAGACTGCCCATATCGCCCTTCAAGTCTCGCGCAACCTCCACCAGTATTTCTCTGCCGAAGCCGAGATCCTGGTGACAGAGTCATTGGAGGACATTAGCGGCTCCGGAAATGTCATCTCCGTCGCCATTGGAGAAGTGCCGCCCGGGCTGCATCCCGACTTCCCCATCCAGGCCGGAGCATTTGGGGTCTCTGTACGTGACGGAAGCGGGCGGTTGCAGACGTTTGGCGGGCATTTGGCAGCAGGAGCAGCTTTCCTACGGCCCTTGGACGACGAGAGACTCGAGCTTGTGCTCTGGGGCGTCAACGCCAGCGGCCTCTCGCAGGCGGCGCGCCTCGTCCCCACGCTCACGGGTGTCGGCCAGCCGGATTTCGTCGTCCTAGGTGAAGGTGCTCGGTGGAGGGGGGTTGAAGGGGCTCCTGCACTTGGCTTTCTGGACCACATGTGGAGTGTGACCTGGTCGTCGGTCGTGTAGTGAAGGTAAAGGAGAAGGAGAAGGAGAAGGATAGCAAACATTTCGCCACCCATGCGCGTAGAGAAGCTAAGTTAGCTTTACTTTTTACAGCACGTACAATGCTCAGGTAAAAGAAAAGACAGAGAGGTAAAGGTGAAGGCAGAAGCAGCCCCGGCATTCTCCGCCCGTACCCCCACCTCCCTCCCGTCGCGGCTGCTCTCTATAAATCTTTGCCCTCCCCCGCCTTGAACCTCCTCTCTCCACCACTCTCTCCCACCTTCGCGACGTGGTCACCATCGCCTCTCACACTCTCTTCCGCTCAGCTTCGTGCTTTCCCTTTCTCCATCCGCTGCTCTTAAGACAACGGAGTAACGTCCTGCAATCCAATCGTCGCAGCTTTCCTTTCTCTCCCATATTAGCCTCTCATTCCAGTGCGGCTCTTGCTGCTATCTTCCAGTGATCCTGCGCAGTTCATCTACTCGACCGCCATCTACTTGTTCTTTCCCCGCAGCTGCTTCTACGAAAGCCAGCTGCGTCCTCGGAGATTCTAGCATTTATTTGCATCTCAACAGTAGGTAGGCTTTTCTCTTCCTTTCCCATCACCTTGTTTCGACATTTATTGGGCAATCTACCGCCGCCAACGGAGACCCCATCGGATATCAGCTCACAAGACAAATCGAACCACGGTTGTGCTCATCTCCGTTGCTGAGTACTTGCATCTTACTTCCACATTTCCAATAGTTTCGTCCCAATAACTGATTCGGATCTGATCAATCTTCTGCAACGTCCGCAAAATCAATCATGAGCCACGCCATGACTACCGACGGATCCCCCACGCCTCGCAAGAACGTAACGCGCTTTTCGATGGCTGAGGATCTCAAAGTCGATACATCTCCCGAGGGTTTGGGTTTGGCGGTAGGATCCCGTCACCCTATCCCTACTCGAATGCCACCTCCTGATGCATCACTCTACCGAGCTTATCACCCATCATTAACCAACAACTTCCAGGGTGTGAAGCGTCCAAATTCTACTCCTGATGGATCACACCCGCTTGGTTCCTCAGCTCACGGAAATCTCGTCATGCTGCCTCCCCCTCAACAGCCACTCAAGTTCGGAAACCGTACTGCACAGGATAGCTTCAAGGTCAGCTGGAACACCCCGTGTCGAACCAGCCTACTAACCGCTTTAGAAGCTCAAGGTCCATGCAGATCCTCACGGTAATAAAGCATATGTTGTCGATCCACTTGTCCAGCGTGTCTCAGATCACTCTTCCCCATCTGAGCAGCATGCTGCTGGCAAGATGACAGATGCCAGCGACGTCGAGAACGGCAAGCGCATGCTTCAAAAGGAGTATGAGAACTCTTCCAACGGATCAGTTCCCATTACCCCAGCTACGGATCAGTTGACTGCAAACGTGACTCCAACCACAGACCCGGATTCTCATCCTGTCGTTGTCAATTCTGCCGAGTTGCTGAGGCTCCGCAAAGACCTCGAAGTCGCTCGCACCGAGGTTGCTCGCATGAATCAGGAGCTTCATACGACTCATCTGACTAGGGCTACGCTTGATCACGCAATCGGCCAGTCTTCGGAGACAGACTATGAGCATTACAAAGGCGACATTACCGAGCAAACCATTTCTCAATTACAGAATAGGTTCAATGCATCCACTCGCCCCAATTGCAGTCGACAGGACAGTTGGCCAGTGCAAGAAGATGCCTTGTCTGAGAAGAGCGATGGTCTTTCGGCCAAGACTTTCTCTAGTGGACAAGCTATCTGGGGCAACGGAAATAGACAAGCAGCTCCCCTGAATGGCAATGTTACCATCAGCCAGCAATTGCCACCAGCGATGAACGCCTGGGGTACTGACTCTTCCCGTTCCTTCTACGGTTCTTCCACGGGCAATGTGGGTCTGAGTATCAATCCTCAAGGCTTCGGCCCGATCCAACCCCAATCCCGCCCATCGACTGCACAGGCAGGGTACCGTGGGCGCGGCTACTTGAACGAGCCTACCCATTTCCCTCTCGATCAGAGCTATCGAGGCCCCTTGGTTTCTAATCCACCCAGCCGCCCAGGTTCAGCGTTCGAAGGCCCACGTTACAATCAATATTCGGGGTACGGAAACTCTACTGTGCAAGGCGCTGGCCCAGGAAGCATGAGCCCTACTCTTGCCCCTATGCCCATGGCACCAGCGAACATGTATGGCCATGGGAGCGCCATGGTCCCGTACCAAACTCGCCCTATCGGTACCATGGGAACACGCCTATCGCCCGAGGCGGCTGAATTTAGTGTCGATGCTATAAATCCGACTCCTTGGAATGCGCAGGTGAGTTCAGTTCTTTCTCTTCCAAAGAGGATGGCTAAACTCAAGCTCTATCAGCCTGCGAACGAGTCGGCTATGCATTATGTTCCCCCAGTCGAGCCTATGAATTATCGTCGTCTCCTGGATCGTAACATGAACTGCAACTGGAAATATATCGTAGATAAGATAATTTGCAACAATGATCAGCAGGCATCCATCTTCTTGCAGCAAAAGCTCAAAGTTGGTACCGCTGACCAGAAGTACGAGATCGTGGACGCGATCATCTCCCATGCCTATCCTCTTATGGTTAACCGCTTTGGAAACTTCTTGGTCCAACGCTGCTTTGAGCATGGCACTCCTGACCAGGTTATTCTCATAGCGCAGGCGATTCGTGGAAATACCCTGAATCTTAGCATGGACGCATTCGGATGTCACGTGATCCAGAAAGCTTTTGATGCTGTGCCAGAGGAATATAAGGCTACCATGGTCCACGAACTCCTTCGTCGCATTCCAGAGACGATTATCCATCGATATGCTTGCCACGTTTGGCAGAAGCTGTTCGAGCTTCGCTGGAGCGACTCCCCTCCGCAGATCATGCGTTATGTCAATGAAGCTCTGAGGGGCATGTGGCATGAAGTTGCGCTGGGTGAGACTGGTAGTCTTGTTGTTCAAAACATCTTCGAGAATTGTCTTGAAGAAGATAAGGTAATGACTGCTCGTTGGCTTCCAACCACGTTCGAAAAGCTGACCGTCTTTATAGCGTCCCTGTATCAATGAGGTGCTCGCTAGCATTGATGTTATCTCGCACGGCCAATTCGGGAATTGGTGCATCCAGCACATCTGTGAACATGGGGCTATAGCAGATCGAACTAGGGCTATCGAGCACATCATTCACTTCGCCAGCGACTATAGCATGGACCAATATGCATCCAAGGTCATCGAAAAGTGTCTCAAAATCGGCGGTAATGAGTTCCTCGATCGCTACCTCGATAGGATCTGCGAAGGCCGTCCCGACCGCCCCCGCATGCCCTTGATTGACAGTATGTGTTGATCCTGTGCTGTCTTATTTTGGTATTTGCTAACAAGTGAATAGTTGCCGGTGATCAGTTTGGCAACTATCTCATCCAGTGGATTTTGACCAACGCTAGTGCTCATCACCGTGAGGTTGTCGCTTCTCATGTCCGCAAGCACATGGTCTCCCTCCGCGGTTCCAAATACGGATCTCGTGTTGCAATGCTTTGCTGCAACCCTGCTCTCGCCACCCGTCCTGGACCCCCGGCCGGCATGCAGATCAATCGCTACGGCGTTCATAACCTCCATCGTGGCGGCTACAGTGCTTATCGCTGATCTCTAACTCTTCCGTACTAGTCCTGCTTCAGACCTTTGCGGATATCTTGAAAGCAGGTGACGTGGATGTGCGAAAACGACGTAATATATCATATGGTTGCAACGGAACTTTTACCCCTTTGATGCACGACGTCCGCGTTTGTCATCATGTATCTAATCGAAAAACACAAACCGGAACATCTCTTCGATTGGGATACGACAAAATATTGCATCTTTTAGTGTTCAAAACCCATGGATTGGAATATATCTTTTCCTGGAAACACCACTACCCCTTTTGCGGAAAAAGCACATGTCCCCAGGTTGTTTATCACCGCAATTTCCCCCACAGTTTCTGCACATGAACTGAGTTGATGGATTCATATCGACCATTTTCCCAGCACTGAGTTGAGGCGTCTCTTCTCTGTAGCTTATTGGATCGATGTACAGATCTGGTATTTACTTACCGGTCGCTGTCCAATGGTATTGTCGTTGGCATGGTCATCGGTCGTATTTATGATTCCCTGGCGTGTTTTCTCGACCCGCGACGTTTGTCGCCACGACAGTCATCCTGCTCTCGAATTTGGTTGCGTACGCTACATGTCGCACAGATTTGTATGTTGAGCGAACACGGTCAGATGGTGGTCAGATGACTGCGGTAATGGCTCATATGGTGGTGGATTCTGCGGTATCGACATCGCCAGTGTATAGTTAGCTTCTCAAAACGGTCATTTCGGTATGGTTAGGGATTTCCCAGGATGTTTGTAGCTCCCCCAAAATTCATTTACATCCTGGCAACGTGCTTGCATAGTGCTGAGTGACAACTTGAATGGCCTAGATGGCCCAAGCCCTAGCGCGGCTAAGACAAACAGGCCTGGAAAGCATAGTTCTCGCGGCTAAGGCCTAGGTTTTGGGGATGATGTGGATGGCGGTGACACAAATATATTACTTGATGTCCATGTCCTGGTGAACGTACTATTGATGTAGGCGGCCGTCATGTGGAGCCGGAAGTCGCACCCTGCGCGCGTAAGCGAGGGCGGCCGACGAATGAATGCGGCGGCTTGTGAACGCCCTCTTCGCGTGACATTAAACGTCCTCCTCTCCCTTTGCGCTCAATTATTCCATTAGCTCCTCTGCTGGCGGCTCTTTAAACCATGGCCACCCTCAAGGTCAACGGCAATGGTCGCCCCAGCAACGTTAAACACCCCTCCGCGCCGTCCCTGATGATGAACAGCCATTTTGCCTCTGTGGGCGAGGAAGCCTCGAAGGAGGCCTACGAGCACGGCATCCAGGTTATTGACGAGGACAAGGCGTTCAAGTACGTGAACCTCCGAGCTTTCAGTTTTCTGTATGTGCTGCTGTGCTGTACTGATAAGGGCCCGGAATAGTGACAACCTGTCTACCTATCTCAACCTCGAGAAGATTATCCCCGCCGGTTTCAATTACCACCTCATATCCGTCTTCGGCTCGCAGTCTACAGGAAAATCCACACTTCTCAACTACCTGTTCGGAACGCAATTTGGCGTCATGTCGGAGCAGGAACGGCGGCAGACCACCAAAGGAATATGGATGAGCAAGAACAAGCGGGATGGTAGAGGCATGGCGGAAAACATCCTAGTTATGGACGTCGAGGGCACGGATGGCCGTGAGCGCGGAGAAGACCAGGATTTCGAGAGAAAAAGTGCTCTCTTTGCGCTGGCAACGAGTGAAGTCCTCATTGTTAACATTTGGGAACACCAAGTCGGGTTGTACCAAGGAGCAAATATGGGCTTGCTCAAGACCGTGTTCGAGGTCAATCTACAACTATTCGTCAAGGACAGCAAGTATGTGTACACGGATCTGCATAGGAAGAGATCGTTGACAGCTACCCAGGACTATTCCTAGATCCCTCCTCTTCTTCGTCATTCGCGATCACCTTGGGACCACACCCCTCCACAACCTACAAAATACCCTCCTACAAGATCTGTCTAGGTTATGGTCTAGTATCTCAAAGCCTGCCGGCCTGGAGAATTCACGTATAGAAGACTACTTTGACTTTGCATTCGTTGCGTTGCCACATAAGATTTTACAACCGGAGAAATTTGAGGCTGAGGTGGAAGATCTCAGCAAACGTTTCCGAGAAGGATATAAAGACCCGAAGAAAGCTGGTCTCTTGGACGAGGCGGAGCTACCAGTTTTCCTCCCTGAGTATCACCGAAGGATACCTGCTGATGGTTTTGCGGTATATGCGGAGGGCATCTGGGACCAGATTGTGCACAACAAGGACCTGGACCTACCAACACAACAAGAGCTTTTGGCGCAGTTCCGTTGCGATGAGATCTCAAGGGAAGTGTTAATCTCTTTTGATGAGAAGATTACTCCTTTGGAGGACAAGCAGGCAGAGGATGCTAGACATGGAAAGTCATCTGTTATACCGGACCTTGGCCCTATTATGAACGCTGCTCGAGCGAAGATCCTGAAGGATTTCGAAACAAGCGCTAGTAGGTACCACAAGGGAGTTTATGCCCGTAAGAAGGTAGAACTTGAGGGCAAGGTAGACACTAGACTCAAAGCACTCTTCCAGAAGCAACTCAGCGCAGCCCACAAATCCGGCATAGAAACTTTCAGTAACGCCGTCAGTGCCGCCGTTAAGAGCGGCCAGAAGAAGGGCGCAAGCTATGACTTCGCCCATATTGTTGAGTCTGAGAAGAAGAAGGCCTTGGAGAGATTTGAGTCAGAGGCGCAGTTCATCCATGTCGAAGGCGCATCGTGGAGTACGTCTCAGCAGGAGTTAAGCCTCTACCAGAAAGAGCTCGATGAGGTATCAGCTCGTCTTCGCAAGGACGAAATGAGGCGTCTAGCCACGAGGGTCGAACGCTGGGTTCGCTCGCGCCTGGATGAATCTGTCGGTCTAGAGTTCAACAAGATTGGCACAGGACGAGGAGGTTCTGGAGCACCAGAACACGGCGAACGACCACCATCTGAAAAGGACCTATGGGATCGTGTCTGGACTATTTTTACGGATACTGTAGGAAATGCCGAGAATCGCTTCACCGATCGAGCTCAGAGTTTCGATGCAAGCCCGGATGAGGTTGAAGTAGGCTTATGGAGGCTTCGTCGCAAGTCGTGGGGCGTTCTCCGCGCCAAGATCGACGAGGAGGTCATGGAAGGCAATATCCTCCTCAAGCTGCGAGAAAATTTTGAAGATAAATTCCGATATGATGGAGATGGCGTACCTAGAATATGGAAACAGGGTGACGACATCGAAGGCCTATATACCAAGGCGCGGGAGTCAACCATCGCACTCATACCCCTTCTCTCTCGATTTCGACTGTCGAAGACATCAGCACCTCCTCCGCTCGATGCTTGGGTTGGCAGTCCACCCCAATCCGTCTCTCCTGCGGACGAAGAGGATCTAGCTCCTATCGGTGGTGTAGACGAAGACGAAGGAAAGAGCCTTGAGGAAGAAATGACGATACTGGGCGATGCGAAAGCAGCAGATTTGCTTGTACGGTTCAAGAAAACAGCTGATGGTGTATATGTCGAAGCCAAGCGCAGTACTGTTAGCAGCATGACCCAGATACCACTCTACATGTGGTTCTTGTTGATTGTGCTCGGCTGGAATGAAATTATGGCTGGTATGCGTTCCCTAAACTTTATCGCGAAGCTTTCCTACTGACTCCCATCAGTCTTGCGCAATCCCTTCCTCATTCTTTTCCTCATTCTCTTAGCAACTGGTAGCTACATCACTTATACACTCAACCTTTGGGGCCCAATGGCGCGAATGGCTAATGCTGCGAGTCAGCAAGCCCTGGAAGTTGGCAAAGAGCGTCTGCGTGATTTCCTAGAGAGTTCGGATACTGGCCGTCAAGCAATGGCCATGTCGGGTAGGCCAGGTGGAAGTAGACAGCGAGATGCTGACGGAATCAGCATGGATACCCTTAACAGCGATGGGAAGCAGAAGCACAAGGACGAGGATGAAGATATCGATGAAATTTGAGGGATTAGCGAATTTGCATTGCTGGGGTAATGAAATGTTCTCTCCTAAATTGGGTAGGGTAAACCTGTATGATTGCGTTGGTAGCTCAACCTAGGTTAGCATTAGACGAGCATGTCCCTAGATGAATAAGATACCATTCATAATTCATGGTAGTGACAACTTCTTTCTAGCCGAGATGTGCACATACGGCTTGCTCGGAGGAGAAAAGGTCTAGCGTAGACCCGTTCCTGTAAGACATGCAGACGCGATCTTGCATTGTCTCCACTCTTTGTTGTACAGCTCCGCCAGCTATTGAGACTACCCGCAATGTCGCCTGCGGGGAGACGTCCTAGGATGCGGGGTTCGAGCCCCTCGCGGCTTAAACTCGCTGAGTGGAGATCGGTTACTAGATACTTTGTGGATGGATAACGTACATATCAGGGCCAAGGAAGACTTGAGATGATAGACAGAATTATGAGGCGAGTCTCACATGCACCTTTCTTCATCCAAGTGACATATGATTTTTTTTTATTTTTTTTTTTTTTTTTTCAAGAGCCGGCTGAGGCCCTGCAATAAATCTGAGTTTCTTTGGTTCTCTTTTTTTTCGGTTTGTGGAAGGCTAGGTTTCAGAGACAAACGCCTCCTTGCTTGTATACAGAAATTGTAACCGCGTACCAACGTCCCTTGCCGCAGCCTCTTGCGCCGTCGATCTGATATTTAAGAGGCTGGACTGGCCGCATGCGAGAAGGGAAATGCAGATGGGCTTAGAGTCGCCGGTTGTGCTTCCCGCCCTCCCGAACATTCCCTTTCCCTTAGAACCGCCGACGAAGCCAGGTACGCCCGTACCGATACCTACCTCCATCCTAGAATTAACGAGTTAATCCGCGGATTATATAAATATGCAAAACACCAACAACCCTCGTTCCCAAACGGAGTACCCACTAACTGAAGAAACTCTAGCCACGCTCCTGGCGTCGCTTCTCCACGACTCCTCCCTCCTAACCAGCACCCCCCGGCGCCAAAACCCTAGCACTAACGCCGCAATATCGGCGCTGGAGCTACACCCGACCCTCGAAGCCGCCCTGCACATCCTCAACCACGACCTCCCCAGCGCGCACTTCGTCGTCCGCAAAATGGATGGCCCGCCCGCCATCGAAGCCATGCTCCTGCACGCGATCCTCCACAGGGTCGAGGGCGACTTCCACAATGCCAGGCTCTGGATCGCGGATGTTAGGGACGCGTGCGATGGGTGGGTGCCCAGGCGCCGCGCGAAGCAGCGCTTGGCACCCAGCACGCTGCATCTACTCGAGCTGCCGTCCTGCTCCGACTCCTTTCTCGAGTTCGTGTACGGCGATGCAACGGAGGGGTCTGGCGGGTCGCCGGAGCGGTTGCTGGGCGATGTGGAGGCAGTGCGGAAGCTGGGGGATTGCGGGGATTGCGGGGATTGGGAGGATGGGCTAGAGAGCGTGGAGGAGAGGGCTAGGAGCGAACTGGAGAGGGTGGTTGAATGGTGTAGACGGAAGTTTGGCGAGAGTAGGTGGGAGGATGCGAGGGCGGCGTATGCGGAGGGCGGCGTGGAGGTGAGGAACATGGGCAGGGAGATGACAACTGGGGAGATGGGGTGGCAGAAATTTTAAGCTCTGAACATGGGAGGTTGGAGAGGTGGAGAGGGCGGGGGATTATTTGATACGAACGTAAATAATCATAGGGGTTGCTTGCGAATAGAGGATGATGTGGACTTTGGAGCTTGGTAAAGAGCATTCATTAGCGTCTGCACGGGACCAGAGCTATACAATCAAAAATCAAGGAAAGAGACTGAGGAATATAGTTAAGCTGTCATAGTATCTGATCATACAGCAGTCAGCATAGCATTACCGCCGCCAGAACCTAAAACCCCCGCACGAATGCAAAGAAAGCAAGTAAAAAAAAAGAGCTCCTGAGCTAGCCCGCCAACCCTTTGCTAGGGACAGACGAAGATAGGAAGCAGACACAGAAGAGAGAAAACACACAGGAATATATTCTCCAAAAAGGCTTCTCGGACGCCGACATGAGCATGACATATTCGCGTTTGCATGACAGTGATGACTTGTTTACGGGAGGATGGGACGGATGAACATGATAGTATGACGAACCAAGACGGACGTATGCCCAAGGAATAGCGCGATGCCACCATATGTTGATTACCGAGGCTCGCGAAGCCGTAGACATACTCTTGGATGTGTAGTCACAATCGTGGATGGGTAGCCGTTTAACAGCATCCTTGCTTCTTGGCGTCTGAGTCGGCCGACTTGCTGATTTCGAGGACTTTCCGTTCGCCGCCGAGAACATTCTGGCTGCCTTCTCCCTGGTCAAGGGCTTTACTGGATACGATGCGGTAGATCTCTGTAGAATGGGTTAGTGTACGTGCTTGCATAAGGCGTGGGTTGTTTCTGTCGAATGAAAACTGCCAAGAACCTAAATGATAGAATTTGAGAGTTTTCGGCATGAAAAGTGTTGGTCACTAAGCACGCATCCCGCAAACTAGTATCATGCTTCCCTCGGGAAGATCTGTAATGTGTGGATGGGGCTGTGGATCAGGTGACGTACCTGTCAAGATATTCTGGAAAGCGAGTTCTACGTTGCTGGCATCTAAAGCAGACGTCTCGATGAACGACAAGTTGTTTTCACCTAAGAGCAGCCATGTTAGCATAGATTCAGGCCTCGTGAAACGTGTATACGAACTAGCAAATTGCTTAGCCTCCTCAGTTGGTACCGCCCGCAAATGCCTCAAGTCACTCTTATTGCCAACCAGCATGATGACAATGTTAGAATCAGCATGGTCACGAAGTTCCTTCAGCCACCGTGTGACGTTCTCGTACGTTTGGTGCTTGCTGATATCGTAGACAAGCAGGGCTCCGACTGCTCCGCGATAGTATGCCGATGTGATGGCGCGGTACCGTTCCTGACCTGCAGTGTCCCAGATCTGCGCTTTGATGGTTTTGGCGTCCACCTGAATGGAGCGGGTAGCGAATTCGACACCGATGGTTGACTTGGAGTCCAGGTTGAACTCGTTGCGTGTGAATCGGCTCAAGAGGTTGGATTTACCGACGCCTGAGTCTCCGATCAGAACGACTGCGGAGGTTAGCGACAACTGTGGGGAACGACAGACTATGTAGGCGCACCCTTGAAGAGAAACTATAGGTAGAGGACGTTAGTATAAGGGCGCAGAGCAGTCAGAGGGTGCTGTGGAGAGGCACTCACATCATATTCGTCATTCGCCATAGTTGCGGTGGGCGAAGGCGAGGGGGAGGAACGAGAATCGAAGGCTGCGAGAGCGAGAGTAGGCTCAGAAGAAAAGAAATGCAACAAGAATCTATCAGACTGTATGCGCAGGGTTTGCGAGAAGGGTGTCGTAATCTGATTATATGGTTGCCTCGTCGGAGTGGATAAACCACCAGCTTGTGCTGCTCGGCGGGCGGCGTTTCATTATCACGTGGGCAGGCGCTAGTGGCAATTCTAGGTACCCGTGGGACACTCACTATCTTCGATTCAACGTCTTCCGGCCCTACTCTTACTCGGGAAATTCGATTACAGGCCAAATATTCAGTCACTTAGAGTTGAAACGGTTTCCCTCTTCTGAGACCTGCACTGCGCGTCGGACTGCTGGACAACTGCGCCCCCTAAATTGAGCCAATCAGAAGTCTTCTTTCTACTACTAGTTGGGATCAGGTTCACAGTCTTGCGTTCTGTTACACCATCCCAAGATAACTATGAGCAATGAGCCCTTCAAACCGGACGACGACTATGACACCGATGCCGTTTCCGCCACTTCAACCGTGGCGAGCGGGTCTGAGACACAGTATGTAGTTGAGCGTGCAGTAGCGGAAACTGTTGAGACTGGAGTCTCCAAAGTCTTGATCAAATGGACAGATTATCCATTCTATGCGTAAGCCCGCAATTTTTAATCCAAGAGATATCACTAATCCATCTAGATGTACGTGGGAGCCAGTATCCAGTATTAAGGCTGAAGCAGCTGTCGTTCTTGACGATTGGGATACGCAGAAGCGGCGAATGGGCTCTGAAGCTTTCGAAAAATTTAACCAGAAGAATATAGACCGCTTTTATCAAGCCAGAGCCATTCGAAGGAGCAAGAGGGAGAAAAAGAGGCAGAAGGTCGGTTGGCATCGACAGCCGAACTTGAACGAGAATGAAAGCGACGATGATGTACCCCTTATCATTCGGCATAAGTCCCAGAATATTCTGAGTGAGACGCGAGACGCCGGACAACGTGGGATGCTGCTTGTTCAATCCTTCTCTTCTAGTGACTCAGAGGGCACCGTGGATAGTCTAATGGAAGAAATTAGAAAGGGAAACGAAACCAAACACGACCGCTCGCCCGAGGCCCGCTGCTCATCCAAAGGCCAACAATCGTTGATAGTAGAGAATGCTTTCCGGAAAGGCTCGATTGCCTCCTCAACCAACCAAAGACCGGATACAGTGGAGGACACCCGGAAATCATCTCAACAGAAGATCTCAGCCGATGATCCGACCGTTTTAGCACCTCAGGGGCCTCGTGCGAAAGCTTCATTGGCTTCCAGTGCCAAAAATGTATCCGCAGACCAGGGGCGTGGCAGTGCTAATAAGATTCCTCAAAAGGCGCTCGAATCTTCCAAGAAAGTCGTTCCAAATACGCATTCAAAGGATCCCACAAGTATTCAAAGTCGGCGCACTTCTCAGGATGTGAGAGGAGATAAACTAGGAATGGCAAAAATGAGAAGGAGCGCGCCTAGTACTAGACCAGGCCCTATTAAAATCATTAATCAGCCCAGATCTAGCCATAAGGAGTGGCAAAGTAGTGAACAGTTCAAAACTATATCGTATAGAAGGAAGGCAGAGTTACGCTCACGCAACGAGCAGACTCCGGAATTGTCAGCACTACAGTTTATAAATGGTCCGACAGGGGGGATGTCTCACCCTCCAATTGCTAGAGATAGTCGCGCCGTCGATGAGAACCCATACGGTCGCCGGGAGAGCGGCCGTCGACGCTTGCAGGATAATAGAGAGGAAACTAGCCCGAACGAAGATGCTCCCGAAGACCCTCCAGATTTGGGAAACAGCAAAATCAAAATGACTTGCTTTGAATGGAGGAACGGGAGCTGTGGATATCCTGCAGAAAAGTGTTTCTTTTTGCATAAGGCTGGTTTCCCAATATCGCCTGCGGATGGTAGAATACCTGGGAAATTTAAGAATCCTCCTCTCACCTGCTACTTTTGGCTGAGAAACCCTGGAGGTTGCACAAACAGCGATGAAGATTGTATGTACGCACATTGGAACACTGGGGTCCTTGCGCATGTGGGTGGCAAAACGCAAAGTCCAATTAACCATATGGAGCGGCCACGTAGTGAAAAGGTGCACAAAAATGACCAGAGACGGCCGAATCAATGGAAAAATGATGCTGAGCAAACGCTCCCCGATTTCTACAGAAGAAGCACCAAGGAAATCACTTGTCTCTATTGGGCAAACGGATATTGTAAACATGCTGAAAATAAGTGCAAATTCGCTCACCGAGAGACGGGTCACATCGCTGAAGCGCCTCGTTCGTTAAGTCGACGGTCTGTTGAGTTCACTGTAAATACAATGACACCAGCCTCTCAGCAGCAACTGTTAGATTCGAATGGTCATCTACCTGTGCAGGACACTTTAGTTTCTAGACACGTGTTTGTCGAATCACCATCCGATATTTCCCAACACGCCATGTCTTCAGAAACTGCTGGCGCCAAGGATCCAATGACTGCTGTCTCCTCTCCATTAACCACTTATACGACAAAGTCTGAACAGCAGCTACCTACGCCTCAACCAGGCCATCAGACTCCAAAATTGGCATGTATGGATCTTCAAAATAAGATAGGATCTGTCTGCAAGCTTGATTTTGAGAGCATGTTTACTTGCGATGGAGACTTACTCCTGAACCGAAGAGCATTTCTCATCTATCACCCTGAGTATCATGCAGAGGAGCTTGAGCTCTTTACAAGGTGGCTTTTGATGCACCACGTTGAGGTGCACAGCTTTTGGCTTGAGGGGGCTTGGGATCACTTCAAGAAGGCAATCCTTGCTGGTAGTACCGGCATCATAATGGTATGTCTTATCTGTTCATCATCTGAGCATGACTCATTTATTTCAGGTTCATCCAGATTTTACACAGTTTGAGAAGATTCCTGGGTTCGGCCAGGTTTTAAAGCAAAAGGTTCGCTTGTGGTCAGTTGGCCACCAATATGACGTCGAGTATGATCCTCAAATATCTACATTCCAACCGCCTTTCCGATATGATTGCATCGAAATATTTCCCTGTGGAGGTATTATCTACGTAACTGATGATGTTTTTGAAAATCAACCAATAGAGGCTTTAAAGATTGTCGAACTATTCATCGACAAAATCGATAAATGTAGGAATGTCACAGGCGGTCCGATTGATCCTTGGAAGAGGGTTGATGATGGAATTCTTCTATGGCGCCTCGCAACTCGACCTGAGCTAATGGATAGCATTTACAAAGCTTGCGAGAAGTATGGAGCAGGTTTGAGGGTGCAAGATGAAGCACAATCGAGGTTAGTAGGGCTCCTTAGCTTTACAAAGTAGCGCTAATCTATGCAGTCGCATGAAGCTATACCACATTCTCAGTACCACCGAGTATGTGGAGCAGGATACAGCAAATGAAGGTCCGTTCATATTCCGGCCATATGACTATTTTCCAATAATGTCTGAGCGGAAGGAGCTTATGGACCCATATTTCGAGGCTTTGAAGCACAGCCGACATGACGCAAACTCGTACATGGTACAGATTTATGCTGAGATGATGATTGAACTCCGACGCGATTATCGACAATTCTTCGTGGTACATACAGAGCCCTTCAAAGTGGACTGGCAGGGACGTTGGCAACACATCGACGAAATCATGACGCCTAAACAATGCATTCAGTATTTTGAGCAACCAGCGGAGAGCAGCAGGTTCAATTTTTACGACTGGGCGTTGCTGAAAGAGGATCAGTTTGACAGTCCCTGTCAGGATGAAATGGAAATAGATTGAATGTTTCATATCCAGCATTGATTAAAGAATTAGTCTAGTCCAGATCATATGGGATTCTCACCCATGCTCTGAACCTGTTAGTCAAAAAAAGGGTCATGTATCATGGAGCAATGTTATGAAAGTATTACCCTAGAGAGAAAATTGAGCAAAAATAGAAACTGGATTATAGGCAATGCTTGCTGCCTACACTGTCATTCGACGTGGGCCAGATTCGAACTGACGCTCCCGAAGGAACAAGATTTCTAGTCTTGCGCGATAACCACTCCGCCACCACGCCATTTCATGATTAGACGAGAATTTTTTAAATTATTAATTCTATATTCTACAGAAAAACGGTTTCTAAATATAAAAGTGCGTGTAGAAGTCGTCGTGATTTCATTGTTCACGCTAAGCGAATTCACCCCACCAAAAGTTACGCAAGACTAGACGACGCTTGATGAAATCTGGCAAGTACATGCGGGGCGCTAAGAAAGACCGGCGGACGCCTCCAGGGCTTATCATTCGCTTAGACCAATGCGGAAGCTGGATAGAAAGCTTGGAATCCTGTTGGTGTTTGTTGCTCGGACCGACCGAGGTGAGCCGTTTCTCATCTGAGTCTCTGGTAACTCTGCATTTCTCATCCTCGTCAATTAACATTGTTGTTCTTGTACGACCTTCGTGGCTATCCTTGGGCACGAAAGTCCGCGTCTAGGGAGCTGGGAATCTGTAAGTATATATCTTGAGCCCATATCTAGTCATGAGCTTGTGGGCAGTTTTACTAATAACGAGTCTAAAGTACATATAGGAGCAACTCTACGTCTTGAAGCTGTAGACAAGAGCGAAGTAGTATAGGCAACATGACGAAACGTAGTTTGAGCATAACGCAGCGTCGCGGGTCCGTCGATCCATCTGCGGACGCGGCTCTTGCGAAGATGGGTTATACTTCTGAACTCCCCAGAAATCTTAGCATGCTTAGCGTTCTCGGCTTGTAGGTTCCCATCCGTCTTATCTCAATTTAACGTAGCAAAGGTCGCCACGTGGGTCTGAACACCAACTCACCGCGATGGAGTTCTCGCTACTTATTCGACATTAGTGTTACGATATGTGCGGCGCCAATACTAATCTCGTCATAGGAGTTTCGCCATCATGGCCGTTCCTTTTGGCTTATCAACGACATTCTATATCACCTTGACGGACGGCCAAAGTGTCACGATTCTCTGGGGCTGGGTTCTAGTTTCTTTGATTTCGCTATGTATAGCTGCATCGCTTGCAGAAATCTGCGCTGTGTACCCAACAGCCGGCGGCGTTTACTACTGGTCTGCTATGCTCTCCACCCGCGAATATGCGCCCATCGCTAGCTGGGTAACAGGCTGGCTGACTCTCGTCGGGAACTGGACTGTAACTCTTTCCATCAATTTTTCTGGAGGCCAGTTAGTCTTGTCAGCAATTACGCTTTGGGATGAGCACTTCGTGCCTAATGAGTGGCAAACCGTGCTCATGTTTTGGGCGGTCATGCTGGTATGTATGCTAGTCAACATTTTTGGTGTCAAGTGGTTGGACGCGTTGAATAAGGTTTGCATTTACTGGACAGCGGCTAGTGTGGTAATTATTATGGTTACCTTGCTGGCTATGGCGGATAAGAGGAGGAGTGGGGAGTTTGTTTTTGCGCATTACGATGCTAGTCAGAGTGGATGGTGAGTACATACATTTTCTGGAAGTTATCAGGATTAACGCTTATATTTTACAGGCCAGAAGGATGGGCATTCTTCGTTGGATTGCTACAAGCAGCTTACGTGCTAACTGGCTATGGCATGGTTGCCGCCATGTGTGAGGAAGTCCAGAATCCTGAGCGAGAGGTTCCGAAAGCTATCGTTCTCTCTGTAGCTGCCGCGGGGGTTACAGGTCTTGTATATCTTATCCCCATCCTTTTCGTTCTTCCAGATGTCACCACGCTCCTTAAAGTGGACAACGGTCAGCCTATAGGCTTGATTTTCAAGACGGTCACCGGCTCTGCTGGAGGAGGATTCGGCCTGCTATTTCTCATCCTCGGTATCTTATTCTTCGCTGGCACTGGAGCTCTCACGGCGGCCTCGCGCTGCACCTATGCTTTTGCCCGCGACGGTGCTATCCCCGGATCTCGACTCTGGAAGAAGGTAGATAAGCGCTTCGACGTTCCTTTCTGGGCCATTATTTTATCGACACTGGTTGATTGTCTCCTCGGGCTTATCTATTTCGGTTCCTCCGCTGCCTTCAATTCCTTCACTGGCGTTGCCACAATCTGTCTCTCAGCCTCCTACGGTATGCCGATCCTTGTCTCAATCCTACGTGGCCGCAAGGCTGTCAAGAACTCCGGTTTCTCCCTGGGAAAATTCGGCTATGCTATCAACATCACGATGGTCGCCTGGATTTGTCTTGCTATCGTGCTGTTCTGTATGCCGGTTTCGCTACCTGTCGAGGCAGGTAGTATGAACTATGCTAGTGTGGTGTTTGCAGGCTTCGCGGCTATTAGCGTCGCGTGGTATTTTATTAGAGGCAGGAAGAGCTTCACGGGTCCGCCTGTGCCGCAGGATGTTGACCCTGCTGTTGTCGTTCCCGGTATGGCAGCCGTGGATAGTAACGGAGAGAGAGGAGATGTGGAGGGGCAGGTTGAGGAAACCACCGATAAGGAGAAGGCGTAACATGAACAGACAAGAACAGATGCGATTTAAACTAGATTAAACGAGGCAAGAGGTGTATAAGTAGTTCATAATTTGTATCATTTTTCCTTATCAGAATATGCATCTAATCAGTTAACCAAGTTTCCTGGATTCTTCACTTCACCTGTACGTTTTCACTTCCACTTTCACCATTGAGGGGAGTTGCCAAGGTGAGCTAGATCCATGTACGTACCCATGCGCCACAGCACGCTAAATTAGCCACCGCTTAGCCCTAATTGCCGGTCCCGCTCGCCAATATAGACCCCAAACTTTACAAACGACTTGAATGCGACAAACATCTTCACTACTTCTCCTTCGTATGGACACGTCGTTGTTGGTCTACGGAGATGGCTGCACCGTAAGTTTCTCACTCTAGAAAGTGCACTTGAACTCGCGCGTTTGAGGAAAGACGCGTCGTGCGCTTTTTGCGCTTCTCTAGATATAACAGGCTGAAAACTAATTGGGTGAAGGGAGGGCCGAGAACCTATCGACCTTACAAATTCTGATGATGAGGGAGAACTCCTAAATCCTAATATCGCTCGGCGACCGAATAAAATACCAATCCCGCTACCGCCGAGCGTCCATCGTCCCCAGGAACCCTCCGCAGCCTACGATCCTGTTTATACTGGCGCGCATAACGGAAATGAGACTCTCTCAAGTTCATACGGACGCGGCAAGCGCAGGAAGCTGTTGACTTCCGGAGAGGGCAAGTCAGCGACCCCACAAAAGCCTACCCAACATGATCAATCCTCAGTGGCGGGGAAAGAAAACGGCAGTGGCTATATCGCGGATGATGGATTTAGCATTCATCGTACGGGTAGTAGTGCCCATCGGGCATGGGTATCTCAAGAGAATTTCCATCAGTCGGATCCAGGGACGAAACTGGAGGTCATGAATCAGATGCCCACAATTCGTACGTTAAATGCTGCTTTGAAGACTAAGGGTACAAAAAGCCCTCCATCCGGAGAGATGTCGGTAAACGGGTCAATAACACTGCCTATTAGTAGGTTATCTACTGATGGCACTGATGGCCTAAGGCCCCTCTACATTAGTCGCCAACTATCTAGTCCTTCGCTGTCGATTCCTTCGAACATGTCCTCAAGGAAAGATAATTCAATGGAGCTTGATATGCCGGAGCCAGATGTTGACATATATGAAGTCACGCACCCAGACTTGGATGCATTCAAGCCTCGAGCTTTCCCGTTTAACAAGGCGACGAAGACCCCGAAACCCCAAAATACCGCATGTGGACAGTATTCTGATTCCGCAATGTTTAGTTCATCGGCAGCCCCAAAAACGCAAGTCAACACAAGGTCTCCCGTATTACAGAGTGGCGAGAGTAGCAGCATGGCAATAGATTTGACAATTGATGAAGATGAGGACCTGTCTGCACCTAAGTCAAGTCTTGCCCCACAAGGCCCTATAGCTCCTATTAGGTTTACCGAGGATGACCGCCTACTATTTTTTTTGAGAGAGGTGAAGATGGCAAGTCGGCAAGAGATCTCGGAGTATTTCTCTTCGCGGAAATCCTATAATCTTCAAAACCAGTACACCCATAACCTCAATCGGAGAGACCAAAGACAAGACCTAGAACGACCAAACCTTCTCAAGGAACTTGCTGCGGATGCAACCCGCTATCGTTCCGCAGCTCCGATAGGAAACGACGTCCGGCCAAGAAGGGGGCGTCCATCTCGCAAAATGCAAATATTGAAGCAACAACCACCATTCGTTCCAATTACATCTCCACTGCTTGACGATCCTCTTCTGGACGGCGTTTCGTCTGCTAGTGTTGTTGCTTCACATAAAAGTCGTGAACGGCCACCTGGTCGGCCTCGAGGACGACCTCGCCGGGATATACAGGAAGTGGACTATACTTGGCCACGCCGCAACCGATCTCTACGTGCGGAAGAATCATTAGATGAGGACGTTTCGAAGAACAATTCTAGAGGTACATCCCTGCCTTTTAGATCTTCCGAACCATCAGAAGAACCATCAGTAGGACCTGAAACAGTCCTCCCAGTTGATCAACCCCTCGAAGTCGACTTTGAAGTAGAAGATGCCTCTATAGGATTATCCACAACAGACGTCGCAACGTCGGGCCGAGATCTACCATATCTGAACTACTCGCAACGCATGGTAATAAAGGGTAATCTGTGGAACGGGGATTGGGATCAGTTTCATGGGCGCACTTGGCAAGGGTCGACCATCCACGTTGATTTTAGCCAGGATGAGGTTGAGATTGTAGTCAAGGTTGTCTATGAGACTCTACATCTCCTGCCACAGCCGCGGTCAAACAATCGTCACAAACAGCTTAAAAGGGCGCTCAAAGGTCAACCTGAGAGTAAGCTTATTCAACTCGTGGATCTACTTCGGCGTCGACTCCCGAGGAGGAAATGGGAGAGTATCAATTCATTTCTACAAGATGCACAAGCTGGGAAACTCCATATCATTCCCCACATCGAGCGACTGGGAGCTGTAAGACCGAATCGAAAATTTAGTTCGGATCCTACTGAGTCTACGTCCTCCATGGTGCGACAGCGGGAACTTGGTACACAGACCAGGAGAGGCTGGAATTCCACTTGCAGACCTCTTTCTTATCGGATGAAGAACAATGTCTTTGACACACTAGGTCCGGCTTTCTCTTATACAGGAGCCTCTAGCGATGTCCATACTGTTGCTTGGTCTCCGGATGGCCAATGTTTTGCTGCGGGAGCAGTTTGTGTTACAGATCCCGACTCTATGCAATATAACAGGCCAAACAATCTACTCTATGGCGATGTTACTAATAAGGTCATCCATGAGCTAGCCGAACATAGTGTATACCGTCCAAGAACAAAGTCTGGACCTAATTCAACTCACGCCATGTATGTTTCTCAAGATCCGAAGCTCTTCACGACAGTATCGGCTGTGGCCTTTTCACCCAAGGGTGATTACATGTTCTCCACCGGCTACGACTGGCATGCATGTATTTGGAGGATCCGAACAGATGGCGAGCAGCCAGAACTTATACGAGCATTGAAGCACAAAGCTGAAGTGGATCTGTTGGCCGTTAGTTGCGATGGGAAAATGGCGACGGCGGCAAAGAAATGGACGTCGAATGCTGTCAAAGTCATTACGATCGATGACCAAGAACATATTAGCAAACATTCTTACACTTCTATGAAGGCTACTGAACGTCCAGACTTCAATATACTGCCCACGTCTCTTCAATTTGAACCGAACGAAGGGCGCATGTTGCTGGCTGGATTTGGGGCAAACAAACGCCAAGATCGTTTGGACATGAATGGCGACATATGCCTTTGGGACGTAGAAACCCAACAGCAGCTACAAGTGCATGGTTCTACGAGGAATGTATTTGACGCTGCTTTCAACCCTAGCCAGAGGATCCAGCCGTTATTTGGTGTTGGCTGCGTTGCTGGCATCAACGTAAACAGGGGAATCCGTTCTCTCATACGAACCTACGATATGCGAGCGCTGAACAAGTATGGCCTGGTAATGGAGCTTGAGTGCCCGTCACTTGACATGAATGATATTGTTTACTGGTAAGTATTCTTCTATGACTATACTATGCCTAGCTTTTTAACGCGTGGTTGCAGCCCCTACGATGAAAACTATATCGCTGCCAGTTGCACAAGTGGCGCCACTTACGTTTGGGATCTTCGTAAACCTGATTTTTATTTATACCGCTTGTCTCACGGAAGGTCTATCATGCCCCTGGACGATGATGTTGACCGAGAGATTGCCGACACAGGAGTACGATTTCTCTCATGGGGGGAAAATGCAACTCGCCTGTACACTGGATCATCGGACGGTACTGTCAAGGTGTGGGATATTGCGCGTTCGCCCAAGGACGTATTTATAAAGGACCTCATTACGGTCGACTCTGGCATTATGTCCGGGGCGTTTAGCCCTGATAAGAGCCGGCTTATCATCGGAGAAGTTAACGGATCTATCAATGTTCTTGAAGTGGGTAGGGACGACTGTTCGGTCAAGGATACCGAGAAATTCAAATATCTCGAGTATCAAGATATGGATAATGCTGCTTCGGAAATGGAATCAACACAGATTGGATCTGATTCTGGAAGAGCAATCGCGTCCCAGCTACTCGCCAACGGAGAGATGCAATATGCACCGTTCGGAGGACTACCTATCCGCCAAGCTGTCCAGGGCCCGAGTTATAGTGGACCTTTTGATAGTAGCGTCGATGCGCCCTTCCTCCGCGAACAAGCCCTCAAGTTCCAATTAAGCCTAGCAAAGACGCCTGGTTCGCAATGCGACATCCCGGCCTGCAAAGACAACGTTGTCAAAATCACAAGCGAGGATATTGGGGAATCAGGACGCAGCGGTGACCGCATCCCCGATGAACTACGCAGGCAGTGGACGATGGAATTGTCGGATCTGAAGATCGTGCCTGGGAAGTCAAAATGCACCAACTGTGGACGGCCTGCCAGAGTCCTTGACTCTGTGACCGATACCAAGCAAGCGCTGCTTTGTGAGAGATGCGCGTTCGCCTGCTTCAGATGCGGCTCCAATATCTGTGTTCACACCCAGACAGAAACGTTGACCTGCGATGTTTGCAAGGGGGTGTGGGATATTGGGGTCCTAGGATACGAGTGCATGAAGGACGTTGGGCGCTTCGTTGTCCCTACTATGGTTCCGCGGTTGGAGCGCTTTGGTAGGGAGCTCATGATGAAGAGGATGCATGAAGATGAAGCAACATTTGGCGACGAGATGAATGCGTTGACTGAGTACTACCATTCGCTAGCTGTGGCTCAGCCGGCTTTACCGCTGCTCTAAAATTTTCTTAGAGACCGTGAAGTGTTGGGGCGCAGCTGCCGTATAGTCAGTTGGATGGTGAGTACGCTTGTCCATGTTACTGGTAGACATGTTTGATGGTTGTTTTTTTTTTTTTTGGCATCGCGTGATTTGGAGTTTATGTACTATATTTTTTACGCATAGCGTAGGATTATCGGCATAGTTGGTAGTCATTGTATTCGTGCTCTTTCAGCATTTTATGTTAAAATGATACCCGTTTCGTATTCAGAACTGCAGTTGATTGCAGTACAAGGACTGTGTCTTCTGTAGAGCCGTGTGGTTGTGAGGATTCTAGCATAAGCAAAGTATTGTTTGGTCATTCTTATGAAGTGTTTTGGATGACATGTCTTCGATCATTACTACTTGCGAGTATGATAGCATGGCATCTCCGTTCATCCCCTCTCCCACCTCATCAAACTTCTAATAAACTAAACATTACCTAAAGGATGTACGTCATTGATCGGCTCGGCGATAGCGTTCCATCCATTCAACCATCCGTCCATATCCTAAGTCTTTTTGGGGGTATCCTAGATGCATGTCTTCGACCGGCTAGCGGTAGCATTCCATCTCGCTCCCTCCTACATAGAAAATTCGTTCTTAACAAAGAAAAAATACAAAAAAAATTTTTTTTTTCCTATGCGCATGCCTTCGATCGACCGGACCATAGCATTGCAGTCCTAACCCCGCCGAACCCCATCTCACCTTCAATTATATAATAGGATACACGTCTTCAATCAGGCGAATAGGCTGATAGCGTTGCATCCGATGCATCCGAACTGCCAAGGTACGTTTGTAGGCCGTCTAAATTAATAGATGTACGGCACAATTCTCCACGGCACCAATTCACAGTACCGATCCCAGTCCTTGCCGTACTTCCTACGGCACTTTTCCTCGTCTCTGCGCTCGCGGTGGATGAGCAAGACGGCAAAATATATCATGAAGAAATAGGTGAAAATGGTGCCCCACCCCTTTGCTTCGCCGGGGACAACGTACTTACCGTACGAGTTTTTGAAGAAGATGGCATCGGGATGGGGTGGGGTTAGAGGGTATTCGGCGGTGTTCTTGATCATATAGCCCGCAACCATGGTGGGCAGGCAATAGGACCAGCTCATGAACCAGTCGCCAAGGTAGTTGATGTGGCGGGCTATACCCCACCAGCCGGAAATAAGGAGCTTGGAGCCGGCAGCGGTTTCAATGTATTTCAGGTGCTTGATGCGCGGATCGTCGGGGTTTGTCCTGAAGCGATTTTTCTCGTTGTTGACAGAGCGGAAAATGTAGTATCCGCTAGCTTGGACGGCAAAGACGACGGCGAGACCTTGCCAGCCGAGCTCTACGGGGTGGGTCGCAAGGTATTTAGTCTGAACGCTGTAAGTAAATGGGACCCAGACGAGGTCGCCAAAGGACAGCATGAGGCCAAAGCCGTCGGCGATGATGTCGATTGTGGTCAAGATGGCCGGCTCCATGTATAGCGCGTCGAATACGTAGATGGTTTGTGCGGCAGTGATGAGCAGGATCGAATCAGTGACTCTGCCAAAGTTGCGGTACTGTTGCATGACAAAGGCGAGGTCAAGAATGACCCATCCGAGCATACCAGGTCGAAGCTCCATGAAGGACTTGATATCGACTTCACCAAAAATGGGGAATGTGATGCGAGGGTTGAGTTCTCGGCCAATGAACCAATCGTATATGACATTGCCGCTGTGACCTCCGGCAGCCAACTCGCGCATGTTGGGATCCTTCGGGTGCTTAACTGAGAAGGAGGCAACATAGACATAGGTAGCAAGAGCATAAGAAATTAAGATGTTAGTCGTGAGGATTGCAACATAGTTGTCAGTGATGAATGTCCAAACAGGGAAGTTGGCCCCTTCGACGACCGTACCAGCCAGGAGAATGACCATGATGAAGATGGCTGAGCTAAACGCTACATGCAATGGTTAGTGCCGAAGTCAAGTCACGTGACAATATACTCACAGTTGAAACGATACTTTAACCTGCCACCACTCCTAAGCTCTGTCCCCTCAGGCGTATTGGCCGGAAGGAAAGCATACAGAGCCAAGCTAAGGAAATAGTAGCCAAAAACAGCAAGAGCAGCCTTCGTATTAAGCAGACCAGACCAGCCGGTCCATCCAACCTCTGCCTGCAGCTTCTCCAGGCTGAACGAAGACGGGTGAAGCAATGACGGTGCAGGGCATCCCGAGATATCATTGCACAGAAACGTCATGGCATATGGGACCAAAGGCAAAGCAGTGGACAGTAGCGTTGCGCCAGGCCTAATGGCACGGTCAGTGAAGAGCTGAGGCAAAATAATTCAATCGAGATTGAACATACGGTCCGAAGAATTCATAGCCATGCGGCTTCTCCGCTGCGGGAGCAGACTGCGAGAGGCTGCGCTTCGGAGGCATGCTAGGTTGCTGAGTCGACATCAGATTTCCTGCAAGGATCCGGGGGATGTTTCGACGGGCAGCAGAAAGGGGCGGAAACGCGTGCGACGCCGGGCGAGGGCGGCCAGGAAAGGTTTGGATATGATTATTTAGCCCAGTCACACCACGCTTCTTCTCGAACCTGGATACGGACGATGGCGTCCCTTATATAGACGTTCTCGCGGGCTGCAGACGTCGTCCGAGTCTGTGATGTTCGGATTCTGCGCGTTCCGGATGCTGCGAGATGGGTAGACGCCAAGGCCAATAATGACGCGCGCAGTCGGCCAAGGGCGCTATGCCGAATCGGAGCATGGGCGGCCCAGGTTCCTGCAGCTGCGGACGCTTGCCGTGGCGTCGGCCAAACGTGTCCGAACGACTGCAGCGCGCATCCCCCAGGCCGTCATCCAGCTCAACGCCCCAGTCCGCCATTGCTGTCCTTTTCCCTCCCCACGCCCGCCGCGCAGATCCGCTGTCCTTTTCATCATGAAGCTCGCTTTCTTCTCCTCCCTGGTGTTCCTGTTGTCCACTCCCGACTTCTCCACCGCTGCCGAGGAGAGCAAGTCGCTGAAGCCCTGCACCATCCGCTCGCCTACCACCGACCGCTTCTTCAATCTCAATCCCATTCGACGCGAGCCCCCGGAGGAGGGAAAGAAGGCCAAAGAGGGGGAAGAGGGGAGCTGGCACGCAAAGGGTCATGACTACGGAGCAAACTTCACAATCAACTTCTGCGGTCCAGTTGTGGAGGAGTTAACCCACGTCGTCGATCTGAGCAAGGACTACTGGAAGAATGTGAGCGCATTTTACGAGCGGGACGGAGAGCAGTACGCTATCGGGTGGGTACCTTCCAGATCCTTTCTAAGATACCCTCCGACAACAAGATATCCCCCATTGAAGCATTTCGGGAGCGCTCCGTAAGCGGAGAACGACGCCGCTCCAAGCCCCCATCTGGCACTCCTACTAACACTGCGCCATTCCACAGCCTCGAGAACTCGGAGCCCGTCTTCCGCGGCCGCAAACTCGTCCTCAATTACACCGGCGGCTCGCTATGCCCCTCCAAATCCTCGCTTCACTCCCACGAAGCTGTGCCCCTGCCGCGGGCTATTATTGACCCTAATGACGAAGACGATGAAGACAAGGACAAAGATAAGGATGAAGACAAAGATAAAGAAGACGAGGACGAGAAGCCCAAGAAGCCCTCCGAAGACGAACGCCGCAAGACGACTGTCATCTCGCTACTCTGTGAATCTGACCCCCTCGCCAAGACCTCAATCTCCTTTGTCGCTGCAGTAGATGACTGCGTATACTTCTTCGAGGGACGCTCACCATTCGCATGCGGCGGTGTGGAAGCGGAAACTCAGGCGCTCAGCCCGGGAGGCGTCTTCGGTGTCATCGTTTTGATCGCCGTGTTAGTGTATCTCATTGGCGGTTGCGTGTATCAACGCACAGTTATGCATCAACGTGGATGGAGACAGTTGCCCAACTACGCCATGTGGGCTGGAATCGGACGGTTCGTTATGGTAAGCAATAATAGAATCGCTTCACATCTCCTACGAGAATTCCAACTAATTGTCCATAGGATATGTTCATCATCTTGACTTCGTCTTGTGCGCGCTTCCTCCCCTCCCGCCGAGGCTACAGTCGCGTATCGCTAGGCCACGAGAACGGCCGCCGCGGCCGACGCAATGACGATGAGAATCGTCTAATAGACAACCTGGACGAGGAATGGGACGATTAAGCTCCCTCCCATTTTCTTTTTTTTTTTTTTTTTTTAAGAATCGATGTATTGCATTTAGATATGGTGTTTGGGCACTTTGATATTTCGAACTGGATATGCGTGATGGTCTATTAGTTTGCAAAGGATACGTTGAAAGTGTACGGCGTTCGGGGGTTGGGATTGGATGCTAGAATAACATTGGCGCTGGAGCCTGAATACATTAATTTTCACATTTAGCACTAACCTTTGTGTTTCTGCGTTCTTGTTTGCGGTGCTCAAGCCCCCTTTTTGCCTGCTTAACTCGTTCCGACGTGCAGGGGCTTTTGGATGCATAAATCGAATGTCTTTCGTTTCTGCTCCTGCTGTTCCTGGGCCGCAGCTGCTCGACTATAGAGAATCTCAGGTATGCAGTAGCAGCAAGCACTGCAGACCTGCTAAGCTCAACGGCAGCGCCGCAAAACAGGCACCAAAGCACACAAAACAGATATATTGGAATGGTAAGAGGGAGACCCAGGATGCCTTCTCATTTTTCTCCACACTATCAGCTATACAATCGTCAATAAATGCCGTCAGATGATCCCCCCTCCGGATTTCGGGAGCATGCTATCTAGAGTTGGGAAGGATCAGGTGGAAATTGAAATGATTGCTTCCAGGGCTGGTCAAGGGAACTGTCTTTCCGAGTCCACTGCAGAAAAACAAGCAATTCTTAGAAGTTATGCCGAGAGAACATAGGGACAACTAACAATTGCAGGACCCTGCAACCCCCAACAACGCTCGGGGAAATGGGGGTATGGTAGCGTAAAGCGGAGCGTTGAAAGGGAGTTTGAAAGAAGGGGATTGACAAGTAGATGAGCCAGCTGTGCGGGAAGTTGGTCTTTTATCCGGCCATCTATTCGTCGCTAGCAACGTCGTCCACATCCATATCAGGTCCAACTAGGGGACTGCGGTTAACTTTGTGCTTCTTGGAGCGGTGGGTAGGTTAGGATGAACCTTCAAGACCTGGGTCACCTTCACTATCGTCCTTGCTTTCCTCATCAGCCGACTCGAACGCATCTTCTCCATCCTCATCATCAACAATTATCCCATCAATCAATTCTCCTGCATCAAAATCATCCTCATCAACTAGGTTTTGATACTCTCCATTTGCTGTATTTTTGAACTGCGTGTCAACATCCATGAGCAGGGCTTTTATTTGGTCTCTTAGTTCCTTCTAAGATCTAGATTTCTTGATGTCCTAATTAATTTGTGCGCTGCCAAACACTTTCACGTAATCCATCTGCGTAAAACCGAATATGTGATCTACCTTATTCTCCATGGATTGCTCGAGATTTGAGCACATCTTATTGAGGTGTCCTTTTACCGCCTTGGTCGCGTCTTTGAACATGATATCCCGCTGATCATTGATATGGTTTTTCATGTGATCTTTCATACATCGGAAGCAACCAACACCTACCTGGTATTAGATTCTAAATGAAAGTGAGAAGAATATACCAAACTTACCTGACGTATCGGCGTAGACGGCTTTGACGGCGTGCATGGTAGACACGATGATGGGGATGAACTCTCGATTAGCACTACGCTGCAGCTTCATCATGTCACTCAATAAAGCGTCGACGAGTTCAGTGAGCCGCTATTCATAGTTCGTAATTTGGATCGAAAGTATCTGGAGGTTTGCCATGCCGGCACCGTTCAAGCAGCCCTGTCCCTCAATTCTCTCATGAAAGCCACGAAACATTTTGACTAACTCTTGAACAGGCTTCTCGAATGTCTTTGGGAACCTCTGCTGAAATGTGCATTCCCAATAAGTAGATAGCTGCTTGGTGATTGGCTCGGTTCTTCATGCACTCAGTGTATGATGCAAATCCTAAATGCTCGAAGGACTATGCTTCTTCGGGCATTGTAAACTTACAATTCTGCGTCAAAATAGCGGAGGCCAGCAATGGGGGAGTTATATACCCCATCGCGTCGAACTATAGCTTTATACGTAGCCCAGACAAGTCCGTCATCCTGTCTGTTTGCGCCCCAACGCTAGGCAGTATCTGGAGCCATATGTGTTGTCTCTTCAGTTACATTCGGATATTGGTGGAAGGTCTGCAAGTGTAATTCGTTCTTCATTTCCTTAGCGCATGCTTCGAAGGCATGCTTTATGACAACTCTCAAATCGCCTAGCTTCCTCTCAAGATACCTGACCTCTTTACGCTTTTCTTCATCCGTCAACTTATTGCTAGGGTAACCGTTCGAAGCCCATGTGACGAATGTATTGAGATGTTGAGGAAGGCTCTGCGGGTTTGAAACCTTCAGGTCTCAGTCACCTTTTTGCAATGGCTCTGGAGATGAGGGATCCCCATTTCTTCAACAGCGGAGAATCCAGGGACACCTTCATCTGCCTGCAATCGCTTACGCATTTTCTAGTAGGCCCGGCTACTCACGCAGAAGACTAGAAGCGATCTAACCAGATCGTCATAGTTACGTATGTCCATGTTAGGATCGAAGTTGTCTTCGTCCTCTTCAGCTGCATTCTTCTGATCCGATTCCCTTATTCTGGCGGCAAAATCCTGCTGGATTGCTCGTTTAGTGTGTCCATTTAATCCCGCAATATATATGGCCAGTTTACGGCCCCGGGTCCCTACCCGTTCACCACGATATTCATTAAATTCTCCACGTCTTTCCTCGATCTTCTCCTCAATCTCCGACTGCTCGCGCTTGGAATTCTTCGTTGTAGCCTCCAGCTCGTGGATTTTTGCTTTGATCTCCTCCGCTATAAGTGGTTCTTGTAGTGCTAGGATGCTTTCTATGTCAGATCCACTCACTGATTCCACTGGCTGATTCCACGGAGCTGGAAATGGAGGCCTCCGTCTCATCGTCAGAGCCATAGTCGTTATGACGCTGCCTTCGTGGCTTTCGGCCTGGTCTGCCTTTCTTCCGCTTACTGCGATTCTGCCATGGAGCATACATCGTCCTGCCGTCGTCAAAGTCATCTTTTAGGTCCTCCCATCGCTCTGTAACATTCTCTATGCTGCGCATTTTCTGTCTATAATCCTTTTTGGATTTTTTAATTATGCCATCTTGCCTTTAAGGTGTTCGACTTTTCTCTTGTAGTCTTTCTCTTAGAACGAGAGCAGAGAAAATTCATCTGGCAATTCCAGGCTCTGAACGGCCTCCATGACAGATGTCATCCGTTTTTGAGCATATAAAGTCATAGTGGACAACCCGCCGTCGAATTTAAGTTGAAATTCAAAAGTGTCACCCAAGAATGTCTTCGCAGCTTTGGCGTCTATGGCACGAGTGATTAGGACAACGATCGATAGCCTTGTACAGTGCTTCATGTAATTTTGGGCGACGGCCGCCCGGGAAGCATTCGAATCAACCCACACCAGGCAAGTCAACAATAACTGCACTAGTAGGCAAGGCATGAGTTTTGGTGTAGATCCTCGAACTTCGATCAATGGCCAGTATTCTATCAGTGAGGCATGCCACCTCTTCCTCTTCCTCCAGTCTTTGTCATCGCCAGTAACCTTCTCTTTACTATCCATATATTGCTGAAGCTTTGGGTGAAATGCTCCAGGGGTTCGTTGATTGATAAATTTCGTCGTCCCAAGAATATCTGCAGTTAACCTCTCTGCTAATAAAGCAGGAGCAGTGAAGTCTTTCAGCATTTCTTTTGTTTTCTTCAGATAAACAGCATAAAACTTTGCCTATGCGATACCCGCATCGGTATTATCGCCCGTAGTCTTAGGAAACACTTGACCGTTCTAGTGAAGGTCTTTGAGCAACATCTTCAATTCTTTTTCCTGGTCCGCACGCGAAATGAACTCGATCTCTGCACAAAAACGAGAGTTAGGGTCTTTGCTGTCGTTCCAGGAAATCTCGGTCAGTGCGGCCGTGCATACATGAATGCAGTTTGTTCGGGCCAGCGTTTCCTCATCCATCAGGGCGTTAATGACACTGCTTTTGCTAGCACCCGTGCTGCCAGAAACGCCTACAAGAGTGTAGCGATGCTTAGCTAAGCCACTCAATTCGTCAATAGCCTTTACCCATTATTGCACATCTTTGCTCTTGTCAGGATATCGCCTTAACAAATTCTCGAAATTATCGAGGACTTTCAACCCTTAAACAACGTCAGTCTCCAGGATGTCTAGGTTTTATAAATTAAGCAGTGAATGAATGCAGATATGAGTGGGCTTGCGGTCTAGGCCCCTCTCCTGGGGGTTAGTGTTGCGGCATTTTGAGAAGGGGTTCCGCATTGCAGAGATTGGCTGATGCTTGGACATTATGACAAGAAATGTCACTATTTCGATGTTTTGATTTGATGTGAGACATGCTCCATAGTGTTGATAGGCGATTGTTCCTGGAATGCACTACGGAAACGTGATAGGACAGTCATTGCAGGTGCCATTGAACAGCTTGCAAGCTGAACCCGATCAGGGCGGCTTGGCTCGGGTGGTTTGCTCACGCGAGGCGGTAATGTGGTTAGTGGAGATGTCCTTGCTGAGGGCAGTTTTAGATGTGGCGGCTACAGCTAAACTGGAGGTTGAAGAGGTAACCGCTGGGTTGTTTGGATTGCAATCCTAACCAAAATTTCTGTTTCGTTGGTCCTCTGCCTGGTCATACCGTAGCTAATTTCTTTGTTGGCTGAGATAGGAGTGAGAAGAGATTGGGCAATTCGTGAATCAGAAAGTCTGTTGGTAACAACTCCAGGCTCTACAACTTTTTGGTTGGGTAGCTTAGGGGAGTCTCGTGGTTCTTGAAATTCAGAGCTCTTCCGTCGATCGATCTATGTTAAAGAGGGATGTGCTTGCCTCTCGACAGCTGCGAATATGACGATGTTATCACCGCAACGATTGAGATTCTTCATGATGACCTGTGGATCAATGATATTATCCTCAAACCGCAGCGCTAGGTCAATATCGCCAAATATATTATAGCAAGGAATCATTTTTCGAATAGAAATTTTCTGGAACTCGACTGGATAAATTTGTAGAACGAAAGGGTAATTATACACCATGACTCTTCATCCAGATAATGTCAGTTTCTAGGAGGAGCGACTCGGGCGGCTTTTCATATTAAAGAACGCCAATCCAATATCGCTTTAGATCCAGATGCTCCTGAGGTAAAGCGGCCGTAGCCTTCCTATGAAATATGACCAGTCCATGGCTTCGCAATATCGTCAAAAACGATAGATTTTGGGAGCATAGAATATGTATATTGGCGTGGCTCGGGTAAAGGCGATAGCGAGAAATGGACTGCGCAAACAATTCAGTAAACGACTGAATTGCTGGGCTTAACAATAGGAAAAACGAAGATACATGGAGAGAGTGAGTAAATGTCAATGCTTCGTGACGATCGCAGTCAACCTTCGAATGAATACAAACGAAGGCGATCTAGTCGCCGGCAGAGTAGGAGAGAATAGGAAAGGAACGGGTGGAGGTGAGACTAACGCGTCTCACTTAGGTAGGACACGCTTGCGCCTATCCACGTGATGCGAAGAAAATACCTCCCCTGTCGTTCTTCAGATTGTTCGTTTAAACAGAGAGCCGAAAATTTTTTGAGTCTACTCTTAAAGTGTATCGATCCATCGGAAAATACTATGTCTTCGCGTGTCTCAGAGCATGCTTAGTCCATCAACGGTACCAGCGACATGTCTGAGACTACACGCTTCAATGTAATCGCTATGTCTAATATGAGTTATTCTACACTACGCCGAACAGCATTAGATTTTGTGATTTTAGAATTATAGCTGATTCATGATGGCGAAACTTAAACAGACAACCATCAGCATCAAGCTCGGCGACTGTTGGTCCTCTCAGATTCTTCCTAGGTGGCAGAAAAACTACACAGTGTCTGTAGGAACCGGAAGAGTCATTCCCGTTTGCTGGCTTCTTTCAATACCGTCTGCTCTTTGTTCAAGATGGCTTTACGGTCCCAGAAATACAATGCATTGAAACGTCTATTTCTGTTCTTTGTTGGATTGTCCCAGCGTTCACATAATGCAATTGTTCGAACGATTCCTAACTCTATTCTACTCCATATAGGTTCCTCAATCTGTTCCAATAACACAGTTTCTATGATTCTACTATATACACCATGGCTCGCGGGCTTGAGACAGCGGCCAAGGGGCCTTTCGAACTCGTCCAAGCCGCAAATACCAATGACCGATTCCGACTTCTAGAGGACCCATCAGTGCCAGAGCCCAATTTAGATGTCGACATTAATCCCATATTCCGGCCTGCTAACTTCCCAAATGCGGGCGACGAGATTTACCAGAGACTCCAGCCTTCGCTCAGGCTGGCATCCATGTTCCTCTACCACGATTCCGTCCTCGAATGGTTCGTAGCTCCCCTGCTAGGGCAGACACGAACGTGTACACTGTCCTACGAGACCTACCTATCAAATCCTCTGATCAACAAGACCGATAGTGAGAGAAAGAAGTTGATCAACCGAGTTCGCCAGGCTCTGCGATGCTTAGCCCACTGCATCCACTTCCGCTTCTTAGACTCCGGACACGAGAGATTCTACGCCCGAACCACAATGTTCCCTATCAAACCTGTTCATAAGCCTATCTGTATACCCATTTTTGGATCCCCCGAGTCAGTGCGGATTGATATCCGAATCCAGTATTATAATTTCCTCTGCAATGACTATGCTAGGGCTTCCATGTGTGAAAGGTACCGGCAGGATTTCTCCTTAGCAGTCAATATTCTTCATGAGCTTTGCCATGCAGTTGGCGTCATGCGTCGAGGTGATCTTAAGGAACCTCGCATCCGGCTCGACCACCCCAAGAAGTCCGAGTACGGATATGCATGGGAGAATTTCATGTTTGGTGGCGTTCTGAATCCATTTGACCGATCGTCAGACGCTATCTCGTTCTTGATGCGAAAGATGTGGGCGGATGACGAAGCAGCCATGGCAGCTGGAGGGAAAGATTGGACGGCAGTCCCCGTGTCTTATCTAGCTCAGTGGTTTCGTACAGAGACCTGGAATGCTATTGCGGAACATGGCCCCACTGTCGTGTCTCCTCCGCCAGTCCAGCTTAGGCTACGCAAAGATGCCTCACGGTATCTGGTACTTTCAGACTGTGCAGCGGCTTTGGATGACATCAGAAGACTTCAGACGCAAGTACACAAGTTTTATGTCGGCCGTAGGTCCGATGAGATACCAGACTCAGCTCTCCTTATTCTTGGAACAGAAAAGAGGCTGATCGATACGCATGTCCTCCAATATTACACTCTTCCTGGGCCTTCCCGAGATATACCGCGAGGCCAATCCTACAGCGACTTCGCTACGACCCCGGAAGCCACATGCACCTCGTCTATATTGGCAAAGATAAAAGCACCACTCATCAAACCCTCTACCCGAGCATCCAAACGAAGTTCTCAGCTTAAACCTCGTGTCTCAAAGCGCATTAAAAATCCATCGCATCGTATTCCGGATTATTCAGCTGCTGAGCAGGACTCAAGCTGTCGGCCCATGAAGCAGCTTCAAGTTTAGATGCTGCTGTTCATGGTACGAAGTAGCCAAGAACACAATTCTTTAATTTACGCATTGTTGAGCATTGTTGTAAGCATAGCGCGTGGTAGTAATCATCGCATCTCCAATTTTGGCCTTAGTGCTATTGGTAAGTCTTAAGATGTTCCGCATTAAGCATAAGAGAATATAATTGTATCGATTTGGTAGACTGGCTAGCATTCTAGATCTTCCTTTTTGTGGTAGCATTTAGATACACGCATAGTGTCCGGGGCATCTGCATATAATTTCAAAGGCATGCAATTGCGATTGGTTGATGTTCTCATCACTCGGTGGCCTTATCTTGTTGTCTATTCTCAACTCCAACCATTTACTCCCATCTGCCATTCTCCAACGCATAACATCATTGTTCTCGAACCTCATACCACTATCTTGCATCGCATGATTGATTACATTTACATAGCTACATCCCAATTCAGCTAGATAGCGCATGTTTCTATTTTGGTCCAGAGCCTCGTCGCGCGCGTTCCGGCCCACTTGCACAGCCTCCCTCACATCACCCCCCATCATTTCTTTGTATCCGCAATCGGAAGTTGTTGAACAATGTCTTTCAGTAATTTCATGATGCTGCCGTGGTAATCTCGTTTGACAATGGGCTCGGCTCGACTTTCTTCACTGCAGGCGTCAAGTCAATATTGCGGACGTTGATGTTGCAGGTATGTGGTGGAATGCATGCGCATTGGCCGACTTGCCATGTGCACATGCAACCGCGTTTCTAACCCGCAGTCCAATACTCACCTAGCCCCCGCCTACTAGGCCATTTGCCACCGCTGTATATACGAAATATCACGTAGACATCGCCTTCCACCTTTCCGGAATGCCGGTTCTAGGAATCCTCACGCTACCTGCTACGCCGTTGCGGCCCCAAGGCTTGATGCCAATGACACCGCAATGTTCTCACCTACGCAAAACAGGTTTCTTCACCGCATATTCGCTTTCGTGTGAATGAATACAATGGGCTTTTTGATCCGCCGTCGGGGGTACATGCCATTCCTTTCCGCCCCCAAGCTCTAAGTCACCCAATTCGTTACCTATCCAGCCCTTATTCCAATCAGTAGTCAGATAGCTCCCCGGACTTATATAGTTGCCGCTATCAATCCGGTATTCTTTATCTACTCTGCATATCCCACTCTTGTGGTCCCGACTTCCGGGAACCATCCCACCCATTCATAATTCTCCGCCCCCAAAGGCTCATCAACTCGATTTCCGTTTCTGTACTACGTATGTGCTAGCTCGTATGTACCACGAACGGTGTTGTACGAGTTTGCTGCGGTTCTAGTGGAAGTATGATTACTAGGGGTTAGGCGTGCAGCGCGGCTGTGGCTGCATGGTATAGGATGTTTAGGCGGCACGGTTGGGGAAGGAGTTGCGGCTGAGATTTTTGTTTGGAAAAGATGGTGCGGGGAGGTTAGGTGGAGACAAAGAAGCTGTTGTTCTGGTGGTCGATGTTCAGCGTGTGGAAGTTTCCCATTGAGGCACCTACGATGGATTGTGCTGGAGTGCCATTGTGTAGACGAGCATATGGGATATGATAATAGCGATTATTCTCCTTCCAGATCTATCCCAAACAATTAATTCAATTCCGGACTCTAGCCGAGACGGTTTGTACCTTATATCACCATATCCGCACACGACCCCTACCCACCTTTTGCCGATCCTCCCTAATACCTACAATCGCAAGGCAGACTACCTTACTCCCAAGGCACTCTTCTCCTATCTGTACCTACCGTTAAACCTCCGACAAGTAAGGATACACTTCCAAAATTTTAATTGAAAGGGGTCATCTCCCGGTCCAAACCCCTCTAATCAAAGCGGTACCCGCTTTCTTACTTTCGGTAACACTGCAAACATCCGACCCTAGTCCGTAAGGGTCGTACATTATAGATTTACCCCATAGAGGGTTGCAACCTAGATGACCGAGTGGCTAAGACGGATCGATGGGAGGGGGTGATGATATAGGTTTGGGGGCGTGGCTATGAGTGGGCGTATGCATGTAGGGCAGTTATGTACGCACTGGTGGATACTATCCGTGTTTTTCGGACGCATGGTATGGTTCATGTGGGACACTGGTGGGGAGCGGAAGGAGAAGGGATCGGCGTATAGTTTGGGGGCTATGGCCAGGTTTGCTGCGGTGCTACTCTGAGTGAAGTACTGGAGTAGGTCGTCCCTAGTTCGTTGCGCAGTTACTGTTTGATGATGTGGTTTTGTTCACTTAGAGTGGAAGATTCAAGTTTTTGGATGGCAAGTAATGGAAGATGTATGAGAATGCATTCCATTCCTTGATCGAGTTATTGGCTACTAGTCCGTCATATAAACCGCTTAACCATCAAAGTATCCATCAAATATCCACACGCCTCCAATCCAAATTCAAATATAAACTATCAAGCGAGGGTATCAATGCTTTAAATCTTAATAAAAAAGAAAAGAAAAAAAAAAAAAAAAAAATTTTTGTGCGCGCTAGAACGCTCCAGAAAAAAAGAACTAAACAAACCGGACACCAAGGTCCCCCCCACTGAACGAAGTAAATTCCTACTATTCCTCATTCCTCCGTAATCTTGGTAATGCATGGTGCCTATTCTCATGTATGCAGATCTCGGTGATGCATAATCATCGAGATCTCCAACTCCTAGAGTTATTCCATCGAGCCTCCAACTCCCTTGCACGAGCCGTTGCTTCTTGCCTCCTCTTTGCGCTCATTTCGGCCTGGCTCTGCGCATAATCTGGGAGCTCATCCTCGGGATCATCTTCGTCGCTTAAGCCAAGGCGTTCCAGCTCTAGATTGATGGCATTAAGGCGAGGCGATATTTGAGGTTGTGTATAGGACTCCCGTCGCGGCAAAGCCGAGCTAGAGACTAGTGATGAATTCCCAGGCGGGGTAGGATAATAGTTGTAGTCTAAGTTCTGCCAGCCGCTTACTGGGTGCGAAGGATTAGATGCTGACCGCTGACCGGCCGATGAATTTTGGAGGGGAATAGGTATTATGTCGTTTTGGCGCCCTCGCGAGAAGAGTGAACCTTGAAGACGGGGCGGGCTAGTTGGTGAGAGTGTGTCAAATCCTACGCCGTCAGGAAGGCCAGCCGTAGCTTCTGCAAACAGGTGGAAATCCGATTCATTCTGGAATGGCTCTGTTGGGGACATCCATGATGAAGGCCGGTGCCGATCTGTAGACGCATCAGCTGCGGTTGCGCTGGCTGGCGTGCTTGCTTCCGGGAATGTGCGACGAAGACGGGGTGGCTGTGGGTCAAAGGAACTCATTGAGTCTGAATGCTGCTGTGTCGATGGAGGCTGCGAAGGTTCCGCGTAGTTTGCAGCTGCTGAATGCGCTCGTACCATTGAGGGAACTTGGGAATAGGCCTGGGAGAATTCAGCTGGAGATGATGGCATGCTACGAGAGGACTGATAATCGTAATAGGACGGCTCTGGAGTTAAGTTTCTATTAGCAGATGAGGAGCGTTGGTGAGAATATGAGGATGGCGACGGCTGGAGATGGGACGGATCTAGGTGACCAGAGGGCCGACGTCGAATTAAGGATCGAAGGGCTGCTGGCTTGCGTTTTTTGGCTGCTAGCCCGGGGGAAGGTGGTAGTGGTTTATTGAGCTCTGAAGTGGTGGATATTAATGGTATAGAAGGAAACCGATTTGGTGATGCTGATCTCTGATTACTATGCCGGCTAGATGTTGCTCGATAGGCGGATGGCTCTGGACGGGAATGGCCCTCCTCACTCCTCGCACCGGACGGCAGCGAAAACCATAATTCACCATCATTGGCACGATTCCTACTTGAGGGCCTGGGGTGTGCTTGCGCCATGCAGCGGTCCTCCTGGGTCAGGTCGCCGTCGACCTGCAAAAACAAAATGCTGGATGAAAGTAATGACAGTGCTGTTGACGACAAATCATCAGGCTTGTAGTTTGCAAGAGAGGTTGGTGCTGTCAGCAGCTGTGCGCTGGGTAGCATTCTAAAAGCGATGTGGTCGGATACGGGAGCGTATTTGAGGCTGCAGGTGGGCGCTCCTCGTTAAACCGGGGTGTATAGGGGAGGCAACTTTAAGAGGTGTGGTGACGGAGGTCTGCAGCTGCAGAGTCGGCGGAAACGGCTGCGCTACTGCAATCAGGTAAGATAATATGAAATTAATCTCCCAATGGCGGTTTATAAGGAATGGAAAATAGGGCAAATTGCGGAAGCGCAAATCCGGGAATGTGGTACGTTTGTATGTATAGGCCGAACAGAAGGGGCGTCGAGCAGTGCAATTAGGTGAGCAGCGGGCGCGGAGGGCGCAGGGTCCCTAGGTTTTGCGGCGAAGGGTTAGAAGAGACGTTGCGGCTGGGCACAGAGGGCGACGGGCATGGGTATGCAATACAAGATATGGATATGTGGACCTTCCCTCAGATGCTCTTCCACGGAGGCGGAGGCCTTAGGGATGGTCATGCCTAGGTACGGGGCAAAGAGGCGCCTTGTCGGAGATTGCAGCAAAACAAGCCATTTCTCGTGAGAGTAAGAAGAAAGCGTATTTCTGGCGGCGCAAGAAGGATCTGGAGACAGATTTGCTCGCTAGGAGTAGGGCCTTGCGCCCGTGAGGCTTGAACTGTTAGGGAGATGGGAGCGCGGGGCCGGGGGCTGGTCAGTTCGGCGGCCCTGCAGATGAGCGAGCAGCCTGATACGCGCAGTACCTGGCGGGCCAGAGAACGGTGAGGCTCAAGAGGAGAGAGGCAAGACACGGGCTCAGCGCGAGACAGCGTCGGCCGGCCGTCTCGCCTCAGCGGCATCCATCATCCAGCATCCACTGCGGCGGGCGGCGACGTGCAGGCCTGCGAGCCTTCTGCATTCCGCGCAGTACAGAACAGTACAGCACAGTACAGAACAGTACAGAGCAACACAACCACAACGGGTTCCTGTACTCAGGCCTCGGCAGCTGGTGGTGGGCGATGCTGATCGATGGATGGCAGCCCGCACACGGTCTGGCACTGGTCACGCTTCCAAGACGGCGTGCATTGGGGCTAGCGTCGAAGGCGCTCCTTCCGCCAAGCCAGCACTGCCCCACTGCTCTTTCCCCCCGACTAAATTTAGGCCAAGTTTGCCCTAAAGCGGCATGGCGCGCGCCCGCCAACCGAGGCCGCCCCTGTCCGGCGCCCACCTCGCTCGCGTTACACGTCTGCGGAGAAGGTGGTACCGGCGGCGACAGCATCGCGACATGGCGTCGCCTAACAAGAAAATCTGTTCTTCATTTTACTCTTCTCATTCAATGGCCCGAATCAGCAGTTCGCTGGGAAAGTTCTGGCGCCAGCCATTGGAGCGTCTGCTGATCGCCGTCACCTTCTCTCGAGACCCGCGCCGCAACACGAGTCGGCTCTCGCGGAATCGGTGTGGAACTGATGGAAGAACGAGGCAGTCCGCCGCGCAGCGTTGCAACATGGCTTGAAACAAACTCGTCTCCGCCAACTCCATTCGAGAGCCGAATGTGTCAAATTCTGCGCTCACCAACGGCGCCCCTATGCCGCGCGCCTACACACTCCAACTTACCCAGGCCACCAAATCTCTACAGCATGCGCCTGTCCAAGCCCGCCGAACCTCCTTGTCAAGACGACTTGTCAAGACGAGGCTGACTGTTCGTTCCAACATGCTGCTTGTACAGCCTCGTTTATCGACTCCCGCTCTGAAGGATCATTAGGGCTTGGGTTAGCTAAGCATGCTCATCCTGTAATAAGGCCTGCTGCGATCGGATCGGGGATATTCTCCGGACTCCGATTTCTCCAAAGTTTGCCTGCGTTCTCTTTCTCCCCTATGCTATATCAGACACCGATAATTGTGGAAAGATTGAGTTCGAAATAGAACTGTGCGGCAAAATGATTACTAGATCACGCCGCGGCATGATTATGCTTTGAGACGAAGTTGCACTGACCATTGTGCTTGGTCATGGGGACACTGCATTCGCGCGTGGCGGTAGCGCTTCTAGTGCAAATAGCAACCTGAGGCCAACGCCCTTGATACTCACTGCAGGTGGCTCAGGCCTAAGGGTATAGTACGGGAATACGTTGTTCCATGTGTCATCTAGAATAATCTCCAACATTAGGCACGAGACCGCACGTCCTTCTAGGGGATTGATGACGTGGAGTAGGACGAGGACGGAGCCTTCACGGAGAAGGAATTATGTCGCATAAGCATTTAACTCGCCTGCAGAATCCCGTCCATTGCGAATCCGTTTTCTTTACTCAACAGACTTCCCTTCGGCTATTGTCGTGGTCTTATTGGTAGAGTTCGACTTTCGGAACACATGCTCGAGCCGTGACTCTAGGAAGTCGCAGCTACTATATCCACATTTGATATCTAGCGAAGCTTCTTGGTCCTCTCCCCCTCCAGGATCACCAAGAGTGCAGCAGGACTCACCGTATCGCACTTAACTCATTTTGAAGCAGGCAATTTCAAATCACGTTTAAATCTTTGTTGAGCGGTTGAGTGTCCCCGGATCCTTCGAGGCTAAAGTACCAGGCAACCCAACTAACTACCCAGCCCACAGCCCACCACCCACAGCCCACCAGAATGACTTTGCCCAAAACACTTATTTGCGGCTCTAGGGAAACGCAAGGTTCATCACAACTGTAAAGACACTTGTGGTTGATGTGGTTATGAAGTAATTTTCTTTCATCTCGATTGCTTCGAAATGCATCAAGCAATGGTTATCTATTCTAGCCAAAGGCAGATCCTTGAGTTCAAATCAGTCTTTATCACGCGGTGGGGTCAATGATAATGTGAAGAGCAAGGATCCCCAATATCGGATTTTGCAAGTAATCAAGCCCCTTTTTCGGATGTCTGCTGCGCCGTCAAAGTGCTTCTACGAACAGATACTATTTCTCAACGAAAGTAGCCAATTAGATCGTTTATATCTGCACACCTACAATAAAAGTGCGATGCTGTTCGTAACTGTTTCTACTCGTCGCTCCGATACGCGATGCCCCGGACGTAGATTCTAAAATTTTTTTTTTTTTTGACACTCACTTCATTTCTGTACAAATTGAACGTGAAAATGTTCCAGAAATACGTCACAGTGCATAGTCGCCCCGACGCATCTATTTTAACGTGAACGCGCTGTAGTGCATCTTCTCGCCCTGCAAGGTTTGTCTCGTGCGATGACCGCAATTACGCCCGTATGGCTACTTTCGGACACGACGATAGAATGTCCGAACAGGCCTTGCCTTCTTGAACTGTCTCATTTTGCGACGACATGCTGTCGCGGCTGCACGTAGCAACTAAGGATTTCGAGCGTGATGCCCGGCGGCTCGGCTCTGGCTGTTGTTGGATAGCTCGTCGTTCGGGACTCTGACACGGGACTACACTTTGTGACGTTATTCGGCAGTTTAATAGATGTAATCTTGCAGATGAGGAAAGAAGGAATGGTTGCTAAACTTACAAGCAAAACATCAGAGACGAGTTCGGCTAATATTGGAGGAGCTTGCAGCCGTTCTCGGGATGGTTGCGGGATAGAGGTAGTTCAGAGGCAATGTACAGTTCATGCCCACTTTAAAACCCATCGGCTTCCAACAAGCAGAATCTATGATACGAGTATTTACTAGCTAAGTTTGATGTTGTTAGTAAATTACGGAAAAGCCTCTAATACACGCTCATTTGGCTGTGTCAGACATCTACCTACCGCAAGTCTTTACTGACTTGGCTAACCCAACGCCAGGGCTATTGTTCTAATCACCTGCAGGGCGTTGAGAAGGCAACTTCCTTTGCAACTTGGTTACGCAACAACTCGAATCGGGTACCGAGGAAAAAAGCCTTGCACTGCAACCTGGATGACTTCCACAGGCTTCGGCTTGTACTAGAATATCAAGGTCGTTTGCCTAAAAGGAGGGAACGGAGCATCGAACGGAGTACGCCCGTTTATTACGTAGCTCCTCGCGGGTCCAGGCCGCCCGCTTTGGAAACGATATGCCCACTCTGATGTACTATTGCACTTAAGGAAAGCCCAGATAAATTAGTAGAAATGCGGTTTTAGCGAAGATAAGGAGTCATGGTACGTGCATGTTCATCGGGAATTAGGGATAGGAGGAGCGAACAAGTGATTCCTACGAACATACCAAGCCCAATGGCCTTATTGCATCCAATTCTCGCTAGCTTGATAGGTCTTAACCTCTAGCTGGCTCATTTCCATCAGCCATTGCTGGTTTGAATTATTGTATTATTGTAGGTTAGAAACGCTAAATGAGGACGATATCTGAGTTGCTCTCATCCTCTAGACTAAGCAAGGTGGGGAGATGCTTTACTATTCATACTACTAGGCTCAGCTACCAGCGATGTTAAGATAATATGGCTAACAAGTCCGAAAATGCTGACTCTGTCTTCAATGTGAACTAATACTTGGCCGTCGCGCCTCCGGTAGCAGAAAACTCGATATCTCCACACTGCCAGACCATTAAGGACTATCATTGCGTGCTCAAGAATATTACCTCGCTAGCTGCCGTAGGTGAAGGTATTAACATATTTATGGCTATACGCGCCCGCGCTTACAATCACTAACAAATAGACACTACTTTCACGCTACATGCGTAGCGTTCGCGAGCATTCACGTACACAAAATCAACCAAGCACAGCAGTGACCAAAAAGGCTCGAAAAGTTTTCTCGTGTAGCTCAAGTAAAAGACCACACAGCCCGACCCTCACCTTCCCTCTCGCTCCTCACTCCATCATCCACAATGCCTCCCTTCCACTACCAGGAATTCGCAAGCGATTATAACCGCCCACCAGTCTACCAACCTTACGTTCCTCCAGCTCAACGCCAGTCTGCCAAGAAAGGCTGGCCCTATGGTGTCGTCCAAGGCGGCACGGTGATGGACATGACGGAGTACCTGCGCACTCAACCAACCATCACAGGCACCGATCAAGCTCTCTCTCTCTGGATCCAGGGAACTTACTTGCTTCCCTTTCGCCGCATCGAGCGTCTCGACGGTCTTATCGTACGCAACGAATCCGAGATGGAAACTCTCGTCTTCGCCTACCAGCGCTATTGCAAAGTATGGTTTTTGCCCGATGGTGCGCCTCCACAGCCGCTCTTCGTCCCGGGACTAGAGCCGTTGAAAGAGCCGACTGGTGATTGGACCGTAGTACCCAGGATCCCGGAGGTAGTGCTTAGTTCCAAGTTCGACACCGCTGGAATGTACTTGAGGGGAACTGAGCGCGTGGGTACACTAGTGAAGACGATCACGGACGACAAGATGTGGGTTAGGAATATCTGGCACGCACCGCTTGCTGGAGGCCCACTGGTGAGGATCAGTGTCGAGGGATCATCGCCAAGTGTTGGGCCGAGTGAGCATGGGTATGAGGATCCGCAGGAGAATTGGGAGACTGATTTCGGAGAGATTGAGGTCCAGGTCGAGGAACGCTTCAGTGATGAGTATCAGAATGAGGAAGGCTTCGACAGCGATAAGGAGATGGGTGATAGGTCTAGATTAACAATCTCCAACTTGCCCGATGAGGACTGCAACGACGCTGATGCCAGTGCCGAGGAGTCCGACCAAGACGAGGAGTACGAAGAGAATCCCACCGAACCATGGGATGACGAGGACTATGAAGTGACTAGATGTTCTTGAACAGAAGGATTTTTCACGAGCTGAGTACATTTTCCTAACTGTTGTTCATGATCTCTGATGGACACTGGGGCTGTTTGGAAAAAGTTACATGTGTTTGAGTAATAGGAAGGCATGGCTATGCTTTGAAGCAGTGTTTGTTTGTTTATTAGCGCAGCAGCACTATGGAATACCCTCACAATTATGCATGATATGGCAAACGGCGTTCTTGCAGTCGGCGCGTTGTTCTAGGTAGCACAATACATCAACTCAGCTATTCAACGAAACTGCGCCAGATCGACGTGAACTTGTTGGATATATCTGACACGCGGAATCTGCACATCTCTTTTGATCCCTAAATACTCATCTCATGCGCGTGGCCCAATAACCCACCGTTGCACCCGCTATAACTGCCCCCTCACCCCGCTATCCTCCAGTGCCGTCACTCTAAATACCAGAACTATCATCGGCCGATCTCGATTACGCAGCCGCGATAACAGCGCCAGGGCGTCCATGATCTCCTCCACGATCTCCTCGGGGTCGTCGAGGACGGTGGATTCGAGCGCACGGCGGATTGTTGAGAGGAAGCTTGAGCGGTGGGTGGGAGTGATGAGCGGCGTTAGAAGGGAGGGGTCCGTGGTTATTTCTGTTATGGATGAAGAGGTGCTGGTTTCTTTGCGCGTCATATCTCCTGTTCCAGGAGAAGAAGTAGAAGGGGATGAAGTGGAGGGAAATGGAGACGAATCATCGACAATGAAGTCATCAAATTTGTGCTCCGAGTTCCCAGGCTCGTAGTAGATGTCATAGGATTCTTTTCTGCTGGTGTCTTCGCCGGATTTGTAGGCTAGGTTGTCGGTGGTTAGGGCGATGTGTTCGGGGGATGGGATGGTGGAAAGTCTGGAGGTGGAGGAGGCGAGTGTGTCGCGAAGAGATTTGATGAGAGAGCTTGGAGTGGAGGGGAGGGGAGGGGGTAGAAAGGGAGGCGGGCTTGGTATTGCGTAGCTAGGATTGGAGGTACTTTTCTTTGTTATATGATGTTGGGGTGTGGTGAGGGGGTGCTTGAAGACTGGAAGTGCCTTTTTAGGATGCGAAACGTGCTGAGCGTCGGGTTGGATAGGTTCGTGACATTTTAATGCTTTCGGGCTGGGTGGGAGACCTTGACTAAGATACTAAGAATTAGCATTGACTTGGTTTTCAGGTTCAGCGGTGGTGGGAGATAATCTCAGTATTACTAGATGCTAAGAATATAATTCGTTGTCCTGAATAAGAGTGAACGTAGAGGAGACAAAGAAACAAAGACAGTTAAGAGTACGCTAATATACATGTCCAGGTACTATGAGGACAATAGCCACCAAAGGAGAGAGTGCGCGCACCGAAACTGAGTGGTAATGATTCCCGTGACCATGTATGCAATCAGAACTTGGTACTTTTGAAGCCGGATAGCAAGACTGACACTGAGACAATTTAGCGCGATCTCTGAAGGGAATAAATTGTAATTCCAACTCACTTGCGTCCTGTTCATCTAAGCAGACCGCGGTTCGAAGACCAAGTATCTCCTCTATTTCTATATTATCGCCTTTCCTCTCTTGTGCTACAACTTGTCTTCGTGGAGAACGCCTTTCTACCTTAGAAACCACAGCAACGTTACAAGCATTTAGCACCTCATCGCAAGGTTGCTTACTGAGAATTCTCGCAGAAACATATAAGGGAAGGTGTCCATCTACGTTTCGAACGTTTTAGGCTCGAATTTGCTGACTTAGGTTACATGGTCTTGCTAAGCTAGGCAGGTAGTTGTTCGTCTTCGCTTTTCTCGTATTCGCCCAACATCCTGGTATGCTTTAGTTTATATTCTAGTAGAACTACATATGCAAAGCAATTATATCGCACCGCAAGGCCAACATGCTGTTTCTGGGAATTTGGATAATGTTGCTTGGTTTCGCTATTGCGAGAGTTAAGGAGAATGCCACATTCGTGTTGCCACAGGGCACTGGGCCGTTCTTCACATCCTTCCAAAATTTGGAACTCATAGACCACTCACGCCTCGATCCTTTCAATTCTTCACACGTCCGTCGCATAATGGTATCACGATTCGACCCAGTCCTAAGATCGAACTGCAAGCTCACCCAAGTTCCTTACTTCCCGCCCGAAGTCGCCGCGGCGGAAGACGACATTCTAGAGCCGTACGGCTACCCCACAGGATTATGGTCGCGCTTCAACTTAGAAGTCTGCAAACTCGGACGCTCCCGAAGAGAGGAAAGAAGGAAATACCCTGTGGCGCTATTCAGCGCCGGTTTAAACACAACGCGCCTCTTCTCCTCTGGTCTCGCGCAGGAAATCTCATCCCATGGCTTCATAGTGATTACCGTCGACCACCCTTACGATACAGACATCGTGGTATTTCCCAATGGCGATGTAATTTATGGGGGCCGGGTGATCAAGCCCGCTGACATGAATGGCTCCACGGCGTCCGTGGAACGCGCCCTCGAGATCCGTGCACAGGACGAGTCGTTCGTCCTAGACACACTTGGGTTCAAAAAATACGAGAGAACCGCAGTCTTTGGCCATTCGTTTGGTGGAGCTGCAGCGGCTACCACGATGCTGAACGACAAGAGGTTCCGCGCCGGGATAAACATCGACGGCATGATGTTCGGCCCCGTTCTAAATGTCTCGCTCGGGTCGCTCACTTATCCCCAAGCATTCATGCTCTGGGGTAGCGACGGCCATGATTCGTTGACGGACCCTTCGTGGACGGCGTTTTGGAATATGACCGTCAAGGGAAAGCATGTAGATTACGAGAAAGAATTTACCGTTAGGGAAAGCGCTCATGGGAGTTATTGGGATTTGAATTTGCTAGTCGATGTTGCAGAAATGAGGGAAAGCTTGAGTGAGCTGGCGCAGCTTCTCATCGGTCCTATTCCTGGGGCGAGAGTGTATGAGATTTTGGGGAAATATGTTACGAGTTTTTTCTGGTATGCGCTGGGGTTGAAGCCGGAGGATGAGGTACTGAAGGGTGAGAACGGAGAGTTTCCTGAAGTGGTCTTGCTCAATGACTAAATAGAGTGTCCTCTCTGAGTAGTAGATGCCGGGTATACGCTGCGCTTGGTTTTAGGTGTTAAACAGGCTGCCCTATTGGTACATCGAGGCCAGATACAAGCATTTATATAATGTAGAAGAACTGTAAATAAACCGATAGATAGAGTTCACGTTAAAATTTAGAAGGCGTGCTGATTTAATCGCCGAATTTATATTGGTAAGGTTTGACACCCTGTGATCAACGCCACTACATTTAAGAGGCTCCATTCTCGAAACAGTATCCTGAAGAGTGTGATAGAATAGTAACCGGCCACCAGGCTTGATAATAAATATAGTAGATATTTTGGACATGGATGATGGGTAAGGCTGTGGGATTAAATGATAGCACGCTGACACTTTTCGCGAATATTGATTGTCAGCCAGAATTATCACCTATATAAGCCTCCATGCTTTAGCAGCAAGAAGGTCGGCCTCTTTATTCCTGATATTGATAACATGAAAGTAATAGGTCTCCTGACTTCATTCATGAAATAAAATGGATTAAAAGGCACGAGGACGCCGCTAGAAGTAGGATGAGTGTGCGTTACGGTAGTTGATAATGAAAGGATTGCGAATGTGCTAGTAGAACGGCAATGAAGAGATGATTTGAGATCTGAGTATAGAAAGGCCTGCACTTGCCTAGATCGCATACTAGGCTGTGTTTATATTTGATTTGGCTTATGACTGATCCGCGACTGGTGTGAATTGAGTCCGTGCAGCAATAGCTATTGATTGCTAATTTTACATTGTGGCACTACCCCGCAACATGCAAGGAGTCATGCATAATTGGCTTGGCCACATTCGTCCTATGATCACGAATCTAGTTTGAGCATAACATGCTTGATTAATTTGTTTTTATCTATATAAACATCTATAAAAGGAATTTGGTATTATCAATTAAAAATAGCCCGCTTGGCTTAGTGGTACAGCGTCTCACTCGTATTGCCTGCATGACATGAGAAGATCCTCGGTTCGATTCCGAGAGTGGGCATATTCTTTTGTCGATTCTCACTTCATTTTGTTCCGCTCAACTAACCGCCAGGGCCTTCATATGGCGAATAGGTAATACCACGCGCATACCGCTTTGTATTTGCTCGAATGCGACGCGGGATTGGACGACATGCAATACAATATCGGGTGTCGCGGTGATCCCGATAAGAAGCTTGCTGCTGTGTAGCACTTTTTTTAATACCCACATTCTATTCCAGGCCATAGGGTAGACGTGGCCCTCGATCTAGCTAGCTTATCTTCTACCGTCTCTATTGTTTTTGCAAGTTGTCTCCTGGTACGATTGCATCCGTAGCCGCCTATCAAAGACTAGACCAAAAAGAGCATAAACACCATGACGGACACACTAACCAAAGATAGGGTGTTACCACAGCAGGTGTGACTGTCAGCAGCAACTTCACTTCATCTTCTCCTTCTCTCATCAAAGACGCACAGCATCCTACCCCGTCATGAGTCCGCGGGGCCTCGGAGGGTATCCTGCGTCATCGCCGAATACCTCGGCGCATATGGTCCACTGCTCAGAAAGTGCGGGGTGGCCGTCATAGTCCGGGTGCTTCCTTCCTATTGGAGTGGTCCGACCTGCACAACTCCACGCTTCAGCTTATGCCCCCGACACCTCCCTCACTCAGCCCACTATATCTGCAGATAATCCCCCAGCAGCAACAATGGCAGACAAATCAGTCACTGCAAACCAGCGTTTAACGCAGATCAAAGACTTTTTGACCATGAACAAGACAGCGACGACGATCCCGTGGGATCCGAACTGCACAAAGTTCCCCACTCGAAAGGAGCTCCCTAGCATTCCTGGTGCTCCGGCTGAGGCTGCTTGGGTGTGGGGTGACGATGATTATGTTCGTGTCATATCCTCACCGCGAGAATGGCATAATTAAATAATGAATAGCTCGGTCGAGTCAATCTCTTGACACCAGCTCGCGTCGCCGCGGCGGCCAAGGAAATAAGGACAGGCGAGATTATTCCTGTGAAGTATGCTACTTTATACTGAATCCGAAGTCTTTTTTAATCTTAAATTGGTAGCTTGCCGTTGGACACGCCCAGCCAGCCCGCATTTGATCGGGAAATATTCAAGCATGAAATTAAGACGTTGATCGATGATCTCGCATACGATGACATTTATCACCTGAACACTCAAAGCGGGACTCAATGGGATGGCTTCCGACATGTTAGGCTTCCTCGAGTTCTGATTGAGCGTGTGCTAATCGAAGACGCTAGTTTGCCCACTTATCAACAGGTACTTTCTACAATGGGGTAGGTAATTTGATATCTAAGCAGAAAAATCTTTGAAACTCACTCCTCCTAGACTAAAGGCTCTGATATCAAAGGTCCGAACGCAAACCATAAATGTTCCATCCATTATTTGGCCGAGCATGGCATTGCTGGCAGGGGTGTTCTTCTTGACTACCGGGGCTATGCCGAAAAGAAAGGCATAAACTATGATCCATTTGATTACTATCCCATCTCATGGGAGGAGCTCTATCAGTGTGGCAAGGACCAAGGTATCGATATTCGTCCTGCAGTGCAGGGCGGTGATATCAAGATTGGCGACATGCTGTTTGTCCGCAGTGGATGGAAGGAAACGTACGATAAGAAGTCACCTGAAGACCGAGACAAGGCCGCGTTGAGACATGGGAGTGGGAAGGACGGAGAAGATGGTCTTAGATATGCAGGCTTGAGTCAGGAGCAGAAGATGCTGGACTGGCTTCACGACAGTTACTTTGCGACAGTCGCGGGTGACTCGCCTACTTTTGAAGCCTGGCCAACCCATGAGAGTATGTATTACGTGTCATCCTTCCCAAGTGATGCGAATGTACTGACAATCTTGTAGGCTATTACTTACACGAGTACGTTCTTTCTCTATGGGGTATGCCACTGGGAGAGATGTTGGACCTTGAGAAACTTGCGCAGAAATGTCGGGAGAAAAATCGCTGGTTTTTCTTCTTCTCTTCTGCACCCGCAAACTGCCTCGGTAAGTTCCTCCGGCTACTCGAAATCACTCCAACTAACATAGCTTGTAAAGGAGGCGTTGGATCGCACGTGAACGGTAATGCCATTCTATAATAATGCCTCATCCCCAGTATATAGCATATTTTCAGGTTCACCCGGGGCGCTGGCATCGTGTCTGATAGTTGAAAAATTTGATCGCTGTCTTTCTAATCTTACACTATTAATGCAATTAATAACAACCCAAAAACTACCTATAGACCACGAGGTATGTGAAATACCCCTTCCTGACTAGAGTGTGAGCCGTGTGCGTGACCTCGGGAGATCGAACAAATTGATAGGATTGCAGTACTAAACAAAAATTTTTCATAAATTTACCGACATTTACGCATCCCAGGAAAATTAACATATCGAAATTACTCGGCGCAGGCCCTACTACGTCCCTAACAGCATCCCAGTGCTCAAACATCAATAAAAAGTATATTCAGCAATATCCGGTGATGTCCTATTACCAAATGCCCTCCGCGCCGAAAAGCTTCCACGAGAATCGTAGAGCATCTGCGCTCTCAAGGCTTCTGCGACCTCTACCTTAAGCGTAGGCGACATGTCTCCAAAATCCAGCCCCTGTGTTGGCTCTGATTCCTCTTTTGCGTCCTTGGTTTGTTCGGTCTCCAGTCTGTAATTGTGGCCTTGGAACCTAAGCCTTGTCACGACTACAACAGGAATCTTGATGCGGGATTGCCGTCTTAGATTGACATGGTTGGTGTTCTCCCGTGTTCTAGATTCCTTTTTATACCTGTGGACCTCGCTATCGTTAGCCTGGGTTTCTCGTCTATGATCTGGATTCCTTGGTCTCCTGGACTGCTTACTAACTACACCATCTTTTTCATTCTCCCTCTCTGACTCGGTGGTCATTTTCTTCGCACAAGCTACCCTCCTATAATTGTATTTAAACGAACTCGAGGATTCTTCCTCGACTGGCGCATGAACTCTCACTCTTTTGGCCTGTGGAGCTAGGACGAGTTTTTCAACATACCTCTCTTCCCTGCAATGACTGCGTACTAGTTCGTCGGATTTCGTAGATGCAAAGTCAATATCCTTCTCCATCTCTCATTTTATGGCAGTTTTTCTGCCACGAGAATCCCGCATATGGCGGTGATTTACTAGGATTTGATGCTCTTGGTCTGGTTCGTCTTTGTCTTCTTGTTCCTCTAGTATCGCGGCTGGTATTTTCCAATGTGCTTGACTGCATCTGTGGGTATTTGCCGGATCAGTTTTCCTCATTCGAATCTCGGTTGCCACTCTTGAGGATCTCCTGTACGGCCTAGCTAATGGAGGTGATGCATTCCTCGGTGAATGCTCCCTCACTTTTCTGTCCTGAGTTGACTTGTGCCTCGGCGTCTCTTCATCCAACCACTCTTCATTCGCTGCCAAAACTGGATCTTGCTTGTCTTTGCTCCCTTCGCAATCATTCTTCACGACCTTAGCCATCAAACACTGAGCACCATCTTCGCAAAGGCTAGTGGGAGATTCCGAAATTATTTTCCTTTGGATCCGTCCTTCTCGCCTCAATGAATTTCTCGACCGTGAACCTCTTAAGCTGCGACGAGACGCCCGCCTTGAAAACATGTTTGATGGTCTGCATATCCGCCTTCTGGTCCGTACGTAGCTTCCGCGATAAATATTCCAATGCATGATCGGCGAAGTCCTCATCGCCGATCATGATGCCGAGTATGTGCGCGTTCAAGATTGGCCAGTACTTCTTCCATCCACATTTCTTATTCTTTTCCTCGCTCCTTCTCTCTCCCCTCTTCTCGCGCCTTTTCTTGAACTGGCCGAGCGTTAAGATGCGGCCATGGATGATGTACTCGGTATACATTCTTAGCGCATAGAGGTCGAGTTCGGGACTCCGGGGCCAGTGGTCCGGGGGCGTGTACTTCGAGACATAGTCGCGCAGCGGCTTAGAGCGGGCTAGGAGCTCCCGGGGCACTTCGATGATCTTGGGATTGAAGTGGACGGAGTTGGGGTCAATTTTGCCGACATACATGTGAATCTTTCGTTCATTGGGATCGTCTTCTATGGTTGGAGATTCGGGCTCCGAATCTGAATCCGAGTTGGAGTCCAAATCGGAGTCGAAGTCGGAGTATGATGGGGGTGCGTGGTAGCGTGAATGGAGCTTTTTGTGACATTTGCTATCTTGGTATTCGCGTCGCTTTTTACTTGGAGGACAGCATGTATCGCCTTTGTGTGAGTGTCTATGAACGGTATGAGAATGTGAGCAACTTGGCCTTTGCCGGTGTTCCTTATGTTCATGAGAGTGCGAACAGCCAGGCCCATGTTGATGCTCCTCATGTTCATGAGAATAGGAGCAACTAGGCCTACGCTGGTGTCCTTCGTCTTCATTGGGGTGTGAACAACCGGGCCCATGCTTGTGTCCGCGTTCATGAGAGTGTGAGCAGCTAGGCCTGTGCTGGTGCCCCTCATGTCTGTGAACAGTCATTGGTCGCCGAGAAGCAGTACTAGGACGCGATTTCCATGTTCTCTGTCTTTTGAATCTTATATCCTTGTTCTCAAAGCGTATTCCGCAGAAGCATTTTCGTCTCCCGCGAAGTAATTTCCTATCCTCCTTTGAGGTCCTCCTCTTTGCGGTATGCTTGCTTTTGAGCAGATCTCGGAAGAGCTTTCTTGAGTAATTAATTTGCGTTGGAGGATCAGAATCCCTGGTCTTATATCTAAAAAGAGGCATGTTATTTGTTGAGGTCGTGTCGTAGACTAGCGGAGCCGACTGATAATTGAATGATGAACGTTTCTGGGGTGAAGAATGTAGTTATTTATGTGCTCAAAATGTGACCTCTGTGAATCTTGGTGGAATATCAGGTCAGTTTAATATTCGTGTTTCTTTCGTTGTTGATGAGGTTTGGTGCCGTGTGTAAACGCCTCTTGAACATTCACTTAGTGATTCCATTTAAGACCTGAGAGCATATTCCAGATTTTTCTCAGTTATGCATATTGTAGCTCTTAAACAAACCTGTCTCTATTTTGTTCGAAAGCTGAGAGAACGTAAATTTTCAACATCATCGCTTAACTGGAGTAACAATTCATCTGCAAAGCACTTCTACCACAAACTAGAACGGCAACCGAAGAACATTATCCAATAAATTAGCCGCTTGACTTCATAGTCCATGTAGTTACCGGCTCCATCAGCTCTCTTTCCTCCTCCACGCAACAATCTTTCGACCTCCCCGCTCCTACTACTCACCGTTCGCCCTATCTTCCCAAGCTCATATGCCCACCACCCGTCGGGCTTACTACGTGTCGCATCGAAGTTCTAGAAGTCAATCCCATATCCTTCAGACAGCATTGGTGGTGGCTTCACGAACAATCGTTCATCTGGCCCAGTCGCGAACTATTGCAAACCTAAGGCGCTAAGGACGTTGGTGAGCAGACGCTGTCATGGAACGAGTGCCGAGAGCTCATGGACGCTTATTTTCTCGGCGCCAAATTCGCAGATACGGAATTTCAGGATTACGTCGTTGAAGAGCTGGATCGATGGCTAGACCCGGACTAGGACCCTGATCTCGAGATCGTGGAGCTTGTTGTGATGGAGGACAATGTGCACTGGCATTGAGAGCCTTTGTGGCTGATCGGTGTTTGCCACTAACGAAGCGACAAGGAAATTGTCCGAAGTGTTTGTTGAGATGAGGTAGAAAGGAAGGACGACAACGCGCAATTAGGAAATATCAGCCAGTATCATGTTCATCGGATGTCAGAAAGGAGTTCCGCTAGGAATTAGAGAAGGGGAAAGGGAAAGGGGAGGTAAATGAGCAGGCAAAAAAGAGAATTGAAACTACGCATGACCCCGAATTGATCAGATACAACACAACCTCGACCCTCGTATCACCTATTCGAATGCTCGAATTCTACTAAATGGCACTGTCCATATCGTAAGACAAGCCTATGCTACCACGAGTGAGTGAGATCGAAGATTCCCTTAAGTCAGCGAATGCCCCAGATTCGCCACCGCGACTACTAACTTCGCCCGATTGTTACATGTTAGTATTCTCAGAAACGCTGGGACTAGGATCCTCCGGACGACTTTAACTATCAGGGAAACGGAAGATGGGCCATAGCCGCAACGCGTTCGAGGCTCGACCGCCGACACGGGCGCTGACAATAACGTTGGCCGAGCACTTTTTACGAAATCAACCGCTCATGTCTCTAGACCTATTCAACACCTTCTAAGAGGGAGCAAAGGTGGTGCAAATACCCATTATGTTGGTAGAGGCTATACCGCACATGATAAAGAGGAAGAGGGTTCCTCGTGGGGTAGCCGAGCTTCAGGAAAAATCTGCTGTAGCTGGAGAACTGTTCGGGCATGCTGTAGATCCCAATTAGGTTTTAGGACGCCCATCATGAATGCGTATGTAGAGTGTCCATTTCCTACATTGTATAATTATTTTGGAGAAGCCTGAATAGATTGCAACTGCAATTTCTCTTGCTTCAGAGAGATATAAACAGTGTTTCATGCTTCTCCGCCAATCTAATCATTTTATTACCTGTGAACCACTACGTTAAAATTACACACTTCACAGCTCACTCCAATCCCCCTTCCAAAATCTTCTACAATTTTGTCTTGACTTTTTCGTGATCATGATTCCAACCAGGCATATCGGCAAGATCTTTTGCCGGCGCTCTGCGCCTCGACTTCAACGCGTCGCCGCCTGGTCTCCACCTCCAAGTTTCAGCAAGATCTTTTGCCAAAATTCCCTCGATGAGTTCTACTACATGCTTGCCAATGCTCGGTAGCAGCTTGAAAGTGTGTCTTGAGCTTATATTAGTCGCCTGGAACTACTATTGAGGTCAACTGAGCTACTAACCCGCTATCCCCTGTTGCCAAAATGAAGTTTTTCCATTGTGGATGCTCACATATTAGCAGAGCTGCATCAGAGGTATCTGTGCACCAGCAAAGAGCTCGGCCGAAGAGCTCCTTGTTCTTGAACTGGGGTAGGAAAGTGGCAACAGCTCTGTGAATAGTTGCCTCAGATGCGTCTGGGTAAGTGTCTGTTGGGTGTTTGGCGTGCGATCGGGGGGCTGAGATGCGCTTTGGGGCTGAGGCGCCAAACGGTTGGTGTTGCTTAAACCGCGTCCAACCTGGGAACTCATCGCAGATCTTAACGATCCCTTTCCTATATCCATTGTGAGATTGTTGCTATCGCGGGCTATCCAATGAGAAAAAAAAAGGGGATATACTCATTTGGCTCGAAGAAAAAGCCAATATCTCCGTTATACACGACAGGCGCGTCCTTATACACTGCAACTTCATCAGGTGTCAGCTGCATAAGAGCATATACCCAAGCCTATAGCTATTAGCATTAAGTCTCTGTCTATGGGCTTGACCTCCACTTACCTTCGAGACACACTGATCTTCCAAGTCTACTAACACCGGACTCCAGGCGCCAGCAGCCAATACCACTTTGTCAGCGTAGTATTTTGTACCATCCGAAGTCTCAACCCCAATACACGTCCTACCATCATTCTTGAATAGAGGTTGTTTAAACGTTCCGGCGCCACCAAATCCGAACGCAACGCCCTGGTCTCTGCAGAATTCCCCAATTGCATTAATAGCTTTGGCGGCAGCTAGCCATCCTCCATCCTTGCTAAGGACGGCTTTCCAGCCCTTGATCCGATCACGCTGTAGGAACGGTGCCTTAGCCAGAATTTCGTCCTCATTGTCTAGCCACTCGGTACACCCTTCTAGGCCCACGCCAGCGTTGACAAGAGCTTGGTAGTGTTCTTTAAGTTCGGCGATACCGTTCTTCGTATGCGCACAATCAAGCTGTTCTCGTGAATCACAAGTAATACAGTTGGCAAGCCTCATTTACTAACCCTGCCTGTATTATGGAAGAACGGCTTAAACATCTCGTCCTGCGTCCACATATCCCTCGCTTCCAGACTCAGCTGTTTGTCAACCGGATTCCGTATCCTGACTCCCATAATCTTGTTGAGATCGTTGCCGGCAGACTGTGCAGAAGGCACGGGATATGTATCGAGCACCGTGATATTAGAAGGGGTATATCCGCTTCTGAGCAGATGCAGAGCTGTCGAAGAGCCGATCGTACCCCCCCCTCCTACGACAATAACTTTTAAGTTCGCACGTGAGTCCGCCATGGTATCGATGCTGATGGTGCGCAAATTTGCCAATACTTGCTGTTATCAGCCTCGGTGGTTGATATCAATTGGTACAAGGAAGCTAGGAAAGGATGGGATTATGTAGATAGCTGATCCGGACACGCCACTTCAACGGTCAGGCGCAAATAACGCCGGTTGCTGGCACATTTCTTCCACGCGAGAAGGCCTTGTTCATTCCCGTTGATTGAAAGTTCATAGCTGAGGACTGGAAGATCTACCCAATTGGCCGAATGTGGAGCATCGGAAGCGGTTTCCGACGCTGGCGTTGGTGTCCAGCTGCTATCATTGCTAGAAAGGGTTAGAGACGAAATCCCGACGCATCGGATTTTGGGCTCCGCTTAAACCCTTTTCTTATCTAAATTAGACTAAACGGAAGAGAGACGCTGAGAAGTGATATTCGCCACGGCTGTAATCTCATCTCTAGAAATAAATCAGTCTTGCTGTAGATATTCTCTACCTGAAGCTGCGACTTTGCTACTTTCGGTTGCATGATTCAATAGCCGCGGAGCCTTGCCATTGCTGGCTCGGCGAGCTAATCCCATCTAGTATTAGTTTCTTCCCGACTGCTATCAATACCACAAAGAGTATAGCATTTATATAGCCAAGATTTTTGCTGCGACTCCCAGTATTGCATAGACTAGATCAATTCGGGGTCATTGACGCTCCACAATGGCCCCATAGACTCCATTGGCACGTTAAATGGCCATTTAGCGTGGGCTGCTGCAGATAACGCTAAGAAGAAGCGCGGGGAAGAACTACTTAGGATGATTGCGCCTTAGGATTGCAACTTGATATCCCAAAAATGTTATAAAGTCGTGTGTAGCACTCATCTATGGCACATTCCAGCTTCTAATCTCTTTGCTCTAGATTTAACTCTAGGACCATTATTGTAACTCAAGCACTTCACCATGTCCAAGTTTGACGCAGCTCCTCCCAACACTTATGCTGGTGGTAACGATGATGCCCTTAGACCAAAGGGTGCAGACCCGATGAATGCACCGGCAAACTATGTCGATGACAGGGTCGATATGGGAGAGTACCGGGACAAGACTCCCCTTTGGAGCCGCATCTACCACCATAGCTTGACACAAATGATGTTCCTCAGCATACAGGCATTCTGCGGTCCAGCTATGGCAGATGCCATTGCTGGTAAGCTAGAACATATCCCCATTAGACGGGATGCAGGCTGACTTTGATATTTGTAGGCCTTGGTGGAGGTGGTCTTGCGACACCCCAGACCTCGAACATCGCCACTGCGATCAATTATGCCATGCTCGCCCTGGTCTGTCTCTTTGGTGGCCCTATAGTAAACAAAATGGGCGTGAAATGGGCTTTGGTAATTGGAGCAATGTCGTTTCCGATCCGTGGCTCATCTTACTACTGCAATAGCAAGTTTGGCACTCAATGGTATCTCGTATTTGGTGGATTTTTCACCGGCATTGGTAGCGGCTGTTGGTATGTCGCAGAATCTGGGTCGATAATGTCTCTTGCTCCCTCCGGTGCACGAGGCAAATATTTGGCTCTTTGGATTGTCGCTCGGAATCTGGGACAATTAGTTGGAGGCGGGATTAAGTAGGCCAATTCCCCGTAAGTCGATTTGAAATGACGACTAATGTTGTGAAAGTTTGTCAAAGAACCATGAGAAGGGAGCTACGGGTGGAGTCACACCAGACACTTATATTGCATTTTTGATTATTGAGAGTATGGCGTAAGTAATTGGGCAACTCTATGTCGGGACTCAGTGCTAAATTGTTTAGTCTGCCATTCGCTTTCTTGATCTCGCCTCTTGAAAGAGTTGTTCGATCTGATGGCACTCGCATCATCGTATCGGAGTCGCTTTCTACAAAGCAAGAGGTCAAGCGCATTAAGGTCACCCTGACGTCGAAGCTGATCCTACTTTCGGCTTTGTGGGCAATGTGGTCATTCTTCTATAGGTAAGCCATGTCCTTAAGCTTCCAATCGTCCATCCGTACGACCCAACTAATGGATCCTGTAGCGGTACTTGGTCTACTTACCTTGGAACCTATTTCTCTGTTCGATCCCGAGCATTATCATCTCTAATTTCGCCATTCTTCTGTATCGTCGGATGTTTCGGCCTCGGCTTTATCCTTGATTTGAAGGGCGTTAGTCAGCGACGAAGAGCTCAGCTTGGTCTATTCACCGTCGTTATCCTCAACCTCGGCGTATATATCTGGTCAATAACCATGCAGGTGAAATTTAACAATCACAACCCGGGCAAGATCGATTGGGATGAGTCCCTGTATGCCAGGTCATTCCTTCCTTATTTCTTTATCCAGACAACGGGTCCGTTGTCGCAATCCTATATGTACTGGCTGTTGTCTTCTTTCGCAACGGATGCACAATGCAAGTCTCCAAAGCTTCCGATTCTCAGAAGGAGATGCTAATTTATGTCAGCTAACGTCCGCAATGGAGCAGCGTTCCGATGCCTCGAAGCTATCGGTCAGGCGATTTCCTACGGCATGAACACTCAAATTAAAACTAGTCCGCTCATTGGATTCTGTGTAACGTTCGGTTTGATGGCGCTTGCCGTAGGCCCAATGCTTGCTTTGGTCAATCAGACACCAGACCGTATCCCAGCCGATGTTATTGCCGAAGAACAAGAAAAAGAAGCTGAAAAATGTGTCGAGCATGTGGTTCCCGAGAAGGTGTAGCTTCGGGTTATCTACGGTTCAACTACTAAGCATGTGTTGATAGTAGATTTAAATATTGATATAAATTAAGTAGGAAATTGGTAATGTTAAGTTGTTAACTAGGAGCGAAGTGGAGAGAAGTTAGAAAATGGAGAGCGAAAACACATATTACTGTATTCATAATCGATTAACAGGGCTGCCTTCGTAGAGTAATAAATCGCATTCGTCGTTTGTCCGAGCGCAGTGACATAAAAGAAAGCTACTGAAATGGGTCACATAAAAGTTCTACTATAGTAGCCTAAAAAAATCTTTAATGGTAGAGTCAATCTCCGAATGATAATTCCACGTGATGCTGGGGGGTAATGCTGTTAGTGCTATGACCGCAATACTGAGTCACACTGGGGTAGTTTAATTTGAAGGCGGATAATCAAACAATAGATTATCCCGGTCGCTGGCTGGGATCTAAGCTACAAAGGGTAATAGTAACAGCCGCGTGGGACATTCCCGAGTCCCACTTTCTGCGCCGCTTGTATGCAGTAGTGCATCTGTGGGGAGCTTGTCGAAAAACTACTTGAGGGGGGAATGTGGTTATGGGGTACTGGCGAAAATGCATAGGGAACTAAAGCATTGGTGAAAACGGTAGCCCGTCATGAGTATTGGATATCTCCGCGTTACTTTCTATATCCTTGCTTGCAAAATTTCGATTATGCAAGATCGACTTCTCTCTTCCGCCGCCTCAGTATCACCTGGATACAATCTACTTTTGTCATTCCATCCTCTCCACTGACAATGTGCTCTGTATCTTTTGCTATCCATACATCTTCAATGTCTCGAATGATTCTCAGTAAACTTGGAAACTTCCGCGTATGGAACATATCTAAGAAACGATGTCGAACAAATTGGCGTTGATCATCATTGATAGCCTCGCAACCCGCAGTAAACAATGGCCATGTGTGGGAGGTTGCAAGCGGTGATTCGAAGCTAATCTGTGCTATACACGCAATACACTCTTGAACGTGATGGAGTGTGGTGCGGTTTGGAGCGCCGATGTCGAGCCAAACCCGATAGAGGTAAATGAAAGCAGCATGACGGTACGCCTCTGCTGTAAGTCTGATATCGTTGGATTCCGCTGTGGCCTCTATTCCATTGGAACTGAGGGTAGTAAAATCTAGGCTCTTCAGCATTGCTTCTATCTCGCTCCCATTAGTCTGGAACAAAGCGGATAGAGAGGGATTTTCTGTGGGGTTTCTGGTTAATCTCGCTATTTCCTGAAGCTCGCTAATACGTGCGACAACGTGAAGCACCGTTGCGATGCTCTGCATACTCGAAACACCCTCGACAGCTGTGAACTGGGAATAGTGTTCAAGAAGCGGACGAGTACCTCGTGAAACAGATGAGAGAATGTCGTGGTAAGCTAGCAAACTGAGTAGGAACTGTGCGCTTGAGGAGGCGCTCCATGCAGCTAATCCTCCTCTGCGTGTGACCATGGCTTTAGCCCCAATTAAGTGATTTGCCACTTGAGGCTCCGTATCTTCTCCTCCAAATAGTCTTGCGGATATCTGCATCATCAATACGGTGGCAAGAGCGGGGTCCGAACAAGTCTCAGTTGGTTCTTGAATGAGTTGCTGTAACAGATGGATTGCATCTCGTTGATGGCGATAAGCATGTATACGCAGAGACGGATTGTTCGATATGAGAGCGAGATGGTTTGCTGCCATAGACAAAACAGTAGACCGTAGAGCTCCAGGATAAGAGGCCATGAAAGTTAGATGCTGTTGGAATGGGCTAAGCTGCCCTTGCCGAGGAGTGACAGATATTAACGATGAGAGATGTTCAGTCCAATAATTTAACAGCCGCTTGTCGCCAAACGAGAGGTCGGCATCCACGGATAGATCAATAGCCGGGAGCAAAGTCGTCTCATACGTCCATGTTTGGGGAGAATTAATTCCAAGGGTCTCCATTACAGTCTCTATTGCAGCTGGAGCAGAAGAAATACCGATCGTAGGTATCGGGCTTGATTTGGATTTAGTGTCGACTGATCTCCTCCCCTCATTGCGACGCGATTGTCTAGTCGACGTGGGAGCTGAGGTGGTTGTCTTCCACTTGAATTTGATGCCGTATCCTTTGCAGGTGATCTTTAGCCGGGTGCATCTCCCGCAATAGGGTTTTTTCTCGTCGCACTTATAGCCTGCTTCTCGGCAAGTCCAACAACCTGTTCGTGTTCTGGTGTGAGGTGACATTCTCGTGACGCAACTTGCGGATGGTCCGAACAGTTATTTGGCCACAAAGTTGAGTTGTTACATCTCTAAGGAACTGTATTGAATGATCCGATCGAATATCGCCAGGATTTCTGCAATGAACTCAGTTAGGGATTGGCATGATAGAGGAAGAACAGCGGTGTTGCCTCGATGATGGGAAAGATCTGGAACGATGGCCCGTGCATCGGGCCGATACAGATACTTTCTTTGGAATCCCCATATTCTCGCACCCTTCCTATGCTTGTTCTTCATGCCATGTCTTGGTATATCTCGAGATATCCATCTTGATCCAAGTAGTTAATCCTTTACGAGAGCTTTATGTGCGTAAATGCATATTAACTTCCGCTGAGACAACTGGCTACTTCGTGAAAACCCCGCATTGGTGCGGCTTAGTATGACGATTTTCTCATGGTTCAATAATGGCTATCCGCGAAATTAATTCGGATATAGCCGGCTGTAGTTATGAACTAGGTCAAAGTAGATACTCTTATATTTCTTTCCTTGCTATTCCGAGCAAGGTTGCTTATGTTCTCTTCTCTTCCAGCTCTTAAGACTGCCCAGCGCAGATTGAGGGTTGATGTCACTTCTGTCGTCTTTTCTGATGATATGGGTATAAATAAAGTATGAAAAAGCGCATAATATCGATGAATGGCGTTCTATTTCCTTCTTCTTGAGTATTTTCTGCTGATGTAGCATGCGTATGTCACGTGCAAGATCATTCACCCTTTGCGAACTATCTGAGTCAAGCATTGAGGTCATGGCTCCTAGTTAAGCAACGTAATTTTCTAATGCATAGTTTCGCTTATATGTGGAACCTTTATCAACTCCGAAGAAGACCAATACAGGGCAAGTAGCTCTAGAATATTCAACCACTTGTACATGCTGTCCGATTGTAGGCGCACGGTCCTCTCTGCTAGCGTCTGCTAGCGCCTCGCTTAACCTATCTTGGCATACGAGAATACTATATCTTGAGCCCTCCACCGTCCTTCCGCCAGCCCTCTTCCTCTCCGCTCTACTCAACTCCACCGAACTCTGCTAAGGTTATATTTCAAAAACCAACACCGTTCTTCTCATGGGTTCACTTCCAGACACTCACCTACTATTCTTCGTGTTAACCTCAACTACTACTACCCAGCCGATTCTCCATCTTCCTCCATATAAGCCATTACTACTTTGGTAGCGGCTACTTCGTGTCTCCTTCACCTCACCACAACCCATGAGTTAGCTTTATAGGCTCATAAGTGCGTCATCGCTTGCACCAACAACTCCACATGTCACATGCTGCAGGAAGTAAGTTGCATCCCATCCTAATTTCTAATACCTAAGACTAAAACCATGCATGCTCCCGCTCCATGAGAACTCCTTCATGATGATCGTAATTCTTTTTCGACAAATCGATGCAAATGTCTGCTGAGCAGCATGTGACTCAGCGCCGAATTGAAATCGAAAACGTGAGTTACCTTCACTTTCACCTGTTTACCTTTGTCTTCGGTTACATTAACGCTCCACAGAATCGAAACAAAACAACAAAATGCCGAAAATAAAACAAAATTGGACTTCGACCTCACTCAATGCAGACAGCGCCTCTCGACCCATGCGTGTGGTAGACCGTCTCTGTACGGGGCCTCATGGGTAAGAGCACGCCTCCCAACTCATGCGTGTGGTAGACCGTCTCTGTACGGGGCCTCATGAGTGAGAGTAATGCTTGACGTCATGTGCGTATCACGCCATGACTGATTGTGTTTGTCAGTTCCACCGGATCGAGTGACGCCGAACGACCCTTTGGCATCGGACAGAAGACATTGAGGTGTCTTCTGGGCACTGGCTAGTGCTGCGGGCCCGGTTGGCTAACGCCATTGAGCGTGTGACATCACGGTTGGATTTTGTAATTGAGATCCGACATCTCGGAGCCGGTCTCAAGTGGAGTGGACCGTAGGGTCCGTGGGTCTATGCATTAGCAGGGTCTTCGTACCAAACCTTCATGGAAACAAGATGTCTTCATCAAAACGTATTGACTGTACTAAACAATTAATTTATATACCTTCAATGCCTTTTGATTTCTTGCTTCAGCGAGGTCTTGCCTGTTCTTGACTTTAATATTGTCTTCATTGTGGGTGATGCTGCGTCTTCCTTCATCTTCCATCTGCACTGTCTTGATCTTTGTGTGCTTGATGGTCAGTATGGAATGGCAATCCAAGAGCGTTGCGCCTTGTGATAGCGCATCGTATTCCTTCCGTTGAGACGCGATATTTGCTTCGCCGTCCGTAGCTATGGCAATACTATGCGGCATACCACCCTGCTTATAGTCATGGTAAGAGCGATGTTGCGCTAAAAGTATAGACTCTTCTCACAGCAGCCCAACAGCGAAATGTATTCGATGATAGCATCGCGTCGCTCAACCACTTCTCCGGTGTGTCCTCGTCAGGAGACGCATATAGATCATAGAAATCTTGATCAGAAATCGATGTATCATGCGAAGACGTGGATTTGACAAGCACCGAAACTAGTTGGTCGATGACTGGCGTGGGCTGCTCTTCCATGGCATGAGGCCTTTGGACCCTTACAGTCTTGGGCCTCTGTGAAAGCAGGCTCTCCTCGATGGCCTGGGCGATGGTGCGAATCCTTTGAGTCCGACTGAGTCGGAACTCGGATCCTTACACCTTAGGCTTGTCTGCTCTTGATGAAGGACTCGCTTCGAAATCGTAGAGAAGTCCTTACCCGTCACGCGGTAGGTGATAGGGAAGGCAGCGAATCGGGTGAGCCTCGCCTTGGGCATCTAGGATGGGAGGTGGAGGAAGTGCCTCTTAGGCATCGGTGGCTAGAAGAGGAGATCGTGAAAAAATTGCTAGAGGTGGAGTAGGTAGATCAAGTCCCGCAACCCCAAAATCCTCAAAATCCGCACGGGAGTACATGCCCGGTGGTCTTCTGCTAGGTTTCGTGGGAGGAACTCGTTCTTTTCATCCCCGTATGACCTAGATACGTCCCCTGACAGACGAGACCAAAATGATAAATACTATCGCTCCCCAGTACTTCATAATACTGGGGAATTTGTAGAGAAGGTAGAGAACCATGAGGATGGGAAGAATGAGATGGGGAGAATGAGATGTAGCTTGAGGCGGAGCTTCCAGAACCAAGGGCGAGCGAGTTCCTAGAGGACGGCAAAAAGAGATGGTGCTTTTTGGGGGTATGGGGCTATACATATTAGGGCCCTAATCTATTGAGCTTAGGGGCTTAGGAGGACATAGAAGATTGGTTTCAATACGTAGCGCCAAAGTAGCACTACTGTGAGAGCACAAATCAGGCCGAGAAAGTCGTCTATCCCCAACTTTCGAAGAGAAGAAAGGCAGGGGGATATAGCGCTCCGGAAAATCTCCTTCCTCGCTTAGCGATTACATATTAGTAGAGTGTTATCGACATATATCGGAACCATAATCGTCGCCAAGCTAAGCCCGACGTCGAGAGCCCGTGGCATCCACCTTTTCGTTGCGTATACCCCGGCTATTAGTTCCAAAATCACCTGGCCTACAGGCAAAAATCGGTACCGTCGGCGGTAGGTCCGAACATATGTCCGGTCATGAACAATCTATAAAAAGGTAGAGATGGCAACGAGAAGGGTGATCATGCTTGTCTCGTAGACTTGTGAAATGTCTACGGGACTTAGACCTTCTCCGATAAACTGGGCGCAAGCTTCCGAGAGGGTTATACTATAAAAAATATATAAATTCTTCATAGGCCTTGCGGTAGTATAGCCCCATAAAGGTGAAGACCCAACTCAATACCAATCTTCTATTGAGTCCCTGCGCCGCCCTCGATGTAGCATCCCAAATAAAACCAGAAATAATGTCGGAAATATCTAGGAGAGCACTGCCGATGTCCATACCGATGCTAGGCAAGTCTACTTTCGCATCCAGAAACGCTGCAGCGCTGTATGGACAGAGATACCCGGATGTACTTCCTCCAAGAAGCAACGCCGGCGTTCCTAGAACGAAAGCATCAAGATGTATCCAGACAAATCCCCAAACTTTCCAATCGCTATAGATATGGATTGTTGTATATACCCGTGACCCAAGGAATGATCTTCTTAGAAGCCAGCATCAAAAGTATCTATGACGCAGCGATGCAATCTAACGGACAAACATCCACGAACTCGGCAAATCCTAGGATGGTAAGTGCGGAAGTGAAAAGGGTGAAGGCGGTGAGGGACATTCGGCGAGACGGTGACGGTTGCCAGGAAGCAATGACCATGCCCATGTATGCCATGAGGATAGCGATGGCGATCCTTATGCCACGGCATCCAGAGAAGTTGGAAACGATGAAACCCAAGGGAAGGTTGGTAGGAGCAGGCATGAGGATTGGATCCACTTCCCCAGGGAGCGTTAAAGTGGGTATCCTAGTTATAGCAACGCTCGCGAGTAGGGTCGTAGTCGATGTCATGTCTAGTGCAGTGGTGATGCTGAGGTAAATGGCGATCGTGGTAGGTTGGGGAAGACCCGTCAACAAAAGTAGGTAGTGGTCCATACACGCTTTGCCCACGACGAGGACGTAGGCCGCGGCCCCTATAAGGGGATTCATGATGAAGCAAATAGATGAGGCTTACCTCAATGATGTATTCTGCGTCGAGAAGTTAGGTTGAGGACATGGGCCGACCTTACTAGGTTGTTATGACGGGCAAGGTGTGGCGTTAGCGTAGGAGCTCAAGGAAAACAAGACCTTGTGACTCAAGGCTTGGCGGTGTAGTGATGGGGGCACAACGACGACTAAGTGGTTAATCGCCGCAGCTGCTTCGTGTGTAAATTTGCTTTCACGGCAGTGAAAGCTCGATTGATGACGAACAACGGTGGGAACATTGCATATTTCCAAACAAAAAGCCCAAAACTAACAAATAAAGAGATTGTTCTGGCATAAAATGGAAGTGTAGCTTATATGAGAAGGTACCCTAGCAACGGTGTGGCTTTGGTGTGCCTCAACTTCGGGCACATAATGGTGCTAAGATGAAGACTTGGTGTAGGTGACTAGCCATAAGGTAACCGGATAAGCGACCAGATGCACAAAATGTTGACCAGCCTGGGAGGCAAATATTAAGAAATTACGGAAATGATACTCTATATGATGTCCATAACACGGGAGAGACATAATTCGTTACCAAGATTTTCCGTGAGCAAGAAGACATCTAAGTATAGGCAATAGAACTAGCTATGCTAGCAAGCTGAAGCTATCCTACCGACTTCCGAACAAGCTTCCTTCTGTCGTTAGTATGTAGAAGCCGCGTGGAACTTGGATCGACTTACGATCCGCTTGACCAACCTCTCGACTTCGGTCTCGAAGGTCCTACGCCGCTGTTCTCTTTTTGACCGGCTGCGGTTCTCGGCCTGGCTATCTCAGACATCCTTTTATTCGGTCCTGCAGACTTTGGCTTTAGCTTCTCTTTCTTCTCCATTTTGTCTGCTTCCACTGTAGGTCTCATTACTGTATTTTTGTCTCTAGAAGACAAGGCGGTCTTGGGCCGTTGTGAGGCGGCTTCTCTGCTAACCCATTTCTCTGCTTCCTCATCTTCATCCTTTCTTACGACCATTTTCTTCATTAAGCCCTTCAGAGTGAGGCTCCTCCTCCTCGTCGTCGAAGATCTCTGCTCAGGCGACGGGACATTGATCAAGGTCGTTGGGCTGTGATGCGTATCAGGCCTCTCCGCGACTCTATTTTGGCTAGCCATAGTGACTGGTCTAGGTGGTAGAGGAGTATCTTCGTTGAGACTTGAATTAATGTTGTGGTCAGTAATCAGAGTTGCACCACTCGATCTTGCGGATGCATGGTCTGGAATAGACATTCTGTCTCTTGCTCTGTGTTTCGCGAGACGTTCGTGGTCCATCATGAGCTTCTCTTTTGTTGATTCCAGCTGGGCGACGGTCCGTTTGAGCCGTCCGTTTTCTTCTTGTAGCTCGGCTTTAGTACACTCCACTGCTTCACGGCTCTTCTTTAGGTTCTCGAATTCCTGTTGTTTTGCAGCCACATCCTCCTGGAGACATCGAATCATCTCCTCCTTGGCGGCTAGCTCGTCCGTCGACTCTTTGAGTTGGCCTTCCATTCGCTGATAGTGCGCACGATGAACAACGCTTGGTCGAGCAGCTTCCATATCTTGATTGATAGCTTTCTCGAGCCTTAGCTGTTCTTTGAAGATATCGAGTTCCTTCTTGTTTGCCAACAAGCGTGCATTCGCTTCCCGTAAGTGTCGGCTGGATGCATCTAACTCGGAGTGCAGCCGGAGATTATCTTGCTGCGCAGTATTGAACATGGATTCTAATTCCTTCTGGTCTTGCTCCTCAATTGTCGGTAGCCTGGTTGGAGAATTTTTCTGATTCAACCTCTTCATTTCCTCTATCATAGTTGCGGCGTCTCGGAGCTTACTCTCGATTTGCCTACGTTGATGTCGTTCATCATTTAAAGCGTTCTGCATCTCGTATGTCGCGTCCCATGCCCTACTCAGTTCCCTTTGCGCCTGTGATAGCGCTTCGGGAGCGTTTTGTGCTGCAATAAGATCGCTTTTCAGTCTCGCAATCTCCAAATCCTTCTCTTGCAGCGGCTGCTCGCCTTCGAAAGAGCTTCTGCCGTTCACGCGGAGAAGCTTGACCTGAAGAGCCGTCTGGTGCTCAGGATTCGGGGTGCTTCCGCTGCTGTCATGGGCCTCATGCTTTTCGAAAGAGCCCAGCCGCTCTGTCAAGTGCCGGACTTGGACCTCTTTTAGCTCCATAGCAGCCTTGTGTTGGCGATTCATATAGTCCAATCGTGCTTCTTGATCTTTGATATGGCTCTCTTTCTGCTCGATGGATTTCCGCAGGGCAAAAAGTTCAATATCCTTACGGTAGATGGCGGCTTGTTGATCGCGCCCTACGGCCGTCTTCATTGTCTTCATCTCATCTCGCAGAGTCGAGCATTCCGTGAAAGTCTCATCGAGGATCTCCTGTGCATTTCGAAGGTCAGCTTGGGCCCGCTTGAGTTCGTCCTCTCTGTGTCGGGCAGAGGCTTTCATGTCAACCAAGTCGTCCCTGAGCCGCCCAATTTCCTCGTCCCTCAGATCAGTGGCGCTAGCACCACGCTTAGCTACACACTTGTCATCCTCTAAATGCCCATGTCTAGAAGGCTCGTCCGCGTCCACGCCTGGTGCCGCCGAACGAGTCGAAGATGGCGTTTCAAAGGCTGATGTCGAGCCTTGTCCCAAGTGTGTCGTAGAAGGAGTGACCAAGCGCAGCACCTCGAACGAGGCCATGACCAGGGTAGTTACTAGCAAATCTTGAACAGAGACGCCTTGATTCGCAACGGTGAGCAGGGCGAGCATGTGTAGCGTATTCGAGACGCGCGTTTGGTGCCTGGCGGCCCATGAATTGGGATGGCTCTTGACGAAGATGAGGAAGGCGCCCGGAAGCGCAGTGGTAACTGCGACGGCCGCATAGCGATAGAATGGGAAGCGCGACGCCCAGCGGCCTTCGAACATTCGCGCTACCTCGTGCACATCCACATCCAGACCAAGCCGCCTGGACGTCGATTTTACTAGACTAGACACGTTCTTTCGAGCTTCTTGCAGCGTATGCAGTAGAAATGTTCGCGTCGGTTTGTCCGACCATTTGGAAACGGGGAGAAGCAGCCTAGGGTCTAGTGGGTACGTTCGATCATACACAGTAAGCCCGCTCATAGACCCAGCTATAGGAGAGTGTAGAGGCGAAGGAGAGTCGCTGCAGAGCCCGGCCGTCTTCGCAATCACCTCGATGCCGGGCGTTGAACAAGGGATGGGGTTTGCGCTGAGCAGCATGTAGGCTCCGGGCAGCGCGATAATCAAGCCAGCGGCGACAGATATCGGACGGCTCTGGGCGTAGTCTCGGGCACTTTCCAGTATGTTCGTCATCATGCGTGGCAGAAGCGGTGGTTTCGCATCATCCAAAGCATGAACTAGGCGAAACGAAGCGGAGCCGACTGACAGAAGAGCAATAAGAGGCCGGCGCAAGTACTTTCATAGAGATAGAAAATCTCCCAATGCACTTAGTTTCCTACTTTCATTCGTGGTACATAATCGTTTCCATTAATGGCCAGCTAGGGATGCGTACATGATACTACAAGATGCGAAACCATGGGAACCAAGAAATATGCCCGGCATTAATGCTCAAAGAAATGCTAGAAAGAAATGAGGAAGAGAAGAGAACAATAGAAAGAGGTTGGTCTCGACGCCATAAATAAGACGTGTCGCGACAAATATTGTCCAGGAACGCCAGGCTTAAATGCAGAGGTAATGTCGTCGCCCAAAGAAAGGAGACAGCACTAGCCAATCCTTGGGCGAGCAGTATGACAGTCGCTTACACCTTGAAACGTTTCGATCCTTCTACCAAGCCATCGCTAAGCTTCGAGGGAATTGCCCATATCGGCAGATAGTGCAGCAGCTCATCAAACGCAGGGATGTCGCCCGTATTCGCGTCGGACCACAGGCAAACAATCCTTCCAGAAAGCGTCGAATTCACGTCGCCGTCCCAAGTCACGCTAACATTCCAGGGCTGCGACCACTCCCGATGCCAGAGGCGCACCTCGCGGGAGCCCTTGTCCCCAGTCGCATTGAAGCTAGGGTCTGAAACTGCGCCGTCGACTGCCAAATCTGAGATTGCCGTATCGAACATTATGCGACACGCGCGCGTATTCTGCCCGACAACGCGAATGCTCGCTTCATTGGCCTTGTTGCTTCGCGCGATCGAATAATCGAGCCAGCTGTCGGCGTAGGTTTTGTTGTTGAACGGTGCAGCGCCTTTGGGTACGACGTGTGCAGGGAGCCCTCTCCACTCGCACTTCTTTAACTCCTTGCGCGTCGCCAGATCAGGAGTGCTGCAGTTGAGGTGCTTGCCCTGCGCGCTTGGTAATTCCCTGATGATTTTCTGGACGTACTGGTCAATCCCTGTTAACGACACAGTATTCACCCCAGTGTCGCAGTCGACCTGTTGTATGAAGTACACTTTGAGCCGATGGTCCCGCGAGAATGGGAATGCGACAAGATTATAAATGACCGTGCCAATGAGGACGAAAAACAAGAATGTCGGGATATGGTACGTGAATCGATGGAGGAAGGGAGCAGTAGGCAGAAGTAGCAGTATTGTGAGCGCGGCGAAGGCCAGATAAATCAACAAGGCAGAGCTTCCGTCAGCAGGCGTTTGGTACAATGCAGACATTAGAAGCAATGCCACCTGTCCCACCAGAATGATTACGATGGGAACTAGGAGCAGGAATTGGACAATCCAAAGCCAGCTTGGCAGCTTGCCGCTCCACTCCTGCTCACCGAGATAAGCCTTTCCCACCTGCATTGGAGCGGACTGCGGACCACTTCGTTCTTCTTGCTGGGCTGTTTCACTATTCGAGTCCCTTCTTGTGCCATATCGTGCAAAACTACGTCTATCTCCTCGAAGAAGAGAAGTGGTTTCAGTTGCATCATCATCCATTGACGGTCGATCCTCTGACCTAGCACCACCAGTTGTTCCGGTAAGAGGCCGACTAGGTGCTTCGGAGTTACGCCGCGTGCTGGTATCGCCACTGTCGAACCGAGCTACGTAATCAGTTTTCTTTGGAAGAGCAAACAACTCAACGTAAGAGAGAATAACCGCGAAGAAGATTGCGGCAAAGTAAAACATAACAAAGTAACCCCCGGCGATTTGGTCGCGCTGTGCTAGTATAGTGACGTAGATTAGAAGCGCGAAGCCTCCAAGGAACATCCATATTAGAGTGTAGATGCGCTGAAGAGCCGAAGGACGCATGGCGCTTGCCCCTCGAAGCAGGAACCAGGCAATTGAGAACCAGCCCGAGATCATCATGCTGGGACGCTAAATTAATGTATATATTTGACAGTGAACAGCGAGAGCACTTACCTCCACACAGCAAATGGGCTACTGTAAACAATACACGGGTTGACTCTTACGACCAAATACGCCAGGCCCACAAGGGCAGCCGTCGTTGCAACGAAGACAATAGGAAAACGGAAAAAGCCGCGCCATCCATTGAGTTGGACTGCCTGGTCATCATCTGGGCCATGAACATATTTCTTCCTTGCGAACAAGTACCACTTATCTGCCTTTGATAGTGCCACCGTAAGGGCGATGAGAGTGATGGGTGCGACAACTAGCAAAGTAACGTTTAGAGCAAACAAGGTGTGTAGGCGAAAAACGACAAACACTTTGCCGAAGATGTCAAACCAAACAGCGTCGGTGCCGGTTCCCGCGTCAACTCTTCGATCAGGTCCTTGCCTACCGCTGCCACTAAACTTGGAACTAGTATCAGAGGCTAGGCCAGACACAGTTGCTATTGATGCGGAAAGCATGTGCCACACTGAGTTCTTTGAGGTTTCGCGAGTTGAATCCTCAACGGTGTGATAGCGCGCTCGCGGCTCCATGAAGGCTATGTCAAGCCCACGGAGCCCTAGCTGACCACTGAAGACAACATAATCAGTCTCGCTACGGATGAGCCTCTTCTTAAAACCGTCTGCGCTGATAACCGTCCCAAACGGATGTTTTGACGCCTTGTAGAACTTAGTGACTTCTGTATCAGTACTTCTGAAGAGGGTAGCTCTGCCCCCTGCTCCAGCACCCTCGAGATTGAGAAAGGTGTGGGGAACCTGGGAGATCGGATGGCGCATGAATGCCTTGGCCCCATTTAGGAAGTCCTCCTCGCCGTTGTTTAGGAGCAAAATCACAGTCCTCTTGGGCCAATTGCGCGAGCCTGTGAAGTATGAGAGAAGTTGTAATATTGTGACAACACCAACTCCATCGTCTGTAGCCCCATAGCCGCTGCTCACTGAATCATAATGAGCGTTGACAAGGACGCCCCCATTCTTTGCCGGGCGGGGAGACAACAGTGGTTGCTGGGCCTCGGGCCAAAACGGTTCGTTGTCTTGGGATCCGCGAATGGCGACGATGATATTGGTGCCTTCGAAGTAAACAGTTGTGTTTCCAGAAGAAAAGGTGGTGTTAGAAACAGTATCGTCGATGATCTCCACGCGGTCGCTGCCAAGGTCCTTTGAGGTCACAATCTGTTTGACGCGAGACAAGAGATAACTTCGAACATGGTCGTTTGCATGGCTATTGTACGGATGAAAAGAACGGGTAATGACCTCTAAATCAGTCCAGGCCTGAGTGAGATTAATTCCAGAGGGTGTGGATGACGGATAGTGGGGAACAGTCAGATGGACCGACAGGAGAGCAGCGAAGAGGGCTATGTATGTGACGGACGTCACGATGATTACGGGAAGTGGCGTAAACGAAAGCGGGTTGCCGATTCGAGCCATTTGTACCACCACCAGCCTTTATGGAGACATATACAAGAGTCTGGGATGCTTCCAGCTGATTATGGAAGCTATATAGTAGCCCGGTGGCAGTCGACGATGATGGTGGTTGGTTGGAGACGAGCTGCGGGGAAGAACAAATGAGGGTTGCAGCTATCAGAAAAGGATGGTCATAGCTCCAGACTAACCACCCACTCCGCTATGGAGCTTCCCGCGAACCCGCTGTCAAAGGCTGCTCCACAGCTGTGGTCTCCGTTCGAATTCCGCATCTTTTCTGGCCTTCCAATCTGTGTTCATTGCTTTTATCGGGCATTCCCGCACGCCACAGCAGTGACATGGAGCACCTACATGTCCGGGCGGCGTCTATCCAATTCCCGAGGCCACTACTCCTAGTTGCAAACCCTTCACTAACCTTCCTATATGCCTCCAACTACTATACCTTCTACGGAGGACGCAGATACGGACACCGAGTTTGACGCATTCTTTATCGATGATGCCTTTGAGCGGCCCTCACTGCCTGTCCTCTCTGCTACAGCCACCGTCCACCCAAGGTGCTGTCTTGCCCTCAGCGCGCCGCTACTCGCCCATCTCCAGATCCTCCTCCCATGCTCGCCAGACATCATTCTCTCAATAGGCAGCGGCTACGGTCTCCTCGAAGCCCATCTCATATCCGCGGGGCTCTGTGTCATCGGCATAGAGGTGCTGCCAAGCCCAAACCGATGCCTTCCACCTACGCACCACCGTACTGTCTCGGGGACGCGCTTTTTGCATCCGTTGGCCGGTCAAGCGAAGGCTTGGCTGTTTGTGTATCCGAGGAGGGTGGGACTGGTCCAAGAATACATGAACATCTTTGGAACAGGTGGTGTACAAAAGGTGATCTGGATGGGGCCGCAGATGGATTGGGACGAACACAAGGCTTGTTTTGCTGGAAATTGGGATGTCGATGTAAGGGGTGCTGATGAGGTCGGTGGGAAAGCATGGGACTTGATTGCTGTCGCTACTCAGAGGCACACAGAACCTGCATAGACATCGACAAATCGCGTACAACTAGGGCGAGGCCAAGCCGATTCGAAAAGGGATGCTTTCACAACACGGCGATGAAAATTCGCGACCAAAAATCTCGATAATGGAATTTGAAGTTGGCCAACCCTATAGATTTTGGCAAATCTCCAGCATTAGGAGAATATGCAACGAAACAAGGGCGCCGGAAAGCAATGCCAATACTTCCTTCCAAGCCTAAGTAAGGATCGCGAGACGTTCGGACGCTTGAACAATGGCAATTCTGGGGCCAGTGTAAGAAGTCAATCAATGGAATGCAATATGCCAGTGGATTTGCGGTAGCCGCCTACTGCAAGAGTCGGACACTAATGAGGGACTATCAGAAAGGAATCACTCCAAAAAATTTATTGCAAATAAGGAAATAGGAATGAGGGCGATATAGGATGTTTTAAATCGGATGTTTTCAAGTGCAATGGTGTGCGTGCTTAGGCATGTCATTTCGCTCACTCCTTGATTGCTACAGCATTTGACGGATGACTTAAGCAGTGTTTGGTTCCAACTTTATCATGTGTTCGACGTCATTATAGCTGCTATAATCTGCGTACAGTCCTCTGCAGCTGCTATAGTGGTAACCTTTTCATGAAGGGTAGAGTAGTTCTCATTGACACATATAGGACATAAATTAGAAGCATTTTGCTGATTTCTCCTATGCGATTCTACCCTGAAGGGCTGCTAGTTTCCGTTCTTATGATGTTCGCTAGTAGGTTGTCCAATATTTCACTCAAATATTATTCACGCACTTCCCATCAGTGGTGGAAGCAAGAATCACAAATCCATCTCGTGGAGATTCAACACTACCACACCTACTCATTACAAAACGGCAAGCATTCTATAGATTCACCGCTTCCATGAAGTATATGAGAGCTCTCCACAACGCTTCCCAGTTCCCCTACTTCTTCATAGTCTCGCGATCCCAACAAGCTGCAATCCTTACACCTCGATTGTACAACTCCACATGAGCACAAGGTATCGGGTGGCAGGCTAAGCCAATTGCTAAGGCAAAGTAGTAGTATATCGAATGAGTATAAGTGGTCTGCCTGCTAGCAGCTGAGCAAATAAGGAGATATATACGTCTAAATAGAGATATTAGCTACAATAGGATATGTGAGCATGTGACACAAAGTGAATATCATTTTACTACACTGCCATGGAAGACGACTTTTAAAAGAGCCTGCACCAACAGTCTCTTCCTACTTCTCCACACTCGCAGCCCAAAGTGTACCAACAGGGCTTAATCTGCAACTCGAATAACCATAGCGAGCATTTCAACATCTTAACCCTCATTTTAGGTATTGCTTTACCAGCTACTCTCTACCTACTGAAAGAAACTTCATTTCGTGCTAACGGCAAGACAACCTTGGCCAACATGTCGAAGTTGCTAGACTAGCTTCAGGAGCGGTTCGACCACCTAAGTAGTAAAATCTCAACCCAAGACAATCTCAATAATCGTCTCCGCACAGCGGGAGGAGAATACCAATGATATCCAAGAACAATTGGATGCTATAAAATCAAATCTAGATGAGAGCCTGCGTCGATTAGCAGGCCACCGTGATGATGTCAAGGCGTTGCGGAGGGTTGCCGACAACGAACATGCATTGTGTGAAGTTGAGTTCCAAGAGCCAATACTCAATTAGAGAAGTATAGCGAAGAGACAGCGGAGCTTTGGTGCAAGCTTGCAGAGAAGATTAAACAGCTTGAAGACTTAGCCAAAGAGGCCACTGTAAAGGATGATAGAATTCGGGAACTTAACCAAGCTACTAAGCACGACAAGATTTGATATGATCGAGAAATTTTGGAGGCCCGGAAGATCCTAGAGGACCGAAATGTGGAGCTTTCTGTGATCAAAGGTCAGCTAGAGGAAGCATTAAAAAAACTTCAAGAGATGAATGAATAATACTTTTGGCTAAAAGTATCCCCAGACGAAAGAAAAAAAAAATACCGTTGTCAACGATCTCAAATGTCGACTAGAGGAAGCTGAAGAAAGTAAGTCGAAGCTTAAGGCGGGTAACGCAGCAGGGTGAGTCACATAAGAAACGGGAAAGTAATCAAAGCCCCAAGCGTAGCAAATTCCTAGAACCTATAAACGGGTAAGCTGCTAGGGCACTATTAGGCGGCTCAAGACTGGCATCACGACGCATTGGCTCAAGTCTTTTTTCAAGCCCAAATGATACGATATGTAGGGATCAGAATTAGGATCAATTTTTTTGGCAGGTATCAGGATATTTCTGTAAATGGATAGAGTAGGAAGGATAAAATAAGTATATCAACAAGCAGTTTTACTGGAATACATTCCACCAGCTTGGATGTATCATCATACAGTGCTTAGACCGAAAACTTATTTGTTAGTTAGGAAATTATAAGTCTCTGAGCCATAATAAATATTACTTATAGCTATTACTGTTTCTTATTTTATCATTAATATATATACGTGTACACCCACTTAATATCTTCAGTATCTATCTCTGAAGCTACCAAACGTCTCTAAGTCTTAATTATACTTGATAGGAATTTTGATATATTTTTTCGAGCCATCTGGTCAATCGATGGTTATCCAACCTATAATGCGCGCGTCAAATCCACTTTCACCGCCGTTTGCACGTGACGCATAGCGTTGTTTTGCACACAACGTATATCGTGCTGCCCGCCGTCCTGCTTCTAGGCCACAACATCCTTGTTAAAAAACCACAAGAACCACAACTTTGTGCCTCAATGGCAATTTTTCATTTCTTTAAGAACGCTTACACAAGCACAAGGTGTGCTGAGGGCCACCTCACTACGGCTCTCGCCACTATCAACGTCCTGACCAAGGACCGTGCGGCCTTCGGGTGCGAGCCCGAGGCGCCCATATCACTTTTGGCCTGTTTTGTATCCGCCCGAGAGGTAGAGGCAAGAAAGAAGGAGAGGGACCACGAGCTGGACCTCCACCAGCTCCACCTCACAATCAACAACTACGCCAAAGTTGTTGAAAAACTTGAGATCACCAAGAAAGAGCGAGACCAGGCCAAGGAAAAGCTCGAGATCACCGAGAAAGAGCGTGAGAGCGCCAAGGACCATGTTGCAGTGCTCGGAGCGAGCCACAAGGAACTGCAAAACGCTCGAAACACCATCGCCAGCATGGCCAATGAGCTCGAAATTGTGATCAAAGAGCGTGAAATCCTTAGCCAGAAGCTTTTTGCCGCCACTGAGGAGCTTGATCTTACCAAGAAAAGCCTAGAATCCACTTCTCTCGACCTCAATGATACCAAAACCCAACTCACCGAAGCTATTAGCCAGCACAGCCTCACTAGAATGGATCTCGAATGGGCAGTCGACCAGCAGAATCAGATACACATCGAACTTCAAACCACAGCTGCCAACAATGCGCACCTTCATCTCAGCCTGAACAACGTCTGTACCGAGCTTGTAGCAACCAAAGCTGCTTTCCACGAATCGCAGACCACCATCTCACAGCTCAATGCCGAAGTAAAGTCTCTTGGTAGTGCGGCCAAAGAGCTTGAAGACACACGGGCTGAGCTTCGCAAAGCGCAACTCCAACTCGCTGTATTCAGCACTATTAAGTCGCCTTGCGGCAGATCACCTGAAGCCTCCCACAACTTCAATGTCTCCAGCGATTCCAGCACCGGCAGCTGCTCGCGAGTTACCACACCAACCAAAGATACCGAATCCAATGACGAGATCGCGAAACTGCAACATGACCTCGCCGCCACTTACAAGGAACTTGCTAAAGCAAAGCAATGGGCCTGTGACCGCACCGCTAGCTGCATCTCGTGTCCGTACCATCTGCGCCGAGCACTCATGATCGCACGTGCTGCCGAGTCTGAAGCTAATAAGCTTGTTGATGAGGCAAGCATGGACCGACTCCGAGCCTGGAATGAACTGGATGAGTATAAGAAGACTGAGGCGCGCTACCCAGTACTTATGGCTGACAAATGGCTTAAAGACCAAGCACTCCTGGTCGCGAAAAGAATGTCTACGGGCTTGTATAGGGACGATGATATGCTCTTGGGCAGTGTGAATGAGAAGATTAAAGAGACGATTCAAGCCGCTGATAAGGCTCGAGACGAAGGAGTTAGTGAGCGTGAGAGCGATAAAGAGAAGGAAATCTTGCAGTCCCAGGATAACATCAGCGACACTAGTAGCGAAACATGCGCCTTTATTTTATTTAGAGACCACAGCGACCATGAAGGTAATGGTTTGTTCGCGGCTGAAAGCGCTAAGACCCAGCGCATAGGTATTCTCATCTTAAGTCTCCAACGCAAAAGGTTATATAAACTAATCATATATCTTGTACAATCAGAAATAAAGGTCGACAACAGCGAGAAGAGCCAGAACATCCAGTATGGCATGGTAGAAAACTTCGCTAAAGAAGATCGAAACACTTCGCGCTTTACATTTGAGGATCCGGACATTATTAACGACATCACTAGCGCGGCTGGCGACGACGAGGTTTCAATCAAGGAGAAAGCTCTCGTTACAGTAGCTTCTACTACCCCTAGTATTGGCCATGAGTATAAGAGCCTCGTTGAAGAACCTCCCGACTCTAAACACAATGATGATGGCGATGAGGATGACGATTCGGCCGCAGATTCTATTGTTTTTATTCTTGACTCCCCCTACGCGACTGCAGTGGCCGAAAATAAGATCCGCAGGCCTCCTACTCCAGAGCCTGAGGTTATGCATATCGACTCCGAAGCAGCTGTAAATGCAATACCACTAGGTCCCTCTCTAACGATAGGCCTAGAATCTACTCCAGGGTCACCTGTAGAGCCTACGCAACAGCCTGCTCTGTATTTAGCCATGGACCGTACCCGAGAGTCAGGCACGAAGAAGTCTACTGCAGGTTCGGCCCTCGAGCATCTCCCAGGGTCAGCCCTCCAACCCTTTACAGAACTAGCTAGAGAGCCTACTTCGGGCATTGCCGAGAAGCTAGTTATAGAGCAAGCCGCAGATTCCGCGGGGGAGCTTAACCACAAGCCTACGCCAGAGTCAGCGACAAAGCCTACCGCCGAGCCTGTCGCAGAACCTACTACAGAGCAGCATATTCCAGGTCATCCATTGCTCACCTTGGTGCCCGAGCCTAAGCCGGTCACTAGGGAGGAGCATGAAGAGACTAAGCCCAAACTCACCAAACTTAGACGTAGGTTAGTAGGTCGCGATGGCGCGCGGTTCGTCCAGCAGACCATTAGAAGCCATTTGCTGGCGGACGACGGTGTGACTAAGAGGTCCAGTAGGAGGTAGGAGGCCTACTTCATTAACAACTGGATATCTCGACTCTACCTCAGTGCGGTCGGTTCGAGAAATGCTTGAATGACAGGATTACTGCCACGTTCATAACATTTGATATACCGGGATCCGTCTTCACCGGAAAGCGGTACTTTTTGGCAAATCCTGTGCAGTCGAGAATGAATACGGCGTTTTGATTTCAACTGTTATGAGATACGGTTCACTAGGAAAGCGGCCCGCCTGCACGGCGTTGCGGATTCGGCTTTTTTTTTTTTTTATTTTCAGAGTTGACTGGAGCGGAAACAGCATGTTCACACAGAATTGGATGATGCCTCCACAATACCCTAAAATAGCTTTCGCTTTGCTTGATACATGGGATAGAAAGACGAAACGCACCGAAAAAAAAAACATCTAAAGAATTTGGAAACCTAAGATTTTTTTTTACTATTTATTTGATGATTGATATTTATATTGATGTTTATATGGTATCTTGACTATATAATAGCTCTGATGCAGTATGTTAGCTAGTATATTGGTATGTGATTCTATGGACCTTCGGTGGACCTTAGTTTGTTAGACATGCTCGAGCGCTAATTAAACTTCTGCCTTCCTCTTCCAAATCTCGTTAGACGGCACTCTTTTTAAGGACTGCTGCTGGAGTTCGCGGGGGCTCGCAGGGGATTGCTGGCTCCTAGAAGGGCTTCTTGACCGTGTATGGAGTTGTAACCTTCAGCTCAGCGATTAGTATGTGGTAGATCAGATTGGTGAAGACAGCAGGGTTCATCCAAACCCCAACAGCAGGATAGCAGCACTGGTGACGCCTGCCAAAGCAGCGTTCCATCTCTTCATCCCCTTCTCTGCCCCCGACGTCGGTTTCGAACTCTCGGGATTCATCGCAGCCACCCCTGCACCCTTTGTGGTCGCTAAAGTCGTTTGAACAGCCGGCGCATGGGTTGCAGACTGCCCGGGAACTATGGTCGTTATATTGCCTACCACCAGCATGGTTGATCCGGATGTCATCGTGGAAACAGAAATCAGAGTACCCTGGAGGGTAATAGGGTGTCCAGGATATAGGGTTTGAGAATTGATGATGTATTTTGTTGTTCCCGATACGACTTGAGTGGAGACACTGGGCTCTGTGGGTTCAGGCGCCGGAAGTGTGGTTGTGAATCCGGAACCGATGAGTACGGTGGAGTGGATATCATTAGTAGTTATAGAGACGGCCATGCCATCGATGGTTATTGGTTGGCCGACTACAAGTGTTGAGGAGTCGATTGCCCATTGAAAATTGCCTTTTACAGCGGTGGCGGTGATCTTGCCGATATTCACAACTTGTGTGACAGGGAAGTTGACAGCCGAAGTTACACCATTGGCCGCTGCCATAGTTCGCCCCTGCTGGTCGATAGACAAAGTTGTCGGGGCCGCTTCTGGGCCCACGGTGATCGGTGATCCACCTTGCGAAAGAGTCTTACCACCGATAACGAGGCCTGAAGTGATAGGTGTTGCTATCTGATCCCCTATAGTGACTGGAGCGCTGGTAGATAGGTCAACGGATGAGGTAGAAGTGCCAACTATGACCTCAACTCCACCCATCGGATTATTCTTAATCACACTTGCATTTTGCCCGTCCCCAATCGTAGCAGTCTCTCCTGGCCTCAAGGTCGTGTCTCCAACGATAATCTGTGTCCCGGGCACTGGCTCTAACGTATGGTCCCTGTATGTCACTGGTGAAGTAGTCGGTGGATGTGTAATAGTAGACAAGGGCCCTGTGCCTAGTTTAGTTATGGGTATGTCTTCCCCAAAACCTCCTTGTACTGAGCTTTCAAGATGCGAGCGCAAACTTTCGACATATTCTGGCACGTCTGGAATAGAACTTTCTTTCGTTGACCGCGCATCTGTCGAAGTGGATTCCTCACCCGAAGACAATTCTGCTGTTGGTTCAGGATTGTACCCAAACCCATTGCTTGCGCTCGACTCGAGGTGAGCTATTAGTGTCATCCACCCTGGTCCAAAAATTGACTTTATTACGGCTCCGACATCAGCCAAGCTAGTCGTGGTACTAGGTATTGCATGGTTATTTGCGGTGACCGAACTGGCTGGGTAGTCGGGCGCAAGTTCCGTGATAGTGGCCGAGTATTCGATGTGCGGTTTGAATAGCCGTCGTTCTGATGTTGTTGTTTCCTCCGGTAGAAGCCCAGTGATTGTAGCGGTGCTTTCAAGGCGCACTCTCTGTTGTGAAAGTGGAGTCGTGCTGGTGGTGACCGCCGTATGAAGCGGTTCTATAGGCGTAGTCGTAGTGGTGGTGGCATTAAGGATTGCTATGGATCGGTAAGAGACTCGTATGGCTGGGCGAAGATATCTTGTGTTGAATACGAGATCGGTAAACAAATCAATCACTTACGCAAATCGTGCACATATGCACAAGAAGCGAATGACGCCAGGAAGAACACCAGAGCACCGTGTTCAATCAACATAGCGAGAGGCAGCGCTCGACGAGCGCGTTAACGAGGGCGCGGCGAGTGAAGCAGAGACCCCCAGAGTCTAAAAGATGGAGATGGATTTACCTATACCTGTATCGCTACCTTCCATGCCCAATTCGGGCCCGGCATAAACTATTGGACTAGCGCATCCTTCTGCAGGGGCTCTGACTCATCCACCAATCGTCATTCGTAGTTCGGCTGAGTAACTGATTAATCCAGAATTGATCATCGGAGGATGACCTGCCTTCTGGCGATATTGCGTGAGGACGAATTCAAATTCGGTCTCTAAGATGAGGTGAGACAAGCTACTCATGCCGGATTGTGTCACGAGGGAGATATTAACGTGTGAAGCATCGAGGTTGGTCCCTTGCACGCGTCGTGTCATATTGGCATCCCTTAAGCGTTTTAGGAAAGTCGAAAAGACTCAATTGCAGATACGCGAAGTTGTCTATGATGGATATTCGAGTTCGGAAGAGAGGCGCTCTACATAGTCGCAGAGCACACTCTTCTGGCCAAGTCCTCGTGCTTGTTTGCGCGAGATCCCAACGCAACAAAGCCAAGAAACACACTCTGCGCAAGCAGACAGGCGCGTCCAGAGACGCAAGCGGGTCGGGTATGGCCCTGGCGCGATGATGTATGTGGGGAATCTTAACTTTAGGTGGCGCATGAAGTTTGGCAGACTACCAAGCCGGCCCAATTTTGCTAACAGACTTAAGTCGTCAAGTTTTGAATTACCGGATCGTACTACTCGTGGATAAAAGCGCCCATCATCGAGGCTCCATCTTCCTCGCTCTTCTCACATCTTACAGTTCTATTACAAACGTATAGCATGTGTACGCAGCGTTTCTGTTGATCAGGTCTACCATCACGAACCCGGATCGTTTGTTACTGATACGTCGCAAATTCAAATACTAGAAATCCTCAAGACAAGAGCCCCTCGTATCGTCCATTCTAGATATCATTTGAACGTTTTTGAAAGGCTTCGATCAGCCTCACAGTATCAATTACCGAGGTCATTTCCCGACAACGAGCCGCTCTCACTATGCACACCCAAATCTTAAGCATCCCTCTGAAAAGGGGTGCGCCAGCAAATTCAAAGCGACATCACGTGCAAATTGGCTTGAAACCAAGAACATCCGCTCTAGCACTAGCTAGACCGACCCTTTTACTATAGGACGCGGTAATGGTATCGCGTGAGACCGCTTCGAAACTAACCATGCAGCTGGTAACGATATTCGTCTTAACTCGAACACTTATCTCAAAGTCGCCGCCATCCCTCCTATTCAAAACCTCGTAGCGCGTCGCGTTCTCCTTAATCAACTCTTCCTTGCTCCGCACTCTTTGATCGCATATGCACTGATGGTTCGCATAACGCCAAATTTATAGCGCCGCCCTAGAATTAATCACAAGACAATACGGCCCTTCCACGTTATGAGCAACAAAGATCGAGTGTTCGTTGCCTTGTATACGCGCCCGGGAAGTTCCGAACTCGACTCACTGTCCTCCGCGGCGTCGAAACCGAAATACACGAAATACCATTGGGGAATATGGGTGGAACCGAAGAACAGCCAGGGCAACGGTACATCCTTCGACCTCGAAGACTCGGTCGCATTTTCTTCGGTTACTAATCCATTTGGCTGGCGTTTCCACATCGAGGATCATAAATGCCTCCCACCGCGCATGCTTGGCCGGATTATGATCGGAAAAGTGTTAGAAGGCATGCACGGAGGCGAGGTCGGCACCATACTGAAGGTTATACCTCTGCCGAGCGACCCTGGGAACGTTATTGGGGATGCTGTAGCTTGGACCAAAGCTGCGATTGAGGAGCTTCAAGAGGCTGGTTGCGCGGAGAGGTTCTCCATCGATGCATTCATGGATGATGCGTTGGCCTACGCTATTCAATGGCATAAGAGCCCTGGAGCGCCTCAGAAAGTAAACTATACCTGGAGTCGCACATTCCCTTGACACTGAGATAAGGGACGACGTCGACCAATCTTGCTCGGAGCACGTCAGCGAACTGCATATTGTCATATTTCCTTTTAGACACAAGGCATAGGTGCGGAAAAGTCAACCCTTCAAGCATAAGGGGATGCAAAGGGATGCCGATCACGTGATTTGACAATTCCGCGTATCCGCCCGCTCAACCTCGATGTCAGATAGACGAGCCGACCTTAAAAATCACCGGTTAATCCCATAAAACGTAAGGGAGCAAGTCATAAGCCCACTAGAAGTCCGATTCTTCGTTATGCCTACGGTTATGTGACCTTGTCGCGTTTGCATGTCTTAGACCGTACAATTCAGATCAAATACCCACTGGAAAATCTGATTCAAGGATCATGCGTATCGGCATAGTGCCGTACATTCAGTTGTATCCTCGCCGTCTAGCCGATGTCCACAAGTTACAAACGCTAAAGCCGAGAGATTCCTCACTATTTGAAGTTATACCGTCAAGGCCGGTTCAAATCTGGGGTGTTGCGAGATATTAAAAAGGTTCATATCTGCAGAAAAGGGCTATGCTCGGTTTAAGAATGGGAATTAGAACCATAAGAGAAATCTCATCCCATGACGGCTATAAAAGAAGCGCAATAAATCTAAATAAGAATCTAGACGGCTGAACTTCGATTGAGTACACGGCCATAACACTTCTTGAGGTTACATAAATGGAAAATCACTCGTCAAAGAAAGATTATGCTACAATTACGAACCTTATGTATCTTCTAGCATCGTGTTAAAAATGATCACGGAACCGTGTCCATGTTGGACGCGCGGTTCTTGCGCCACTACCATGCACACTTCGTTATCACGGCTTTGTATATGGCACACATATATTCTCATTGGTCTCTTCATCAGAGGTCTATCTTAGTCTCTCTTCATGTATTTCTAGATCAAGGACCCATTACGCCTCCAGTTTCCGGAGAACCCTGAAATAACTCTAGACCCACTACTTGTGAAAAATTACATTTATAGGCTAGAATACGGTCGCGGCCTCAGTGAATCAGCCTCTACCTACGTCTGATACTTTACTTCGAATCCCTTTTCCTCTTAGATGCAGACAACGCGGTCATTAACCGACCCAAACTCTCCACTTCCTCCGTGACAACCTGAGTCTCCTATTTCGTTTCCCGCTTATTCTCCAGGACATCGTTCATCTGCTGCCGAAGCGGGTTGAAGGGAGCTCCAGAAACACCACGGGCCCTGAACTCTTACTATCCTGTCTTGTGTGGCTTTGCATAGTTGCCGTCGAATCAGCTCAGCCTCTCATTGATAATATATACCCCTCTCCTCCTTAGTCCGTACACTTGGATTGGCATTCCGGGCCGGATAGACACCAACTTCACCGCTCCTGCCATCAATCATTGTGATCACACTAGCATCTTCGGGCGTAAGCTCCTTGAGGTAGCTGTCGCAATTGTCTTCTTTCGGCAGGTGATTCGAAATGATGAAGCTCTTGATGACTCGGGCGATAGGCTTGCGCTTGCGCGGGCCGTCATAAGCCGTTGCTCCGTTCTTCGCTTCTGCAACTGTTCCGATGGGAGGGCGCTGCATGTTGCTTGGATCACTTACTAAGATCCCTGGCCTCGCAGCATCCCGGAAAATGTCGAGCTCAACACAGTCACTGGTTGCTTCACAAACTGATTTGCCGTCCGACTTTGCGCTTAGAGGTTCGTGGATCAATTCGAGCTCTGAGATGTCTCTGATGTTATACGGCACATTTGGTGCATGATCAGTACCTGTCCGTTCTTCTACATCCACACCTAATGACGAATTAGTCCCAGTTAGAGAAGGAAACCGTTACCTAATAAAGCTTACCTAGATCAGCCAGCAAAGTATCATTAGATCTTTTAGTTCTGCCTTGCCGACAAATATATATTTCGATCGGGGTATTGCAATCTAAATAATACAATGTCGTATAATTTCCATTAGCTGAGCTAGTGCTAGGAAATATGGATTAGAAGAAACTCAGCCTTCATGCTTTCTGGAAATATCACGTAACAATTGCGTTAAGAGCTACCGACATTTATGCAATCTTCACCTATCGCGCGCGCTTTAAATGTCTTCGTAGCACTTGAAGTATATTGTTAGTTGAATACTAGATCTATATTAACTTTCCTGAATTTCGGGGTCCTGTTCTTTCCTGTACAATTCTAACACGTGAGCTCTCTTCTCTGTATACATAATTCTTGTATTCAACCCCCTTCCTCGGCTCTCCTATATTCAACCAAGTTTCTATTATTGGTAAATCCATACTATTATGCTCCCTCTGCTACATTTACCAATGCTAGCCAATTCCCACGGATGTATCCTGTAAGTAAAAGAAAGCTTCTGGGAGTTCTCTCTTCATACATTAGGCGGAGTTCTCTGGCTAGAACGTTAAAAAATAGTAGCAGCAAATAGAATGCTTTAAGTATTGCGCTGGTTCTATGCGTAATTGGATGCATGTAAGTGTCCTGGACGGTGCCATTATTAGCTCAGCATCTTCGTGGCGTAGCCTAGGCGCACTCTTGTGTATCGAGAACCTACGAAAATGCTGCTGCCTTCTTAGGGCTGACTTTGAATATGCTTTTAGTATCTTGAGGCTAAACTGTCATCGAATCAGCCTTCGGACCTCGATTGGACAAGCCTCACACGCCACATCGTATTCGAGTTGCATCTGGAAAATATTAGCGATTTTGTACCCAATAAAGAACTTCATGCTTATCTGAGCGACTTGAATGGATTTTGTGAGAGAAGGCAAATCATAGTTCGCAAATTAGGTAACCTCGAAGCCTCAATAAGGCGTCCTCAACATAAGCCGACTAGTTGCCATTAGCATATATTCACGTAACTCTTTCTCAATCCTGCAAAGAAGCATTTCCGGGCCAGTTATTGGTCTCAATCACGGTTTCTCCGTACGTAATTGTATCATTGTCATGATGGAGCCTCTGTCCATTTTAGCAGTAGCTGCAGCTGTCGTACAGTTCTTGGACTTCACCTGGAAAATAGTTACTCATGGGAACGCTCCTAATTCAACGTCGAGGAAAGACGATCTAGCTCAAGCTGCAAACAAACTGAGAAGGCTTAGCAAAGCACTTGGGCAGTCAAAGGAATTGCGAAACGGCGATAACGACATTTACCGGATTAGAGAAGCATGCCAGACTATCCAAGCAGAATTGACAGCAGTACTTGATCGAATCAAGGACACACGTAAGGAAAGATTAGACGTTACTGCCCATAGTACATCTAGAAGATGGACAAGTGTACGACAGGGCCTTGAGAATATATTAGGGGGTAGAAAGTTGGCAGAGATTGAGAAGAGATTGGAGTCCTTGAGACAAGATCTGTTAATGGTAGTCCTACTTGAGCTCAGGTGATACTTTATCCCGTTGGTATATTTGCCTATGGCTGACTAAAGATATAGAGAAAGACATGTGAGTCAGCTCGTGCAAGTAGGTGTAAGCCCTTCCGAACAGAGGTCAATAGAGCCGTCAGCTGAGCCTATCGGACTTGAATTCCTCGAATCAATTGATGAGAAAGAACGGTGGCAAAACGACCTCATTGATAAGATTCTCAATTCTGAAGGCCTTGATATGACTCTATTCTCACCGTCATCCCTAGGTCGCTGCACAGTGAAGTATTTCCTAGAGAACCTGGCGTACCGGGAAATGTTCGTCAGAGTGGGCCAGATACCCTATGCATTTGATAACACATTTAGATGGCTTTTCCAACCTGATGACCGCCAACAATCGTGGCCTAACTTCCGGGCCTTTCTAGCAAATGAATCATCGGGAAGTTATTGGATAACTGGCAAGCCTGGATCTGGGAAGTCGACGCTCATGAAAAATATCGCTTCGCGAGAGGAAACACAACAGGAGCTGCGACGATGGGCAAAAAATACAGGAGCATTGGTTCAAGCGTCATTCTACTTTTGGTCAGGAGCTTCAAGGCTGAACAAATCCCGTGAAGGCCTGCTGCGATCTCTTCTCTCTCAAATATTCCAACAGTACGACAATCTCATCCCGGTATACTGTCCAAGACGCGCTGAAATACATACTCTTTTCGGAAAATACACCATGCCGTGGGAGATGGAGGAACTCCAGGATGTGATGTTCAAAGTTCTCCAAGACTCAGAAAAGAAATTCTTTTTTGTTATTGACGGGTTAGATGAGTGTGTCGACGACCATGAAGAGCTTGTTGCCCTCTTGAGAGAGATTTCAGGTAATAGCAACGTGAAAATGTGTTTGTCAAGCCGACCTTGGTCAGACTTTCTCGACAACTACAAGCATGGGCCCCACTTAAAGCTTCACGAATTGACAACATCCGACATTGAGCACTTTGTTAATTCTAAGCTTAGGGGAAGTAGCGGGTTTGCGGACCTACAGATGAGTGACCGGGATTTTGCAGCATCCCTCATTGAAGAGATCACACAAAAATCACAAGGAGTATTCATCTGGGTAAATATCGTGGTACATGCCATCATAGCCGATCTAAAGGCTGGAAAACGCATCGCAACTCTGCAGAGTCGACTTCAAGAATTGCCGGGTGATCTAGAAGAGCTATTCCAAAAGTTGCTCGATATGATCGAAGAAGGAAACAAAGAAGATGCCTATCAAATCTTTCGCTTGGCCCAAGTTGCTCATACTCCAATAACCCTGCTTACGCTCGTATTTGCACAAGGTGATGGAGATTTGGAAGACGGAAATGCATTTATTAATTCAAAATTTGTCAAAAAGAGGCTTACCGTTGAAGAGAAAGAGGGACACTGTAATAGGATGAAAAGAAGGCTCACTAGTCACTGTATGGATCTGTTAGAGGTGGTAGCACCCTCGAAAGCAGCAGCAGATATTTTAGATCTTGACCACTCCACCACCCCAGACCTTGGTACCTCGAATGTAGATTCTCAATCACACGAAGGGGAATTTAATCGAAGGGTCGACCTACTCTCAGAATGCACTGTTCAATACATGCACAGAACGGTCAAAGATTTCCTTGCTAGACCTAATATCTGGGTGTCTTTTAGCCAAGCCATTACCTCAAGCTCATTCGATCCTTATGAAGCTCTATCCAGGGCGTCGATAATTCACCTCAAGAACATAGATATACATTATATGACTACGGCCATTTTCTGGAGAGCAGTTGAAGACACCCTCTACTATGCGACACTAAGCGACATTCAAGGTCAAAATCCTCTAATAACAGAGCTAGATGAGCTTGATAGAACTGCGAACGAAATTGCACGGACACAATGGCTGAAGGAGCCGCGCGGTAACTTGATTCAGAGACACAATGGAATCCCGCTACCTCATCAGAGAGTTCCTCGACGAATCCGGGAAGAGAATGAACATGCTTCTCATTGGTCAGCAGCCCAAGCCAAGGGAGGAAGCAAACATTCGTTTCTTTGCTTAGCGGTTCAATTCGGGTTATGTTCTTACGTACAATTCAAGCTCGAGGCTGGATCGGCCGTTGAACAACCGCAAGGCTCAAGATCCTTGCTTGATTGCGCTATCCGGGAACATGAAAGCGTGAGCATTCTGAGATCGGCTCCACTTACGATGAACCAAAGGATTTCGATGATCAAACTTCTACTTGAAAAAGGCGACAATCCAAACAGGCGCGATCCTTTCCAGGGAACGCCTTGGTTGTACCTCGAAGGTCAAATCACAAATTCTTTGAAAGAAGGGACGATGAAAGACCAGAATAGCCATATTAAGAGGCCACTACAGCAGAAAAAGATAGACATAGAGAGGGTGGAGTTTTGGTTGAGCGCCGCGGAGCTGTTTGTCAAGTACGATGCGAATTGTTGGGCCGTCAACTACAAACCTATGATACAGGTACTGGGAATATTTGATGAGCAGAGAGCGGCAGTTTTGAAAAAGGCTATGAAAGGTCGACGTCGCAGTTTATCGCACATTTGGACAACCTCGGTTAGGAAGAAGAATGATGCGTATCTTACACTCGGTCAAGAGGATACAAAGTCGATCCAAACAGTCGCTATTGTGGCATTAGATGATTTTACTCAACACTAGACTATCTTTCCCAGTGGATAATAAATAGAGGCCCTTATATAGATTTTAGGGGCGCTAAGAAAAGTGAATCACATGACATGACTTCTTAACGACATATATTCGACTAGCTTGTAACAGTTTAACATAGCGATATATGATAATGAACGAAAGATATTCTAAAATAATAGATTCTACCACCACATACGGTCTCAAACCCCATTTTCTACCTGCCCTTCGTATCGGATATTCTTAGAATCCCTATCTAGTCGTATGGTATTCCGCTTTCACTCTACTGCATTAGCAAAGCAAAAGATGAGGTGGACTACAACAGAGTTAAGTCCAAAGAGAAACATTTAGAATTTCTGACGAGGTTCGTCTATTCCAAATTAATGAACCGGGGTCACCACTCCAGCCCTAGCAACAAATTACTCAGCAGAACAGCTGCTGACAGCACATGCTAGAATATGGCATCTGCAAGTAAGACATGCAGGAACATTAAATCGCTTTCTTACTCTCGTTTATAAACGAGTCCCTAATTGACCCGGTTAAACAGATATTCAAATGCTTATATCCGGATTTGGAGTTCCAGGCCACTAGGAGATGACAGAGCGCATCATTAGTTACTTCTGTCAGAATTGTCACTCCTCGCAATCACCCACAACTTTGGATCTGTGTACAATCTGCAAGGATTTTCGGGTATCGATAATCTTTAATTTGAGTTTTGATCGACGCTAGCGGTGCATTTAAAAACAGCTAAATACCTGCAACATGAAGACCACATTCAGGCCAGCTTTCTATTCAGTTGCTCTAGCACTCTCGAATATACTGTAGTCTCCCTTGTTATAAAATGCCGTACCTTACTCTCAAAGACGGCCTAAACCTGTTCTACAAAGACTGGGGCAATGCCACCGGCCAACCAGTCGTCTTTAGCCACGGCTGGCCTCTCAACGCCGATGCCTGGGAGAACCAAATGTTTTTCCTAGGCGACCGCGGGTACAGAGTGATCGCGCACGACAGGCGTGGACACGGCCGATCCGACCAGTCCTGGGCCAGAAATGATATCAATACATGGGCAGACGACCTACATGAACTAATGGCACACCTCAATATCAAGGACGCTACACTCGTTGGACACAGTACTGGCGGTGGCGAGATAACGCGATATACCGGGCGCCATGGAACGAGCTGGGTCAAGAAGCTTGTTCTCATTAGCTCTATAACGCCACTCATGCTCCAGACGCCTGTCAGCCCGCACGGCGTTCCAATGTCCGTGTTCGACTCCCAACGTGCAGCAATGAGAGAGGACCGCTCCGCTTTCTTCTACGAGGTGCCCAAGGGGCCATTCTTCGGATTCAATCGACCGAACGCGACCGTTAGCGAGGGCTTGATACAGAACTGGTTCAATCAGGGGATGCAGGCCTCGTTTAAGAGCACATACGATACTATCAGATCTTGGGAAACGGATTTCCGGCAGGAATTAAAAGATCTTAATATTCCCGTGCTGGTGATACACGGGGACGATGATCAGGTTGTACCGTTTGCTGCTGGAGGTAATGAGACTATTAAGCTCCTTAAAAAAGGGAAGATGAGAGTGTATCACGGAGGTCCGCACGGTTTACCCAGCATCGAGGTTGATAGGATTAATACGGATTTATTGCAATTTTTGGAGGAGAGATAGCGAAAGCTTTGGTGATAGGAATCTTCAAGACATCAAATGGAACACAGAAATAATAGTTGATCTAAATTTAAGGAAGTGTACGATGAGTTTCTAGTAATCACACGTTAGAATTCACACGTCCATCACGTCCATCGCGCCGCCCGTAAGGGCGCGCGAATGGTGACTCGAAACCTGCTTATTATCTCATGTCACTTATCTTTATACATCTACATGAGTAAGGAAAATGTGCTCAATATATACTTGAACCTCTCAACAGCTCCCAATCTTTTTATCCATATCATCTTCCTCACAAAGTAGGCCAACCCTGGTAAGAGCACCTAAAAACCCATAAACCCTAGTCCACCAATACCCATGGCAGCCAACTGAGGCCAAGCTAGCCTATTACCCATGCCAAGTAGGCATTAGCCAAGGCGTAACGTTTCTACTCTTCTAAAATCAGCGTTGTAACACTGATATCCCTATACCCAGCAGTAGAACCAAAAAATCTACATCTACGTCACACATTCCGTCCTTTTAAAAGATTCGCAATTAGCCTAACAAAGCTATTCAAGGGTATGAGCATCTTAAAGCTTCTTACCTTCTAAAGGTAGCCCTACAACCCTGATATGCACACCCTCGACATTGGACTAAAAGGTACAACATTTTAGTATCATGTTCCGTCCTTCCAAAATCGGTATACTAAGCCATGTAAATATGTTCCAATATGGCGGATAAAATTATTTCATCTCCATATAGTAACTTGAGAATAACGGAGTCTAAATCGATAAATATTCCCTCTCATGCTCTCCATGCTAAACAGCGAACACCTTGTATTGAAAAACAGCCACTACCCATGCCCAAAAATGGAAATACCTGTGTCTAAAAAATTGTACATCTCTCGCCTATATCCCCTCGACCCGACAAAATCAACCTCTATCTTTCTATCATCCAAAGCCTTTAAATCTAGACGCTTTTGGCAATCCCTGCAGTCCAGAAGTACTACTCTAAAAAGGAGAGATTTCACAAGGATGTCGGACCGGCCAAAAAGCAGCTACCATTACCACCGGTAACCCCCCTCCACGGAACACAAGCTCACCAACTCCGCGCCTATTAAAACTCAATTATCGAATATCATAGGGATTGACTACTAGGGGTTGGCTACTCACCGACCCCCTATCCACAAACGAAAGAAGCTCGAGCGTCTAGAATTACTTCGTAGTGCAAGTCGCCGTCATCTCGAAACCTTTCCAAGCCGGCCATATAGATCTCCTCCACTCTAAAAATAGACAGCTTTCACCATTACGTCCTCTGGGTCTAAATCCTGCTACCATCATCTTCTATATATCTCGGGCTAGGGTAGACAAATGAAAACGAGACAACATCTCCTTAACGCCGGAGATGGAAGCCCTGTCCTCCTTATCCTCAAAACAAAAGGGTTCGCTATAATGGCTAGGGCCGTCACTCAGAAACACTTGTATCCAGCATGTCTCTTGGGAGATACTACAAGCCTTCAAAACTATTGGTTGGAGAATAGATGATGGGATACGACCCGTGGCACTACTCAATAAATTTTGGAATGAGGTGAGGTAGGAAAAATGAAGAATGATCCATATCGACGGTTATTACAATTCAAGACTTACCAACCCCGCAGCCTACATGTCATGCTATGACTGGAAAGAATCTAATATACCCTATCCCCCCCTTCTCTCTCAATCCGCCACCTCTTAAGCACTCACTGCCTACCCATCAACACCGCCAACCAGATACTCCCCAACCTCAATCCCGACGCCCCTTCCCAACCCCCTAACCCACTCCCACCCAAAATTAACCCTCCACCTCGCCCCCGCATCCAGTGGATCCGCACTCCCTACCCCCCCAACTCTAACCAGCAGCCTCAAGCTCGTCAGCGTAGCAATCTGCGTGTAGAGATCCGCAACCTGGGGGACAGGGCCCTCCAACAAGCTCCGAAAGATCGCCAGCAAGCGATCTAACGTGAATGGCGAGGGCGTGAGGAGGTGCCTTGGGATGCGGCGATGTTTCGATTTGGTGACGCCGTGCGTAGTGTGTACCTTGCGCTTATTTTTCCGCTTGTCGGTATGCTTCATGAAGTACGTGGTATCGGTTCGCGAGGGATTGTACGAGGCGAGGTAGGCGGCGATGAGGAGGTGCGTAGAATAATATGGGAGATCATGCTGTATCGTTTTCCTTTTCATTACGGTCTTTCCGGGAGTGGTGGGCAGAACGCCATTCTGAGTGAGACTTGCTTGACTGGGAGCCGAGATTATGCGGTCGAGAATAGCGTCCTCGCCCTGGAAAAGGTGTCGGCGGTTTACCATCAAGCGCGCAAAGTCTCGCGTCCCGAATTGGCCTTCTACAATGGGGCGCACAAATTCTCGCCATAGACGCATGCTCGTGTTGCGGAATGAGATGAGATCCCGGCCCGCGTGCTTGGAGAGCGAGTCCCACACTGTGCCGAGAAAGCGATTCCAGAGCCAGGCGTCGTCTTCGGCTGCAGCATCTAGGGTGTAATCGGGGTATTGTTCTAGAGATGGAGGCTCGAGGAAGATCTTCGGTGGGTCGAGGGAGAGGATCTCGAGGAGGGAGGATCGCGGATAGGGTGAGAAATGGAGGTGCGGTACACCAGGCTTGTGGAGGGCGTATGGGAGCGCAAGGGTGGTTATTAGGATAATTGAAAGATTTGGAATCTAGAGTATCATTATAGTTAAAATTAAGTGGCTATCCATTTCAAAGACAACGACGTAAACCTACCAGCTCGCCGAATCGCGCCAGCGCCGGTAGAAGGGTTGGCGGTATCTCCCTCTGCTTATCGATTCCATCGAACACCAACACAAACTTCCCACTACCCTCCAACATGCGCTGGAGATGCACCAAAAGCGCATTGATATTTTCTGTCCGCGCGTATGGCCTCCGATCAATCGGCCCGCCTTCATCCTCGTCTAACGCATCGAGGCAGCTAGAAACGGTGCGCTCGAGAAGATGGCGCCCTGTTATACATTCTCGCGAATTGATAATCGCGTAAGGAATTCCAGAGAGCGCAAGATATGACCTGATTATTGAAGTCTTGCCTGTGGCTGTGAGGCCATGCGCAACAAGAAGCGGTGCGGAGGGGAGCGAGAGCTAGGAGGTGTTAGATGTTACAATTGGCACGGGTTGAATTGACATTGTCCTACACTGTACAATGCAGATAGTTGCTGTATCTGAAGCTCTCTGCAGGGAAATTCTCTGCTGAGCTGATCAAGAATCTCATCGGGCAACATGGCGGTTGTGGTGGGTATAGTGTTCATATAAGACTTTGATGAGGTTGGCGATCGCCAACGCGCCAAATCTGAAGGGCTGAAGCTGACGCGACCACACGTGATGGTATAGCCCTCTTTAAAGATGAATTCACATTCACACATGAGTTTTTGAGCAGACAGGACGAAAAGAGTATTATATATACAGTGTAATTTCTATCTATCTCAAATATCGCGCATGCTGTCTATCCTCTAAGCCTGTAGGGTATCTTTGATGCTATCCTTAACCATAGCAGCCGTGTCTTCCTCCACCCATTCCCATGACAGAAACTTCCAGTTGAGCTCCGAAGGGCGCCAAAAGATGCCGTGCCCAAGTCCTGTGGTAGGGCTAATGTAGCCACCCTTCCCTGGTAGCGCGTTGTCAGCCGTTAGTCCTCCTGTGAGCGGCATGCGCCGACCGAAAGTGCAACGCCTAAACCGAGAATGCAAGATAGCCATGGAGCACATAACGCATGGCTCGTGTGTCAAGTAGATGTCCAGGTCGACGCAAAGATATCCATTCGATGGGATATTGTCCTTGGAATAGAAATGCTCTTCCAACGATGTCAATGGAGAGTCGCAGAATGAGTGAGGGGAAGGCTTAGAAGCGGGATCGTGGCCAGCGACGCGGAGACGCTTCTTCGCCACCATGGCAATAGCACGCTGAACGGCGTGCGCCATGACATTGCCTGGGCCGTCTCTTTGGGGAGCATCGTTGCCCGAACACCGCCAGCGACAATCTCCTGTCACGGCAATAATTTCGTTGATACCAGCCGTCCGGTCTACGACTACGCATGCGACCTTCTCACCAAAACCTTTGGAAAATGTCTGCTCAGCAACTGCATCAGCGAGCCCAAGCAAGCCCCCCGCATCATTCGCGATCTCGGCGGCATTGCGTGCAACGAGGCTCGGATGGGGACCGTACGGGTTTGTGTTCTTGTACGAAATGGGCCAGTACTCTACGCTCCATTTCGCGGCTTGCTCGGCGGAGGTAGGCGCAAGCGCGGGCACGCAGATGGTCAGGATGACGGGGGGCTTCGATGAGTCGGCAAAGGGCGTATTCCGCTTCAGCACATCAACGAGTTCGGCGTGTGCTATCGCGCTCGACGGGGATATGAGGAAGTATCGGGCTGCATCATCATCTTCAGCTACGTCATTCTCAGAAGATACTTCGCCGCTATCACCTCTTGGACGGGAGGGATGTGGCGGTCGGTATTTCTTCTGGATGTGTACCGGCAGGTACTTAAACTGGACGACTCGGCGCAGGTGCTGGAAATCGGCCGTCTTCAGGTCCGGGATCGCTGCTTGGACGACGCTGGCTGGTTAGCAGGGCGGGGCGGCGGGTTTGCGTCCGTCAAGTGCTCACTCCTTCACGATGCCGGCGTGTCTGGCGGGCACCTCCAGGACGTACGCATTGAACGTCTCGAGCGCTGCGCGGACCTCGTCCTTGGTCCTTAGAGGCACGAGGCCGCCTTGTCGAGGGACGACGCCAAGCCGAACCAGGTCACTCGCGACAGGCTCGTCTGCGACCATGACATGATCAGGCTGTCGGATAGCGTCGAGGAGGTCGTCGAGTCAAGCTCTTTGAGAAAATCGGAGGCGCAGGGCGGGTAGCTTGGGAGGTGGTGCAAACAAAGCAAACAGCCCAGCCCACCCCGGCAGTTGATCCCAAGAGTTGAGCCCCCATCAAGCGGCTCAGTGCTCTTTCCCGCTGTTACTCGTCAGTCGGTCCTTCTCCGCAGCCTTGGCCCGAGACGCTACTGTACTGAACGGCAAGTATATGGTACATACTCGTCGTATGGGGCAGCGAATTGGGCCAAGGCTGCCTGGGAACCGCTGCTGGGGCTTCTTCGCTCCGATCGCCAGCAATGATTGCCTGTGGTCCCGCAGATTCCTGGCAATCGTGCCTCGGATACCCTCTTCCTGCCTAGCAGAACTAGCTACTCCAGACGACGACGGATTGGCCGTAGAACAAGCCATCGTTGCTCCAACCCATCTGCCGATTGACGCACAGCAGGGATCTTCGGCCCTTCAGTGCTAGTCATGGTCGTGGAGACCGAATAAAAAGTTCCAAGTACCATCCATCTCTGTACCTTATCTCTCCTCGTCGTGCTGTTTCCCTTGCACTGTCGTTTTGTTTGATCCGGTTCGACTTCATTCCATTCCACCGCCCCCCCCATGGATGAGAAAAAGGAAGATGTGCACCACGTCGAAGCCGTCGACAACTCGGAGCACCGGCCCACGCACGACGCTCACATCGTGCCTATACAGCAGGAGGCCCTCGAAGACGTCCAGCACATCAAGTTGTCCTGGAGGTCGTGGATTGTGGTCTTGATCACCTGTTTTGCGTATGCTACCCATCCTGACCCGCGGATGAACCACCACCTAACGCCACTGTAGGATCCTATCTCAAGTATTTGTGGTTGTGGCAGCCGGCAGCGTGATTGCCTTTATTATTCGCGATTTGGGAGAGCCTGCAATCGCGGGATGGATCATTCAGGTGCGCCTTCTCCAGATGCCCAAGCCTCGGAGGCCTCACTCACCATGACCAGGGCCCGCTGCTGATGCAGAGTGTGCTTTCTCCGCTCGTAGGAAGACTTTCCGACGTGCTTGACCGAAAGTACATGGCCTCTATCCCGCCATTGATCGCTTTTGCCGGCTCCGTCGTCTGTGCAAAGGCAACTTCGATGAACATGCTCATCGGCGGAGGCATCCTGATCGGAGTTACACTTGCCACCATTGCCATTGTACAGTCGATCCCCTCTGAGATCCTGCCATTAAAGTATCGTGCCCTTGCAAATGGCTTCGCTTTCATGGGTGGCGCCCTCGGGAGCCTGTGAGTGACATCGTTCATCGTCTTCTTATCCCGAGCTTATACAAGTATAGCACCGGTGGCCTCGGTGCGGGTGCCGTGACAAATGCTGATCCAGGCGGTTGGCGGAATATCTTCTGGATGCAGGCAGCCCTCCACGGATTTACCGCGGTTGGACTCACGCTCTTCTACTGGCCGCAGAAGAAATCGGACTACCCTAGGATGAGTCTGAAGGAGTATATATGGGCCTGTGACCCGATTGGATCTATCCTGTTTGTCTCGTCGGCAACGTTAATGCTTCTTGCTCTGAACTGGGCTGGCGGAGAGTACGCCTGGTCCAGCCCACACGTCGCCGCTCCATTGGCTATCGGCCTAGGATTGCTGCTCATGTTTTGTCTCTACGGTAAGCTTCGCACTCGACCCACACCCAGTATTTGCTACGCCGCAATTCTTAACTGTTAGTTAATAATATAAATACGTGTGCTGATGGACCTACAGAGTGGAAGGGCCGCAGCGACGGCATCGTTGCCCATGTCTTCTTCACAACCGGTCCAAACTTCTGGCTAGCAACTTTCGCGTTCGCAGTGGAAGGGTACGTTGCCCCTGCCCGCCCCTCCCCCCAAACACACCCAGAACTCAACTAACATTATCCTTAGCTGGATCTATTACTCGGCCGTCAACTCCGTCACTCCGCAAATCATCCTAAACCTCGGCTTCGAGGACAATGCGTGGGACATCTCGGTCCGCCAACTCTCGTACAAGATCCCGTCGCTCGTCTGCTGTCTTCCCATAACGCTCTACGCGACCTATTTCAAGGATATGAGGACCCCGCTCGTCGTCACGTTCGCGATTTTCCTAGCGGCGACTATCGGGTATGCGTGTATTAAGCCGACCTGGGACGTCGGCCAGATTGCTCTCACGGTGCTCACTGGAATCGGGACATCTGGTCCGCTCACATTGCTGGTTGCTTGTGTCCAGTTCTCTTCACCGCATGCTTTCCTCTCTACCGCCACCGGTCTCGCCTTCTCGGCGCGCGCTATCGGAGGCGCGTTTGGCTCGGCTGTCATCAATGCTGTCATCAACAGCCGTCTCAACTCGCACTACGCGGATGATGTGTCCTCCGCCGCGGTCAAAGCTGGGCTTCCGCAGTCTTCGGCCCCGGCTCTGCTCGCGGCGATGAAGTCGGGGGAGGTGACTTCCGTACCGGGCGCTTCGCCCGAGGTCCTGGCTGCGGCTTGGGACGCAAGTCACTGGTCCTACGCGCGCGCGTATCGGCTCGGATGGTGGTCGGTTGTGCCGTTTGTGGTGCTAGCGACAATTAGTGTGGCGTGTATGAGGGGCGTTAAGGAGTTGATGACGGAGAAGGTGGAGGCGACGGTTGAGCATGTTAAGGAGGAGGGGAAGACGGTTGTGTGATGGGGTGTTTTATAGTGTTGCTGTCTATTGCGATGTGTAGTTGAGAATGATAATACTGTCTCGTAGATCACCCAATTTAAGTGTGTTGATGCTTTGTATGTCTGATACGCTCACTGGTATGCGAAAGCTATTGCTGTGAAGGCCACTAGATATTTACATCACAATGCAAAGAGAGAAGATATGATAGTATTAGCGAACGTTGACGTGACTGGCGGTTGTTCTTTCCTGCTTTGAACCCAGGCATTTTTATGTTTGAACACCCTTCTCTCAATACCAATGCCAACACCAAGCAATGCCAGGATCGAGAAGAGAAGTGTGATATGGTGCGATGAGCTATGCGCTTGTTTTTGTTTGTCTGTCTGTTTTCGCTCTGAACTTAGACCCGGGCCCCTCCTTCGCTCAATACCAATACCAAGACCAAGACCAAATCAAACCACGAGTGATGAGCGAGCAATGCTTGCTTGTGACCGACTGACTGAGATCCTGTGAACTGGCTGTGATGCGTGAGATTTTGGCTTTTTTTTTTTGCGTCAATTCTGCTTCGAAGGAATGTGTAGAGTTTGTACATTCAAGAGTAGTGGCAGATTTGTTGGACAAGCTGCTAAGGTGTGGTGGTGGGCTGTGGTGTGCGAAGCTTTGGTGCGGATAGCTTGTGTCGCGCGAATCTTTGGTTGAAGAATGGCTTGCGTTGAACAGAGCTTCAACTTGGTTCTCGGTTGCAGGATATTTGCGGCGAAGGTGTTTCGTCCTGATGTTCAGGCCATGTGACTGTTATGGCTGTTACTGTTGCATGGAGTAATACGGGCCCATGGTCCTGTTCAAAACTAGTCAGAATGTGCGAGCTGAGCGGGAAGGTAGGTAGCTTACAGCTCGTCGGACACATGTATATGCTCCCTCATCTTTCTCACAAACACATTCTCAAACAAAATCTCTCACTCACTCTCGCACACACACGCGCGCACACACAGAAGTCGGTGAAAGGCAGTCCTATGATTGACCTGAGGCTATATAGCCCGCCACATAGAGTGCTGCGGTAAAAATCCGAAGCGATTAGCGGAGCCCAGTGCCATGATTGACCTAAGGCTGTACAGCCCGCCACATAGTGCTGCGATGGAGGAATTGAATTAGTCGGTCGGGCGGGAGATCGAATCGGATGATGAGGTGGACAAAGTGCAGTTCTATGATTGACCTGAGGCTGTACAACCCGCCACATAGAGTGCTGCGATGGTGAGCCAAATTGAGTCGGTCGGCTAGTCGGTGAAGCACAATTCCATGATTGGCCTGAGGTTATAAAACTGGCCACAGAGGGCCGCATCGGCGGTCGAACTGGAATGGTCGGCTGGTCGGCTGGTAGGCGAAGTGCAGTTCTATAATTGACCCGAGGTTATACAACCCGCCACATAGAGTGCTGCATTGGTGAGCCAAGTTGAAAGCAACTGGTGGTTGAAGCGCAGTTCTGATTGACTCAAGGCTATACAACCAGCTACATGGGGCACTGCAGTAGAAACATATTTGGAGTCGGTGTTGCGTGTCGTAGTTAAAGGTTAAGGACTTGGGGGGAACATGACCGACGCTCAAGCATGGGATTTCAAAAAGTTGAGGTCTCGCTCATGCTACTCAAGTGAACGTTGGAGCTCAGATAGATGTCGATAACATAAGCCTGTTGTTGGTGAAGCCCACGTAAGTGAAACGTGATGTTGACATGGAGCTCATGGTGGGTGACTGAAGTCAAGGGAAGGTGGATTTAGTTGAGATTGAAGTTGGTAGGATTCGACAACATGATGGACCTCAAAATTTTTGGAACCTAGGAGTTTCTATTGTGGGAAGATGGAAAGAAGATTAGAGGTGGTGGGGGAGTCCTTATAAACACCCAGGGGGAAGGTGGCCCGTGTACGTGATAACGGAGCACGTGATCTGAGTAGAAGGCCGTAGAAGGGCGGCAATGCAGTTCGACGGGGCACGGTGATGGCCGCGGAAGGTCGCAAAAGGTAACAACGGGGTACCTGGAGGCGGTGGAGGAGTCGACGAATGCTGTGGGATTATAGGGGTGCTATTTATGCAACAATAGTTCCCTTGATGTAGATGAGTAGTGAGTGTGAAGGGTAAATAACATTTGAGAGAGATGCTTGGGATTGAGTGATTCTAGGCGACAGAATGGGGAACCAAATGCCACAATACTTAGCCTATATGGTCATTGCTGTGCAGGTTTCAGCCAGCCTTACTATTCCATGAAATACACTGAGGAATATTGTCTCACTGTTACGATCTTAGGACTAGCATATTTATGTGAGACTGTATTTCGGGCTCGTTCTACTATGAAGAATTGATTTTCCGAGATTGAGATACCCGTGAGGGCAAAGTGCAAGTTTCGGACTAGCTAGATATCTAACAGTTAGCAGAGAGTTGATCAAGTGGCCGCGATATCCCATCGGCGTCAAATACCAACCGGACAATGAAATGGGTTCTTCTAGTAGCGAGGCCTTTAATAAAAAAATTTTTTTTTTTTTTTTGGCAATGCACAGAGCGGAAGACATAACAGCAGGGCCATAGCACCTTGCACTTTTCATTTGGCACCTAGTCCATAATATTCATCATGCTAGCTAGCGTTATTTAGAGCTCCAAGGTCATGAGAATATTCTGCTTGCTCAAGCGAAATTTTTCTTGGTTTGAATTGGTATCGTAACTACTACACAGAGATCAGAAATTGCCTTTAAGAACAGGGTCACGGCGCGCGTTCGAAATGGTTTTATTCTCGAAATATACACCCTATAGGGCACAAACGCAGTCTTGTTTATAGTTCAACGAGCGTCCTGATCCTCATTTATACCTGCGCAACGGCCCCCTACTGGCAAATAATAACACCATTGTTCAAGTTCACCAACCCACCAAAGCTAACACTATTCCCGTTTGAGTTCAACGTTCCTCCAACCTGCTGCGTCGCTCCCGCGTCCCTGAAGACACGGCAGCTGCCAGACCCAGAAACAATGTTCCCACGATTAGCCTGCACGGGATTTCCGAGGTTGCCAAAGTTGTTGCGGATAGAGACGCGGCTGCCATCGGCGGGAATATTGGCTTGGACTGCAGTGTCGTTGTCGTCTCGTGCAAGGAGCACACGGGTAGTGCCTAGAAGGTGAGCAACTATTGAAGGAGATGGTATCGAGAGCTTACGAGTCTGGCGCTGCTCGACTTTGACGGGGTTAGCAGCAACAAAGGCAGCAAGGAGAGTCGTGAAGATGATAGCAGTCTTCATTATGCGGTTTTTTATTCTTTTTTTCTTTTTTTTGGGGCTAGATTCCACGGAACGTTAAGATAAAAGAGGTAGCTGCCTTTCTTGCAAAGACTATTGCCGGTAAAGCTTCTCCACCTCTTCAAGCTCTATGCCTTTTATATTCCTTGCCGACTTCATCTCGCCACGTAATCACTCAGTTATCACTTTCCTTTCTACGATACACTTTCCATTCCAGGTGGTTGTTGTAATGTACGATGTCAAGGAAACCTCAAAATAGCTCCCTGAAACACATCTGTCTCTCTTGTCTCTGGAAAGTGTATTTAATATAGTCGTCCGGGAGATGACTGCTGACCATTTCGCCCGGAAAACCCGATCACGAGGCATCATCAACATGGAAGTGTGGGGGAAGCAGGTGTAGCTGGCCGTCAAAAATAAACTCGTCCCGAAACATTACGGCTTACTCTGAGGTAAGTCTTAGCAGGGTTGTACGTTTTCGAGACAATTTCTCGACTGTCATGTGTTCGGGGCTCGGCGGGAGAGGTTTGTAGGGCTACGTCAGCAGTGATTGGCTAGGATAGATTAAAGGCAGACCCAATTGCTTACTGATCGAAGGAATCACAAATGCCCGCGCTGTTAGGTACGATGGTAATGAGTGAGCACAATGGCGGTCTAGACGGCCAGTGGAGACTTACACCTCAGGAAAGTAAATGAGCCTCGGCGGCTATGGAGATAGAATCGCACTTCAATCGCGATTCGCAAGATTATGGATGTCGCGTTAGAACACAAAGAACGGGGGTCACAAGGTTCCCTAGTATTACCGGCGGAAAATATAAAGGTCGTCGGCCGCTGGACAGGCTTTGAGTTAGTATCTTGTTATCAGTGATAGCGAACACGCCAGCTAGTACATGACGGACGGTACGGGCGACAAATATCTTCAATTTGGGCTAGGCGAATGCAATTACTTGAGTTTCATTTATATTGTTACTTGTGTTCATTCTTACCTGTCCGTAACCCATGCATAATTCGCTATAAATCAACCTTGAATAATTATTTCTTCTCTGTCGCTTCCTTGATTGTACCTTGTATCGACTGGGTTGCATTCTCAACACCTCTTTTGCCGAGGCCGAAGTGGGAACCATATCGATCCTACGCAACGGTCAGATCGAAATAACGATGTTTAGTACTAGCAGCACGTACCTGTTCCGCTCCGACACCTTTAGCATTTGCCAATTGTTGCGCTCTCGCCCAGCCATCAGCACCTAGCCCGAAATGAGAAGCGTGCAGGTCTTGCTCAGCCCCCGTCCCTTTGGCGTGCAGGATGCTCTCAGCAGCGGCCTTGACCTTTTCCGCGTCCAGGCCGAAGTGTGATTGATACCGGTCTTGCTCTGCTCCCGTGCCCTTGAAGTTCAGAGCGGCCTGCTTGACACGCTCGACTACGTCTTCCGGGATGCTGAAGTGTCCAGCATAGCGATCTTGTTCGGCACCAGAGCCGAATTTGGAGGCAACGCCTGCTGGCTTCGAGGTGGACTCGTTGGAGCTGCTGAGAGGATTCATATTGTTGATTGGAGGTCGACTAGGGCTTGAAAGGAGAGATTGAAGGTTTTAGGAGATCCTGGCGGCACCCGGGACGATTTATTGGAGGAACCGCAGTGGAAAGAGGTGGGGTGAGCGTCATGGGCCATTTCATGAGCTATGACGTAGCTTCAGCCTCTCAATCGTGAGATCTGCGGGGCTCTCGAATTCCGTCGCATGACAATAATGGAAAGCGAATAAGCGCTTTTCAATATCCCATCAGGGACCAGGCGATGGCGATGAAGCGGGGAGAAATGCAGAGTTGGATTAACACGAGGGGTTGCGAATAGATCTTGAATTGGATACGGACGGAGTACGGCGCGCCTGATTGGCTGGCCACAGCGATAACGATAACTCATGTTTCTCACTTCACACAAACTCTCACACTGAACCTCCATATTGCTGCACAATTTGGCACTATTCGCCTCTTCTAATTCTTCGAAGAGAGTCTATATAATGCAATTTGGTTCATTGTGTGAATCTGTCGGCACATGCCTCCCTATTCTTTCAACCAATCCTCCTCTGAGTATTTGCGCAGGATTCCATGGAAAAACATCTTATCCTAATTCTCCCTTCTCAGGATTTCGCGATGTATCTATAAATCCTAAGGCTCAATGACACGATCTGAAACAGACTCCACAGAGATCTCACGACTGAAGACCAGGCCTTTGACTGCGCCATACAATTCCTCCTCCGGAATCTGCATTCGCGAAGGTTGAATTGGTCTGACAGCCATTGGTCTGCCACTGCATCGGGGGTAAATTATATCGCAAGGACTATGTGGGTGCTACGGCATCGTGTGCATTAGCCAAGATTGGCAATCGATCTGATTGGAAGTACCGGCCGCGTAGCGACTCTGCATGAATATGCGCACCGCAGTAGACACAAGGCTGATAATAACTTGCCATTTTTATAATAAGACTTTAAAGCCTAGATAATACTCTTATATGAGTATCGCAAGTAGTAAGAGCTTAGTTGTACTGCGACGGTAAAGACAGATTATACTACTATAAAAAAGGGCTCTCAAATTAAGCGCACAGTCGACGGAGCGGACGTAATTTATAGAGTAGGAAGGGTCCTGAATATTTAAAAGTAGCTATAGTACACGGCTTATGCAAGATTATAGTAAGATCTTGACGTGTGCGCAAGGCTATAGTCGTTTGAAGTCAAAGCACTCATCATATTTTCCGGTATGGTGGTGGGTTTTCCGCGACCTAGGGATGAACGCTAGTTCCTACTCTTGACAGGATCTTAGTGGCTCAACAGTTGCCAGCTGCATCGAAATTGGCACATTAAGAGAATGGCGCACTATCGTGATTGGTCATTTTAATAATCTTATTCTCTTTTATGTTGACTTCCAATGGTAAAATTGATTGATGATTCTATCAGGCCTTTCCATCTAAACTGAACGAAAATTCCTGAATCTGGACTAGTAAGCCTAGAAGAAAAGCGTATATGATCTATTATCGGGCTCCTTCCTGTACTAATTTGAATCATTAATTTTGGCTCACTCTTGCTTGCCCGCTAAACTGAGCTAGGTCCATCCTCAGTTCCATATCGTGATACCACTTTTTGATATGTCTAGCAGCAATCTTAGTGGCTATGTTGCGTATCGTTGGTGGATGGAAAACCTGATGAATTCCCTAGGGTCTCCGGACGAGCTATCTACTACTGCTGACCAAACATGTGATACTGGCTACATATAACTTGCCTTCAGTCCCTGTTAGCGGAAAACCGTAACAGGCGATGACTAAATCTTTCGCTTATCTAGGCGATTCAAGATGTAATAATACCTCATGAGCCTTCCGAAATATTCCGAGGGAGTTTTGTGAATCTCTGGCTTGTACCCGAACTCATTCTAGGCTTTATACATCTTTATAGAGATTTCTTGCTCTCTTTTTGATTCATGTGCTCGGATTACAGTAATCTCAAAATTAAGGAGTGGGCGAATGATCCACCCGTCCGGGTCCATGCAGATTGAATGAGTATCCCTAATTTGATCGCCATGCCCTACCCGATTTTCTCTCTCGCAATTTGTATAGGCTGGTAGAAGAATGTGATGCCAATGGCGTATTGCAAACTAGACGAACTATCTGAGCCCTCGGCGTATGCATAATATACAGTAGAATGAAAGGCAATTATCTCTAGGAAATTGACAGTTTTGATCACAATTCACGAAATTCTGACGGCATACAAGGTGACCACAAAGGAAGTAGTGCTATTGTGAGTACTAATTGCTACAAGGCCAATTCTTAGATGCATCGGCGCGAACCTGTTGGTCACGGAAGCCATTATGCTAGCGTAAGCCGATAGATCTGAATCAACCTCAGGGGATGAGATGTCATCGTCCTTCAGTAGGTTCTCCTCATGCCTTATTTCCTGTAAAACATCCCATTGAGCTTTACTAGTCTGGAGATTGGGCTTTCTCTATTTTATGGCAAGCGTCTTTGAAGGGATAAACTGGCGACGTCCGATTAGTGGACGGTCCTAAGTTGTACCATCTGGTGTCTCAGTCTTCGGGGCTCCGGCTTTCTTGGCTTTGAGGTTTATGAAGTGATTGAAAATTGTGTATACTAGGATCGACTGTTGCAATTTGTAGATGTAATACGCAGACCAAAATTGATGCGAGGAGAATAAGATGATAGCAGAAACTTCTTATACTTCATTTGAACTGTCGTTGTTCTCGAACTAATCCATGGCTTCTGACGTTGCCAATACAGAGGATTGCTCTCTCTGCTAAAATTTCATGGCTATTTGCATCAGGTATTTTAAATTCCAGGATTGTGTTAGCATGTACAATCAGCTCCTTTTCTACTACATAATGCATTGTTCAGTGATAGACTATGTACAAATTTCATGGAGTCCTTCTATTTTTGATGTTCATTTGGCAAAAGGCTACAGCAACCGAGATGGAAAATTGCATGGCGTCTCTGGAATAAACAATCGTTCTTTCAATCACTCAATTTGTTGGCGTCACCGATCCCCGAGAGATTTTGCATCGCGTATTCGAAGCGTCCACGGGCTTGTAATTTTTCATTTACCTTTTACTTCGATTAGACAAGCTTTGCGATTCTGCTGAAGCATAAAGATGCAGCATTGTCTCTTTCTCACGCTTTTTTATTCAGTCTGTTCGCATGATCTTAATCTATCCTGCTTATCAATCTTGCACTACTCTTGTTCCCTTATTAGAACACTTAAATGTTCCTTATCTCTTCTACATATCTTTTAGCTTTTTCTCTCCATTTCTGCCCTTCAACCTCCCAACTAGAGTGCGCCTCCACCTCTGGGGCAGCGAAAGCCCCACCAACGACTGCGGGCCCTACCAATTCGCTGCTTGGAGCAGCTGCTATCTGCTCTTCTACGACTAAGTTGATTGACGGGGCTACTATCTGCCACACAGCAGTAATAGGCCAAGTCGGTGGCCTTTAGGTTGCGGAATATTCTATGTGCAAGGGGCTAACCCTCCCTCCGCTTTTAGTGCCGCTCAGATGGGATTCCCCCAGCCTATGTACACGCCGAATTGGTTCACAAATATCTTGCGACTATGCAACATAATGCAGGAGTTAGCAGTGGCAGAGGGCACGCCGTGGGCATGGTGATTAATGTTTAACGTCCTTGGCGGCATCTGTAAAGGATTAGCGGCGTTTTTGGAACCGGGCTATCTATGGAGCAAGAGCCTTTCTGCTATGGATGGCATTGGCTTCCGACATGTTTCCACACGTGGCTAGTGTATAGAGTGCTTCACTGAAGGCTGGCCTGTGTCTTGATTGATGGCGGAAGCTACAGCGGCTGGGAATGTTAGTGCAGGTGGGGGGAGAGAATGATGATGATCGTCGGAGAATCAAATATCGCAAAGAGCTCATCGAACTCTGCGGGTACGAGTCTATTCACGGTTGCCTATGAGCTCGGCCAGATTTTTTTTCCATTGAGACTCTTCCATGTTCGAAGGTCTGTCTTGAGGAAGAAGCGTCTTCAATTGCTGGTGTCAAGGGCGTCCTTTTTAGGTCATTCCATGCTACAATCATCAAGACTTCCTTAGGTAGAGCCGACCGATTGGGCCTGTAATTTCTTGTACATTCGTAAAAGCATCGGATAGATATTATATAATATTTGCCAATTGTATATAATTAAAGTGGGTAATTGGAGGCGCATATAATTGCATGCTTCAAACACTCAGTCGTTATGTATAAATCGACCATGAGTTAGACATATACTCTAGGCCGCCATACTATAGAAATTGGAAATGCTTGAAGTGATTCCCGAACACCCGATTGATTTTTTGCTCACGCGGTCCCAAGTGTATGGTCATGTGCGATACTGTCTTCGGGCATCTTCGCGTAACCGGCCTCTACGCAGTATAATCTCCCTCAACCTCAACATGATCGTTCGTTATATCTTAGTTGACGAACTTCTGATCGTCAAATCACTTAATGAGCTGTTTGATAAGAAGTGGGTCTGCTATGACCATATCACCCATGGTATGAAAAGGGTTAGGGATGAAGCGCGCCAAGGCTTCTCGAGGCACCAGCAGAGGCGGCCGAGATTATCGAGTGCGCCCACCTTTACTGTACCTAATCATCTAAATCTATAATAAGCCATCCTAGTATCTTTGCAATCTACGGCATTGGGGCCCATCCGGACTACACCTGGTGCAAGAATGTCGGCACAGCGGAGAGCCCGCAGTGGGTCAACTGGCTCAACAAGGCAGACATGCTACCGGCGGTAGCGCCGAATGCGCGCATCCTGCGATACGGATACCAGTCGCAGTGATTTGGAGAGGAGGCAATGAACCAGAACGTATCCACAGCTGCAGATCGGCTGTTGGTAGCCTTGCGGCGGAAAAGAGAGGTGCTAGCCGACTTTAACAGACATTATTTCTTTGCTAAGTTCGTTTAAGATATTCCGTTTCGTCCGTTGCTCTTTGTAGCGCACTGCTTTGGCGGGTTAGTCGTGCTAAAGGTCAGTACGTGAGTTGAAACAGAACACGTCGTTACTGAGAGTTTTCTAGACATTACTAGAAGCCGAACAATACAGCAGCGACTGGCCTGGTGTATTCGCATCGATCACTGGCTTGATCTTCTTTGGCACGCCATTCCGAGGAGCAGAGGGCATGAATCAGATGGAGATGCTTGCGGCGGCGCGAAGGGAACATCACAAGGACGAGGTTCGGCCGCGGGCTCTAGACATATTCATAGCTTCCACTACCGGTACAGATCCCTCAAGATTATGCACTTACAAGGGCGCAAGCACAAGGTTACTTAAAGAGTCAGTGACGCAGCCAACATGATAAGCGCCCCGAAACCATCCATACCCGCACACCACTCCTCCCAATTCTCCTTGCTCTTCGAGCTCGTGCATGCCTCGACCGATCCAGACATACTCAACGACTTCATCTGATACTCATCCAGCTCGATCAAATCACCACTTTCCGCCAGCGCAAAGCCACCATTGACAGAAGGTACTCTATGCAACTCTTGCAGCCATTGTTCCTCGCTAGCAGCCTCCCATAGCTGTTTGCGAGCCGGTAGAGGCGCAAGAATGAGCCCAGGCTGGCCAATGCAAGTCGTAGCCGGTGACATGCACACCAGCATGTTGATGATGTGGAACACAATGGCCACCCTGCGCCTGCTCTCTTGGAAGATCCATTGACCCCAGCTAATCCCTGGACACATGATGTCGAGCGAGTCCTGTTCGAGCGATGTGTACTGGGCTTGTCTTCTTAGCTCCCCTAGCACCACGGTAAGTGTTCCCAGCAGTGCGGCGTCATGATTGTTGTGCTCGGTTTCTCCTTCTGCTACTCGTATTAACATGTATATAAGAAGCGCCTGGACGGTTGCGATGAGGCCGTAAGAGTTGAAGCTGGTGTGATTCGACGCAATACGGTCACACTCCATCCGAGCATTGCGCCAGAAGAGACTCGCGGTACTTCTTGAGCGAGTACTGAGCATGGCTAGGAGACTAATGCAGTTTGCGAGGGGCTCCATAGATTCCTCCGAGTTGCATGCAGAAACCCACTGTGGATGGAGGAATGGCGGGCAAGTATTATGTTCTATCAGCATTTTCGGGTAGGAATATAAAATTCTCGCCATATTGTTCGCTGTCATTTGCGCGCCGGTTTTGAATTTTGGACGTGTCCGCAAGAAGCGAATGTTCATGGTTGGATGGGTAAGGTCTGAAAGCCTCTTCGTTGCGTCGGGTATGAGCCCATTGGCGGTGACTTAATGTTGTAGACGGTCAGTGTTGGTATTTGCAGGGGCTTGTGATTTGCTGAAGTCGATAGGTAGTGTAGGCTGAGTTTCTTCAGATAACCATGCATCCTCCGTGGATTCAAGATCCGGCGAGACATGCAAAGAGCTCCAGTCGAAAACTTCGTTTTGAAAGTCCGGAAATTCGAGAGTGTACGTTGCTTGATTCCTTAGCTCGGCGGGCGATACATCTGTGATTTGGGGATCTATTGACGCACTGAGTCCCATGGGATTCGGTGCTTTGGAAAGATCTACTTTGATGTTACGCTGAGCCCGTATCTCTTGGCTCTCTGCTTCGCTGAACTGGCTACTGTGGCTAGGGTATTGACAGTCGAGATTCTTCGTTGCGCATGTCGAGCACCTGGGCGCAGTTTTATTGCAGCGAACCTTCGATCTCGCACACGACAAGCATGATCGGGGCAGATGCGCACGTTTTTCTCCTCGCCTTTTCCGACAATAATACCCATGCCGTTTCAGTGTAACCTCTGAAGTGAGGCTCGTTAAAATCGAATCAACGCGTGATATGGTCTATGCTCACCCGAGTCGAACAGCTTCTTACACAACCTGCATCGTAGAATCGGTGCTTGGTTCAGAGTTTCCATCGTGAATTCGAACGTTCTGTCGAGCAGACGGAGGGAGTAGAAAGCTGTAGACGCCCGAGTGCGAGAGTCTGCGCGCTTTGTCAGCGTTAGCTGCCTCGCAGCTCGGAACGGGAGAATTTGTAGTCGCACTAGGTTGGATGAGGAAATTCATCGGTCATGAACTTATCAACCAAGTTGGCATCATCAAAATGGGACACGGAGCGCTATAATGGTGAAGAATGCAACCCGTGTGCGCATCGGGCCAATCTGGTGTATCGGCGCCTTTAATTTCGTGGTAGACTTTGGCTAGTATAAATATGTAGCTGAATTCCGTGCCATTCTGATCAGACAAGATAGCTCTCTAAGCATCGTACTGCACCGGCATACGAATCAACCCTACTCAGCGCAGAAGAACCTTCAACTTCAACCATTGCCAGCCTCATTAACCATGTCTTTCCCAGCCCCTACCGCTACATGGCACCGTAAACCCTATCCGACAATCGACCCAAGCCGTCCCGAGCTGTCGGCGAAGGGCAAGAACATCGTCATCACCGGAGGCGGCAGCGGTATTGGCGCAGAGACTGCCCGTTACTTCGCCAAAGCAGGTGCATCCAGAATCCTTATCATTGGCCGCAGGGAGGCTTCTCTCCTCTCGACGAAAATCTCGATCAGCAAAGAATCTCCTAGGGTCAACATTTCCTTTGCATCGGCCGACATCTTGAAGAAGACGGAAATCGACGCTGCTTTCGCGGAATTCTGTAAAGGCGGAAAGATCGATGTGCTCGTCAGTAACGCAGGCGTCGGAGGTCTTGTGGCGCCTATCAAGGATGCAGACCCTGACGAATGGTTCTCCGGGATCGAAACTAACATGAAGGGCTCATTCATAGTGGTCCAATCTTTCCTTGGTCACGCAGCGCCTGGAGCTGTCGTGATCAATATCACCTCGGCCGTCTGGTACATTAGCATCAGCGGTACCACCTCCTCCTACGGCGCCGCCAAAGCGGGCAGTCTGCGCTTATTCCATGCACTCGCCCACGAGCATCCGGAGCTAACCGTTTACAACCTGCAACCCGGCTATGTATTGACTGACGGGGCGAAGTCGGTCGACGAAGGGTTCCAAAATATGACGCTAGAAAAGGAAGAGGCGTTGAAACTGATAACTGATGAAGTAGGACTGCCGGCGGCGTATTGTGTGTGGCTGGCCAGTCCGGAGGCGACATTCTTGAAGGGCAAGTTCATGTGGAGCAATTGGGACGTTGACGAGTTGAAGGAAAGAAGGAGCGAGATAAAGGCGGGGTGGCTTGACATTGGGCCGATTGGATGGCCCTTTGCTTAGATAGTCAAAGTCAGACGGGGTGGCCCAGCTACATCGTGCCACTCATTCAAACATCGTCTCTGTTCTCAACGGTGGTGCTGTAGATATCAAGTAGTATACGCGCTGCTAATCGCTGTCTCATTGGAAGCTAGTGAGGGCGGTCAGCAAGCTTTTGATGTGTCACGTTGCGAGGGCAGCATAGGGTTAGACATCCAAAGGTTTGATTAGCCTACATCCTTACTCAAAACAGACGTACCAGGTGGCAACATAATTAGCGGAACTTTGCCGCAGACAAAAGATACTTCATCTCGCCACCACAAGTAGGGAGGGCGGCCGACCCGCTCTGGCCAGGACCTTGTGGGGTGGCGAATTCTATAGGTGTTTCCAGAGAATTAAGTTGGTTGACGGGAGGCATGGCCAAGGCTGAGGTTGGGCGGGCGGATGCCAAGTTGCGACACTGATACGAGTTGGCTGACTAAACAAGCGCCGGGGTCGGCTAAGTCTTTACACTGCTCCTAATCCTAAGACGGATTTACTTATCTTCCGGAGTACTTATGTAATGGCTGGCTTCCGCTGGAATAATCGACATAGCAGCCTAGCATGAATTTGCCCGCGACAGCGCGCACTAGGCTAATAATAGCTTTTAAGCAGTAGAGGGAGGTTCTAAGGCTTAAATAAGGCTATTCTACGAAAATTTGGAGCGATAAAGACTTAACGTTAGCACTCTAAGAAGAGAGGTCTGTTACGCCACGAAAGAAGGTGCTGTATAAATTAGGCTCGGAGACGACGATACGAAGGTAGTTTTTAGGGAAAAGTAGATTATAAACATTTAGTATTAGCTATAGTAGATTATTTTTATTAAATTATAGCAATATTCGTTGTATGGATAGGTTTTCTAGTTGCTAAAAATTAAAGTACCCCTCATTTGTCTCGCCAAACAGGGTGTCACGCTACGCAGGGATGCACATTAGTGGACGTTGATTATGTTACGTCCAGTTCTGTGCGTGCCTGATTGCATACTATTGGGCGTTCTTTGTATGCCACCCGTACGACGCTATTTGTGTTTGAATTTCATTGACGAGATCGTGAAATCCTTAATCCGCGGTTACAAACTATAGAGGTGCCATCCATTCTTCCAGAGTAATCTCCGGTCGTGGTGCCGGCGTTCGCAATGTTCCCCTAGCATTCTGTCTAATCCATTTAATATAGACAGTCGTGTAGAAAGCATATCTACAGATTCTTAACTTGGCCTACACGCAGTACCGTTCCAAAGTACCGGTTCAAGATGAGACCATCGACACGCATAGAATTCGCTTAGCAACCAAGGGTTCTCAGAGTACGAGAAACGCTGCATGCAACGAAGAGATTTCTGGCTGGAGCCCTAATGGTGGTGACGGTGAACAGATAGCGACTCGCGTATTGCATCTAGGCTATGACAATCTTGAGGCGGATGTATTCGCAGTCCCGGGTGGGCAAACAAAATTGTTGTGTGCCATCGGCTTTAGTGGACAAAATACCTTAGAGATTCTCAGGGCCTAAGTGGAGGAGCTTTGGATTTGGTACTGCCTTCATGTAGATAGTTGAGGTTTCTGCACAGACGAAATCGATAACTCTACCATGGACGAGTGAAGGGAAACCGATGGGTCGGTTCGATATTGTAGGGAGATATATATGGCATGATCTATTAAAGACTGGCCTTGATATCATGTGATACTAGGACAGAGTAGAAGTAGTCTTGATCCTCCATAGATATGAATCAACACAGTTTTTCCTCCTCATCTGCTCTGATACTTTACAGATATATCTTCAGTAGGGTGTACTTTAAGATTATGCAATGACATGTTCCGTGTGAATGCTGTGCATCTCGTAGAATGATATTTGTTACATCAAAAATAGATACAATGTATGAATGATTTATCGCCTCGATTCATGGATGCCTCGGTACAGCAATCGAATGAGACCTTTCATTTGCTAGTATTGGATAGTATGTGTAGGTATATCAAACATGAGCAATATCAAAATGTGTAATATTGGGAAACGCGATTAAAACACGGGCTTTAAGAAGGAATTTCTGGGAGAAATCTTGTATAGTCAAAAAGAGAACCACAATTTGAGTCAGTCCCGTCTACCTGCACTCGAATTGTTCTGTTGTGTTGAGTCCGCTAAGAACAGTAACGTCGCCGTTCCCGGATTTCGATTAGAACTTATCGCGTAACTTTGCTAGATATTAGAACTTCTAGCTTACCTTAATTGTAATAAGAAACCTAGAATTGAAGCTATGAAATCAAGTCAGTGTCCTCTGGAAAAGCTGTGGTAGCAGACAACAAATGGAAGGATTCTCAGTGGAATAATCATTTGGTACCTAGCAATCGATTTTAATTGTCCAGCCTCAGTTAATTCACATATCTACGGCTTATAGGAGGGACATCAAATGTTTATATGATGTGTGGGTGCATTCAAAGCATACGTATAAGCCTGCGGAGTAATGAACATGCCAAGCTACTCAATGAATCAAGTATTCCCCCTCATTGAAGATGAATTTGCAGATATTTGCCGTTAATGGTTGCAACATACCTAAAGGATCAGTCACAGACCAAGTATCTAAGAGTTCTTTTAACTGTGGTACCGTGTTGAACCCAAGTTCGCAGTTTTCTATGTGGTGAGAGGCGAATCTTGTCTCAGGGAGGGAGATGAGGAGCTGAACTGGTTGATTGAAGATGGCCAGCGGGCCATATTTATGTACATGAAAAAGGGGTATATCAGCTGATATCCAGCGTGATATCCGGCGTGATATCGACCGTGATATCGTACGTCGATATCTGATACAGCTCGGCAGACTAGCCGAAAATCCCCATGACATTCTATATACAAGGATTTTAATACCACACAAGTTAACTAAATGAAGCCTCGATTCAAAATCCCCAAGTCAATGATCTACAGATTATTTATCACTATTTATTCTATGATAGTTCCTCAACCTCCCTCACTGGTCCCCTAAAAGTATGTCTAGCCTTGACTGCGTACCAGAAGATGCAAAACAAAACAACACTTCCAAATACCAGAATAGAGAAATTCGCAGTTTCGGGAGTAGTAGGAGTAACCGCAGGCCAAAAAAAGAAGAAAAAGATAAAGGACAGGTACAGACATGCGAAAAAATTGTTTATAGACCCCCAAGGCTCAGGTATTCTCCAAGGGCCCCATGAAAGGCGAGGCTTACCGTGGCTCCCCGTGTTGAAGTTCTCGGAAGTGCTGAAGCGGCCCGTGAGCCGGCACCAGAGGAGCAAAGCGGAAACGAGGATATAGGAAGAGTACAATGCAGCTGCCGTAGGCACCACCATAGCACTGAATGCTATTGTAGATCCCAAGACAATAAGAGAGAGTAGCATAGTAGTGCCCAGAGTAGTGAGGATCGCAATTATAGGTAGAGAATTCTTGTTGAGCTATCTTTCTATTAGGAATTTCCATTAGTTAGGAATAAATCCATACCTTGAACAGATGTTTGTGAAATGGTAAGGCTTGATCACGTGAGAATGACCAAAGCATACGAGATGCGGAAGCGTAGAGGCCGACACTACTCGCCATGCCCATTACGACTATAATAGATGATAGTACGCATGCTGCGCTTTTCGACTTGAGCGCCTGCCGCAGAATCTCCAAGTAAGAATAAAATATTGTCGATTGTGCTTCTAATGCAGCGGCCAAGTCCCCTATACAGAACATCATCGCAATCCCAATAGCCAATGCGAGGGAACCATTGATGAATACCGTCCACATTAGGGCCTGAGGTACTACAGTGGCAGCTGATTGAATTTCTTCGGACATCTTTTAAACTCGCGTTAGCAAAAGCAGTTCTTGTTCCAGATTCAACGTACGTGAATGCTGCTATCTGCGCCAAGAAGAATTGCGGCGGAGGTTGGCAGCCCGATAAGGAATGATAAGCTCTGAGATGGCCAGCCTCCAAAGTTCAGAAATGTCGCGAATACGTCCGACGGTTCGCCGTGAGGACCGAAGTATACCAACGGTATTAAGATGCAGAAAAACCCCATCAAGTGTAGGACCAGTATGAAGCCCTCAAATCTTGCTAGCATACGACCTGTATGAGAATTTATCATAACAGCAAACAAAGAAATTGCCCACATAAGCAAGACTGTATGCCAAGGTATCGGTATGTAACTGGAGCGCGACATCACTACCATACCTTGAATGATGGTAGAGACGAGATATGCAGTCATGACACTACTGGCCTGCCAAGCGAGCGTTGTCAACCAACCAGTCAAATATGAGAGGAAGTTATCGCAAGATTTTGGGGCCATCATTGCAACCCAGTGATCTACAGATATAGTAAGCCTCAGCAGACATAGCAACACAAATTAGTAGTTCACCTACATTGTCCGCCGGTGGTGGGAGCCATTGAAGCCAGTTCTGCAAGAGTGGCGAATGTTGAAATCATCCCAATCCAATTGATTAAGAAACCCCAGATTACACCAGCTGGCCCTCCATTTATCAAAGCCCCGCCTGCGGTGACCATCATTCCTTCCCAGGAAATAAGCGCAGAGCATGAGAACCCGAGAATCGACATGAATCCGAAGCTCCGTTTAAGCAAGGGACGCTTTCCCAACCGGCGCAGTTGGATCTCATCACTGCTCACTTCTACCTCCGAAGGCGGAAGTGTCGTGTCACCGTAGATCTCGATACCTCCTATTTGGAAATCAATATCCTCTTTCGACATCTTTAGTAACCGGGACAATATTGAAACACTTTCAACTGAACGAGGAATGGATTTTTGTTCAAAGTGCATTAAAGGCTATGAGGAAGTAAATGATAAGGTATATATAGACCGATCTATAAGCTGTTATTGAAGTTTTGTGCCTGATGGCTTAATATAATTTGTTTGCTTCGCGATATGCACAAGGATGTAGATCCATGTACAGGTATGGACGTCGTTTTCGGGAAATTCTTTTGGCGTTATCTCTCTCTAGACAGCTTCCCCTCCCCAACCACCCCATCAATAGCATAGAATGTGTAGCGATTTCGTGAGGTGTTTTCGCCCCCACCCCAGATTGTTAGCTAGTTCGATGGATATAAAAATATTTTCTTTCAAAGCGCTAGTTATGCAGCTAATCAATTTCAGAAGCGACACTAATGCATGTGTGGAATAGTATCAATCGGCGTTCGCAAAGCGTAATGATGCCTAAGAAGCTTAATTGCTCTATCTCGGTATCTCTACCCAGCTAATGGGAAGATGTCTTTCGATGATCTATTTAGAGTCTGCCTTGTTGATACCGCGAGGACGGTATAAGGCACAAGTAGCGGCCCCAATGCGAACTGATCTTCCGACCAATAGCTGAGGGTACAACCTAGTCATCTATATCAGAAACAGGGTCTTCACACATTATTACCAAACCAGATGGTCGGTACACGAGAAGGCTGTGTCTTATTCAACCTATTTCTTTGCACTTATAACGCTTTAATTGGAAGGTTAGTAACCACACAGCCGTCACGCGTTCCTCTGACTGCATTTCGCATTGCATTGCATGTGCATTCAATTATGAGAGGTCCTTATCAGTAAACATTAGCAGTACCAATCTCGAAGTGGAAAACTCGCTAAACTCGATCGCCTTTGTTTTTATTCTATTTTATTTTATTTTTTTTTGGGCTCGCTACTGCACTAGGTCTTTGCTCATCTTGCCTCACATTTAGAGACGAACCCTGACTCCATCGGCCCATAATGGGAAGTGAATAACTCACCTCTAGTCGGACCAAATTGACTTATTCCATGGTAGAAACCATTCACAGCCATGACTCGACTCCAATATAGAGGCTCACTAGGTGTATTTGTCACCAGTGACAACTTAAATCCAATACTACAAGTCACTACATGGCTTCTACTTGCAGTCACATTTCTCCTATTAGGTTTTCGCCTCCTCACGAGATTGGTATTGAAAGCAAATCGAAAGTTTGGGATCGAGGAGGTTTTCATCATTCTAGCATTCGTATGTTTTCTTCTATTCATTTAAGACATGAGTTGATTTAGACATAGATATTAGGCGCTGGACAATCGGCTACAGTGCTCGCACCTCAGGCGCGCATTTTTGCCAAAGATTGGAGCCTTGTAACAGCAAAAGAACTCATAGCAGGCCTCAAAGTAAGCAATGATTCCTGCAAAAGAGCGAAACCAACTGATGTTCTTCAGGCGCAATATGCTGGTGACTTATTGTTTATCTTCTCGGCATGCTTCGCTAAGCTATCAGTTTGTGCAAGCTTTCTTGCCCTCTCTGTGGACGAGAAGCATAGGTTTGTAACTTATGGGATTGGATCCGTTGTGATTGCATGGTCGATTAGCTCCATTTTCGGTTTGAGCTTTCGATGTGGCACTTATGGCACCTGGCACGGCGACAAGACCAAGTGCATCAACGAGGTAAGTGCGACATTTCGAGGGACTAATTTCCAGGACTAATATTACCAGTTGGTATTTCTCAAATACGTATCTATTGGGAATTTAGTCACGGATTCTCTTCTTATTCTTCTTCCAGCATGGGTTGTGTGCCCAATCAACATGCCCCTCAGACAGCGAGCCGCAATTATGCTATTCTTCTCCGCACGGATCATGTGTGTAGGCTACTCACCTATAATGAATATTAGTAACCAGTACTAGGGTCGTCATTGCCGTCATAGTAGAACTTGTGTTTCTTCCTCGACTGTTCCGTCAAGCAGCTCCACGGGAGGTACTCCCTTATTATATTGCAGTTCAGGCTGCGCAGTCCGGGAGCGTTTCTACAGCTTGCATTACTTACTTCTGGCCATTCATGAGGTCCTTACGCAGCGGGCTTTTCTGGCAAACGAAATCGACATTTACGACAAAAAATACGTTAGCAACGCTCTCTAGGGGCCCTACGGAATCTTCGTGGATCAAAACTGATGAGCGAAAAGATTCCAGGGTTACCTCTGGCGAGCAGGATGAGATTAGAGTAAAGGAGTCTGTCACAAGTGAGCGGGTAGACAGGGAAGATGAGAGAATAACATCTATAGAGGCTCATAACTATTAGATCATATTACGGGTATACTTTATTTTATACATCACTGTCAAGTTTGCCGTATCGAAGTGCTCAATCAGTGCCATTATTATAACATACCTTCCGTCTTTTAAAGCAAAATGACTTCACCCTAACTTTTTCGATGGCATTACACGTCAATTGCTATGATTTGTTGTAAATATCAAAAAGCAGCGTCAAAGCTGGAATGAACAATGGGATAGGCGTTTGCAGCTTGAGAATATAGAGGTTAACAATGTCACGCACCTTGCACAATGTTTGTTATAGCATAAGAAGTGCACGTTCAACATTGAACCATATTAGGGTATATCAAACCAATTCTCTTGCAGAGTCCCTATGAAGCATAGATACGTATTCAGAGTATCAGCCATGCTCTAGTAAAGTGACTGAATAAAGTCCTCGTGCACGGCCATCCAAACCTAGTAAGCGAACGAAAGAAATTCGTCTTCAACCCTACCCATCGATTCCTTGAAAACTACATCCCCGGGACTATATACGCCCATGGATGCCAGCCCAAAGCAACTGTTAATAATCTTGGCTACAATCCAAGTGGAATGGATGCGATATAAACCAATCAAAAGAAATAAATGGCATGTGTTCGTTCCTTGTATTTGATCTCTCACTGATATGCTAATATGCGAATGGCTGCATCCCAGAACCTACAAATCGTTGGAAGATCGAGGAATCAGAAATCTAAAATCTCATCGACAATAGCTGAAGACGATTCATCTTTGTCAGTCACTCCGAGGGTATTCGCTCGCCACATGTCTCCCAGCGAAAAGCGCACATTTTCCCATGCTACGTTAGAAATGAACAGCCGTCCGCTAACCCGCCTTTTTGATATCCTCGACTCTATATTTCCAGTAGCTTCAATATCTATAGAACATGGAATGTAAACCAACGCAACAAGAAGAGCACAAACGCATCTACCACCACAGAATGATCAGTCCGTAGTACCTGTATTTGGCACGATTCTTCACTCAATCTATAAGGTTATATGTATCGCACGATCCCTATTATGGATTAGCCCAATATCATGTGATATCTGGAACAGTCAGTACAAATAACCTTGATACTCCATAGATATCAAACAACACAGTCTTTCCTTCTCATATGCCCTGATACTTTACACAATCAAATAGGACGACAATCCTTTTTTGGTTTAGATTGAATTTATAGGGAAGCACAAAATGGTCAGGGAGGTCTTGGAGTATGCGGTACCTCTAGTTGAAGATGAGGATATGGCGTTCTAGATAAAGGCATTAAGGAGATAGAGAGAAAAAAATGAGCTGGATAAATATATGAGCGCAGTAATGGTTAAACCGGATTCGTTAATAGTATAAGCATGTAATTGGTAAAGCTCAAGGTAGGAACTAATATTGATGAACACACTCTTGGCCTCGGTAGTCCCGAGCTGAACATTATATGCACCGCCACAGTCACGCGCCACAGGATGACGTTGCAGTTTGCAGCCGATTCTCAGCGGTCAACCGCATATCTTAGGTAGGATTTCGCAATAAAAAAAGCCGGAACTCAGAGCCAGCCATTGTTCCCGCCATGCACCCTCCAGCATGTCATCTTCCACCCTGTCAGCCGCGCAAGCACATGCTCTCTTCGACATCCTCATACACCACCAGCTCTATGCCGAAATCGAGGCCTTCAAGTACCCAGATACCATCGACCGCTATGGATACCCGTTCCGAAAGGAAGATGGGACACAGACAACATCGCCGCTGCTACAGTGCATGCTAAACAAGTTCGTGTTGAGGCTGCCGGGGTTGAAGACAGTGCAATTCGACTTTTGGCAGGATAAAGTGCGGGCGATCGTCGCGGAACTGGCCGCCGCCGAGCTATCGGAGAGTTATGATAAGGGAGCTATAGGCGCCCGGAAAGCGCTTGCGACGGCGATATCGAGCTTGCTAGAATATGTTGCCCGGGGTATGCTGGGGGGTTGGCCCGTCGGGACAAAGAAAGAGCACAAGCAGGACGAAGAGTATGATACCAGCAAACCAGATGATATTCTACGCGCATGGGATAATGCAATGCATGCGGTTGTGTATGGGAATCTCCTCGAAGAAGTATTCCAGAGGACTGCCGAGACGGAGAAACTGGAAGATCACACGAGTCTTGTAAAGGCAGCCCACGAGTATATTCTACTTAAGTGAGTGCCATGCTGCAGCCGTATTGCCACGGAGACTGATCATGCAGCCTCGCATCTTTCCTTCATCACGTCTTTGTAATGTCACCCGATGGCCAGTATCTACTTCGTCTTCTCGAGAATGTCCACCGACTCGTACCGTACTACGTCATCAAGCAGACCCTCCGTGTCGGCAACGCTGCTACAATGATCAACGGCATGGTCAGGCTGATTCTTACCAAGCTGTCAGTTACTGCTGTCACAAATTGGATGGGTTTAACAAACAACACCAATGATGGAATGAATCTGCTACAGCAAATCATCTCGACCGTCATGGTGTGGGATACGGGTGAGTTTCAGAAGCGGGCACAAAAGCTTGAATCCTGTCGCGAGGCGCCTAGCAAACCCGTTTTCAAAGCCATCAAAACTTTTGTCTACGACTCAAGAGACAAACACGATGCTGCCAGGCAGATATCTCTGCAAGAGTCCAAATCCATTGTCGCAGTCATCCTTGAATCCGCCGACCCTCCGATAGATATCGACACCCTAACAGAGCATCAACACGCAGTTGCTATGGAGTACTACTCGAACTTACTCTCAATCCGCGACCGCGAATCTCTCACACAGGTTCTCTGCAAAATGCAACCCGACCTCCTCACCTCCGCACTCCGCGACTTGGTTTCCGCATTCGATCCCGTGATCCGCGCCATCCACAATGCCGTTGACCTCTCAGCAACGGTCACCGATGCTGAGAACTTCCTGACTGACCTTATCAAGATTTCCAAGCCGAAGAAGAATTCGCAAGGCAAAGTAGACTCGCGAAATAACAGTCGAAATCCATCCCCGAGTCGTATTGGCCCGGCAAGTGCGGCTAGCATCACCGATGAAGAGGGATTGGCTCAAAGCGATATTCCGACCGTCGAGGACTATGTCAGGTTGCTGCGGAAGCATGCCCCATCTTCACATAAGTTCTTCCACCAGGTCACCAAGCACGCGCCCGATCTCGCAAACGAGTACCTCGAATTCGCCAAGGCATGCGCCGCCGAATTCCGGGTCCACGATATCTCGAATTCTAACACGGGCGCAAAGGATGAGGGTGAAGCAGCGGCTGGAAGCATGACGGAGCCGCTACAGGCGCTCTTCACTTCCCTCCCGTCCGACAAGCAACCGAAACTGCAAGCTTTACTAAACTATCACGAGAAGCACCTCCAACAACTAAAGTTAACCTCACACTCTAGACTGAAGGCCATCATGGCAACTTCCCGACCGGCAACTTCGGATGGTTCCAGCAAACCGCCGCCCAGCCCACATCACCCCCGCGGTACAACACACGGTCCAGGCATGTACCTCTCGCGCTGGCATTCGCTGCTCGACAGCACGCTCATTTCTCCCGCTACTCTCTACGGCCCCGTGCGGCGGGGCTGGGAGGTCAAAGGCGAGCTTGATGGCAAAGGCCTCAAAACAGATACCCTGCTCAGCCACCTCAAGAACAAGAAGAGCAGCAAGGCGACCGTGATCAACATCGCCGAAGGCACCGGCGATGCCCAAGAGAAAAGAGAAAGAAAACGAGACGGCAAGGAGGAAGAAAGAACGGTCCAGGCGTGGGAGCTGATGAAGGACGGGTGGGTGGGTGTCACGAGAGGCCTCGAGGTCATGGGCCAGGAGTGATGTGATGTGACTCCGCGAGGCTTCGTGCGGGGATTGGGGTTGGATACGATTATGGCTGTGCTATGATTGTTTGAACTGTGATGGGGTTTGATAGACGGGGCATTGTGAGGCGCCTGCTTGATTCTGTTGCACGCATTGTATTGTATGGGGAATGATTTTGGTACGGATTCGAGTCTGAGGGAGAGAGTATATGCATGATTTTGTTATGACTTATCGTTATCGGCTCATGACCAAACCACCTCATATCCTCGCTGCACGCTATGGACCCGCAAACTGTGACTTGACTCACACTCGCTGTGCTCTACTCTACCCTGCCCCGCCCTACTCGTCCATTCACAAACTCGTCCCGCAAGGCTCCCCCGCCTCCGGCTCCCGCGATCCTGGACAATGCATGCAGGGCAAGTCTACCCATCCATTATCCCGGCAAGCCAGAATTCCCCTATCCCAACTGTCTCCCACCCACATATCACGCTTACCCTTGTGCCCGCCCATTCCATCCATTCCTCCGCCCAGCTCTTCTCCGCCGAGTTGGAACGAACAGGTCCGTGCCCCGCGGAACACTCGGATAGCAAAGCAAAGTCTTGTCTGCTCTCGACTGGGTTTTCGCCTCGAACTGGCCTCATCCTGTCTTTGTTTTCTTGACTCGCTTTTATCTGCCGGGTTATGTCGGATACAGAGGTGGGATTTGGAATTACGGGTGCGTATTCGATGGCGTGAGGGCATCTACGATACCTAGGGAATGTGTATATAGCGTAGCTAGCTGCCTAGTCCGTGGCTAACATTCCAATTCAGGAAGAAAAAGAAAAAAAGGCGTTCAGCACGAATATCTGGTGGAGGGAAATTCTCTCGTTAAAGGTATTGCAAGATAGTTTTGATTTAGCTGAGTAAGACTACTGAAATGGTATAACGCATCCTATCTCATCCTTCAGTTTCATATCATTTATACAACCTGTGTAATCAGTACAAAAATAATATAAAAAATCGTAGTAATGGTATCTCCCTTGTCCCAAAGACCCACCAAAAAAAAAAAAAAAAAAAAAAAAAAACCCAAAACAGCCTGAATTCCCATTAGAGGCAATCAATACATAACCATTTTCCGCGGCAGAGTATCCAGGCCTGCAAACTGAAGCCCGTTCTCCCCATCCTCCCATGCGACTATCTGCACAGATTGCGTCCAGGCGACTAGTACTAATCTTGCCACTTTTGCAATTGTCGGGATATTGAAAGGTAAGTCCGTTTTCAAAACACTTTCAAGATCCTTACCGAGATTTTGTACCGAAAAGGTAGACGAGGAACGCGGGCTCGTTAGGGTTTCCTGGCTCACCGGCATGCACGGAGAGGACGGAGCGGACGCGATGCTCACGCTTGACCGCTTCGAGCGTCGACCCGAGAGGCTCGAGTAGCGTTTACTAGGGCTTGTGGCCGGCGCGGGAAAGACCTGGAACTCGGTGCTGGAGTTATTATTGGTGCCTAAGCTAGCCGCGGCGATCGCATCCTCGTACGAGCGCTCAATTTCTTTCTGGGTGGCCTCGCGGACGGCGAATAGGATGTCTTGTTGCTTCATGTCTGGGACAAGGGCCATCAAGCGTTCGAGCATTGTGATGTAGCGGTGCATTCGCGCGACTTTGTCTGCGAGTGATTCTTCAGTGACGGTGCCTGTGGCGAGCTTTCCGAGCCGCTCGCGCTCGCGGAAGAGCAAACCAGCATTGTTACTTTCGAAGAGAGGCCCAAAAAGTTGTAAGTTAGGGGAATGTCGATGGACTTTGTCGACAAGAGCCTCGAGGCGTTGTAGAAGTCTCGCCGGAGGTAGGCCTGCTGACGCGACAAAGCGCACGGTGCTGACCAACGGCATAGAAGCGAGTGGCACAAGGCCACCTGTGAAAGGTAGTTCGGCGATACTACGCAAAAGAAGTGATGTGGAAGTCGATGCAGTTGATTCGGTGAAGGTGTGGAAATTGAGTTCTCTCGATGATGGAAGCATTGACAAGAACTGCGCGGCGCTTGTCGAGGCAGACGAGCGTTCCGTGCGCAGGCATTTTCCTAATTTCACGGCCTCTAATGTTTCTCTTGTAATGAGGGTCGAGCTGATAGATTTCGAGTCCAGAGAGAAGGGTAAGGACCCAGCCGCGATGTGCTTAGCGTAGAGCGTCGAATAACCCGAACCCTTCGCAGGTAGTTGTGACAAACTCCGCTTATGCTGCTTGAGCGAAATGTGATATCTGCCATCCCCCAGAGGCGACCCGGAAATCGAGAGGCCGAATACACTAGTAGGTTGCGGGCTCTTTTCCTGACTTCCTCGTTGCATTTGCGCAAGAGTTAGCGGACTTCCGAGGATGATAGATAGAGCGGCAAGTTCTGTAGCAGTTACCGAGATGCCCGTTCTGCCTTCAAATTTATGGGCATGTCGGAGGTCTTGGGTCCATGATGAACCCGCCGATTCATCGGGCAGTATTGGATTGAATGTACTGATCAATATCGGGTTCGATCTCGAACGCTTGGATAATGCCTTGCTGAGACCCCTTTCGGCGAGATCAACTGAATAGCGTTGAGCTCGTGGAGACAGCTCGGGCCGGGAATCTTTTGTAGCCCTGACTGACTGTGATCGCCGAACGCCCTGGCGTTTGCCGGACACGAACCTGGAAATCGGGAGTGGATAGGCGGAACGTTCAGGCAGGGGGCGAGATCTCAATTCTTGTGCAAACGCGTCGTGCAACACATCCAGGGGTATGTCGCCGCCGCACGCTTTCTGCAGAGTGTTGAATAGCGCCGATGAATACAGGCCCTCATCCCCCGCCTTGAAGATTCCTGACAGGGCCGGCACACATTGCCCTCGCTCTCGCTTTCGAAGAAGCATTCGCATCCACGGGCGATCTGTGGAGAGGAGGTCGACACACTGTTCCTGGGGATCAAAAGAGGACTGCATTGGTGAATCTGGACTGTCGTTACCCGATTTGTGAAACCACAGGAAGCGGACGGTGAGAAGCATGATGGACACCAAGCTCAGGCTGAGTACAGTACTGAGAGCGATGATGTATTTCTGGTGCATCCCGGACGGCGGTCATCTGTGTCCTATATATGCGCTAGTAGGAGCTCTTGATGTTGGCGGACTTAGGCGGAGACATGAACTGGACCCTTGCCGCCGAAAAGGTCGGCGCTCCGTCCAATCGGCGGCCCGCGGCAGGAGTAAACAACGACTAAGGAAACGCTCGCCAACGCCTCGCGCTCCACCCACCAATTTCCAATACCGAGCGCCGCAGGGGGGCCAGGTGACACTGCTACTAATCGGAGAATATTTTCGAGCAGGAATGACGGCCGACATTTGTAAGACGGAGCGGAAAGGGCCAGTGGGAGCGGACGAAGAGGCAACAAAGAAAGCTTGTCTTGCTAAGCACCGGCAAGGGCCACTTAGAACAGGCCACCACCACCACCACCACCACCTGCTCGTGCTGCCTTACAAATGGAACGCCGTCGCTTGCCCTGGAAACTCAGTCAGAAAAGGCTAGTCACGTGTCGGGCGACCCGCAATTCGGACTACCGAATAGCGGGACAGAGAGGACATCCGGCCGAAGCGCTCTGGCCTGAAAACGACCTATGGAATGATCATGATCTGAAAGCTCGGTCTCTCGGATCACACAGTCCGAGTAAAGAGACCGACGCGCTGTGACAAAATCCAGGTTCAGCCAAGGATAAGCACGCGAGCTGCTGCGAAAACCTTCTACCCTATGCTTTGCCCACTCGAATTCCTGGTAATAAGGGCGAGCTTCCGCGGCATCCACAGTGGTCATTCAGCGCCCTCTAGCCTAAATAAATAGAGTTCTGGGTGAGATTTTGGGGCATCCCTCCAGATGGAACACTAGGCGTGGACACCGGACGTTGAATCTGCTATGCGGGCAAGATTTAGAATGCCCTTGGAGCTGGGCTGACATAGGACAATAGAGACCACGTTCTGTGCAGTCGTGATCCCAGCCAATCCAACTTTCTCTGCTTGCCTGCCTAGAAGTTGTAATCTGGGAAGTCATCCATAGGTAAGTATCTAGGTAGACCCGGTTCCTAGGTGTGAGTAACGTGCCAGATCCAACATGACGGCAACGGTACTTCTCGAGTGGCATAGAAACGCCCATCGACAAGTGCTATCGTTAGATCTTGGCGACGCTTGCGTGAGAACTTGCATGCCGATCTACTCTAGACACATTTCACTTTGCCCCACCACTGCCAATCAGTTGCTGCACCCTTAGCATCCTCTTTTGCGCGCAGACGACCGGCAACGGATGCTGGAAAACAAGGATGATCATGGCCCGCGTGGCAATCATGATAAGACACCGTCGAACCCAGATCGCATATGCTTCAGAGCGAGACCATGACGTCTGTGACAGTTTGAGGGTAGACGGTGTCCGTGCTGCTGCGGCACCAACCATCGCTGCCCAGTAAAGAACGCCCGACATTGGGCCCCATATCTCGTCGGTGTTTGTCCTTCTCAAAGCTTCGTACAATGCTGCTATTAAATCACTCGAGTCAGGGTGATCTCCAAGCTGGGGACTAGCAGGTGATGAACCACTAGAGAGGATGGCTGAATGTCCATGCTGCGCGGCGACAGAGAAGGGTACCCTCATAGTGATGGCCGATGTATATATGATGGCAGCGAGGCGGCATGCTTCATACACCCAGTCGTTTGTAACAGTAAGTCCTGGCGTGTATGCTGAAGGGAGTGATGCTAATCGAGCGCGGATTTCGCTCCCCCTCAGCTCGTACTGTTGTAGCGGTGTGCCTGATTGTGGAAAATTTTCTCCAACCTCCAGGCCTTGGACAGTATCATAGCCCTCGTAAGCTGCCAAGAATGCATTTGTGAGATCTCGCATATCACATAGTAGATTGTACGTAATTTCGCAGCACTTTGGGTCTCCTAAGATCGTGAAGAACTCACTTCGGGGGCAAAAGATAGGAGATTCTGGAATTGCAGCGGTCTCGTGCACGGGCACACCGTTTGGCGGTTCCCAGTAGTAGAACAGCGGCAGGGGTGTAGCTTCGCAAAAGATATCACAGTGGTAACAACACCTGGAGGCTGTTAGCTACGCTAATGTGTCGCTTAGTGGTGCCTTACGAAGCGGCGACCTCTGCTAATATCCCGTCGACGCCAATGCACTGCATTCCACCTCGTTGAGTTATGAGCCGTGCAAGACCGCCTTCATGGATGCGTAGAGTTTTCTCATTACAGCTCCACATCTCGCCTGCCAAAAGGTGAAGGATGACCATTACTGTAAAATCTTCATAAGGGGACCCGGTCCGGGCTAGTCTTTCATTTATCCAGCTAATCGTCTCTCCTTTAACAAGAGCGGTCCGTTTGCTATCGCCAGAACAGCCAGCATGCATATCCATATAAGTAGATGTTAGAATAGTGGCGCTGAGAAGGACGTGCGGATGAGAAAGCATTGGAGGAAGCCACTTTTCGACGGTGGATGGGGTTGTAAATGTTCGGACGCCTAGAGAAGTTAGTTTCAAGGGAATTTGCTCACAATATCATTGCGGCAGCAATTACAGCGTCTCTAACAAATGTGGAAAGAGGGCATCGCGTCAAACTCACATTTGCGAAAGAGAGCTACAAAGTCCAGCTCAGGACTCTTAAACTGCGGAAGAGCACAGAATGGGTCGGTGCTGTCACCAACTAGGCTTAATCTTGCGAATCCCGCTGTGAGAAGACGGGTTACCCTGGTTTCATGATCGTCACTCTCTTCGTAATCGGAAACAGTCTGAGAAGCGCCACTCGGTGGCCCGGAGGATAGGGCGCGACGATATCGTGAGGACTGGGTATAAGGGGAGGTGGCCGCGGCCCCAGCGTGCCAAGCGGGCTCTCCAAAACTCTCTTCTGAACCCGTTCTGCACCATGCGGCGGGCGTAGAGGATTGCGGGCGTTCCTGCTCTTGGTGCCCCGCTGGGAGACTTGCCGTGATGGAGTTCTCGCGACCCCGGTACAATTGATCTCCTATCACGATGGGCGCGATTCGCTCGGCGATGGGAGGATTCTGACCGACATGCTCTCCCGGCGTAACTTTGCCTCTCCGCTTCTGCTGGTCGGCTTTGTAGCGGTACTGTATCATGGCCTGCGACCGCACGCTTCGCTTCGCATTTTCGTCCTTGAACTGTGATGGGTCCGTTGCGGTGAGGAACTGGAGCTGCGGAGGGCCATTGCGCTTTCGCGGGCGGCGGCGAATGCGCGGATGGGACGCAGGGTCAGAGGAAGCCGGGGGCGCGGCGGCATCTCCTCCTCCCGCCGCTGCCGCCGCCGCTGCTACTGCTGCTGGTGTTAGCTAGGTGAGCTTAAGACGACAGCATGTGGGAGGACAATGGCACGTATGTACGTACCTTCGCCCCCAGCGTCGGAGCCCGAGGCCATGGAGGCGGACGTCTTGCTGTGTGATGCCGATGAGATGCCTGGTGCTGTGTGAGTGCTGCTTAGGGAGCGGAGGGAGTGTCAGGGGTGATATCAGCACGAGTCTAAGGCTCGTGTGAATCTGCATGAGCGAAACAATAACGGCGACAGAGAGGTGGCAGAGGCGGGGAGCATTATTGTCGGGGGGCGCTGGCTGTCTTTCAGGGCTGCAGGCTCTGGGCTGAGCGGGGAGCGCTATTAAGGTTCAGCGCTCAGGCGCTCAGGCTCCATGCCCTGTTCAGCTTGAGCTTGTTAGTGTCTAGCTCGAGTGAGCGAGCACTTGGAAAGCGACGATGCTGCCGTGGGCCCAGCCTGGCCGGCCAAACCTCGATGCACACAGTGTGCGGCCGACCGCCCAGACGCTCACCAACCAGGGCGGCGTTATTTTACCCTGGATGCCGCGCGCCCGTTTCACGCCTAGCGCCGCGCGATCGAGCTGCTAACTTGCCAACCAAACTGAGCCAGGGGAGCCGTCCCACGGCCGCTGGAGCATGTTGGATGCGCGCAGGAACAGTGCCATGGTCGCGGGATGCCGCATGCCCGATGGACAGGGCTGAAGCTTAGCGCGACCCGCCGTCGGCACCACCGCCGTGACTGTCACCGACACCGTCGCCTATACCGTGCACGTGCGGCCGCGGGCCGACCGGGAAAACCTCGCGCCGCATCGGACGACCACATCCTGGCCGCACACCGACCGCATCCCTCGCACGATACCATTCTATAGGTAGATTATTATTGTGTGACTTTCATGTATTTAGCCATCTACAGTGTTTATCCTGATCCCGCCTCCCAACACCGCGCCTTGAAACATCGTTCGCTATGTCGTTCCAAACGGTTGGGTCAAACACCATCCTTTCCATCCAACGCCATTGGATTCGACGTCGTCGCAACAAGAAAGCAGACTATCTATGGCCCAGCTCATTTTCGAAGCTTTCGAAGCCACCATTCAGCGCTAGAGCGCGCGAGAAGACTCGATGTCCTACAACTGAATACTAGGAAAAATAATCATTTAGCGTTAAACCGTATGCACAATGCGTCCAACTGCCTACCAATCCAGCATTCGGTGACCCCATACGCTTGGAGTTAGAAGCACTGAGGCCTATCATTCATCATATGGACAATGATCGTGCCGAATACTCGAACCGCTTCCAATCAAGAGCCTCTTGCTGTTGAATCGGACTCGGACTCCGCTTGAACGTGCAAAAACCTTTCATCATTATCCTCGATAATATCAACATTGTCGCCATCGTTGCTGGAAGACTCCTCCTTCGCTTTCTTGTGAGACTTTGCCGTCTAGGCTGAGGCTCGAGGGACCAGCGGCTTATAGAAGATCGAGACGAATCTCGTGACCGGACCGGGGAAAAGTGGGTGCTGTGGGTCGAAGTGGGAGAGTTGGCCGCCAAAGGATTCTAGTCTATGCACCCACCTCCACGGGATGCGTTGCGAGAACTACGGAGATCCTTAGATTCGTTCCTCACTCCGCCAGAACTGTTCGATCGTCCCCGAATGCGCGTCACCCTACACGTAGTTGCGCGGAAGAGTGGCGCCTGTTCTCGAATTAGTATCGTCTGGCCACCTAGTGAATCGTAAAATGCGCTCGCCTTTGCGCCACAGATCCTCATATATCTCTGCCCAGTGCTCATGATCAATCAAATGACTCTCGTTCCACAGATGGTCCGGTAACGAATTCAGACTCTTGTGCGCAAAGCGCTTGGTTGGCCTTTGGCATTCCACCCCGAAGAATCCTCAACTTCAATTCCGGCGAAATAAGCGATCCTCCGGGTAGATCGTATAGCATTCGATCACGTAGAGGGAAAGGTAGGTGTTCCACGCCAAATATGTATTCCCTGAAGAAAAAGTGCTTCGAATTGGGGGTACGGCGGCATGACCACGGCTTTGGGCAGCGATAGTGATGCTGCACGGTGTTATGTTATGGTAAATAGCGCAGGGAACGACGGTATTATAGCTCGTAGAAATGCTACGTCGATGCGCCAAGAAGGGCGTCACGCGACGACACATCCTTGAGGGCGGTGAAGGATCGCTTCCACACTTCAGAACTATTGGCTTCCCTCTAAGTTTACTCTCACGCTACCTACGTCTGTCTGATGAAGCTGAACTATGTATCGAGAACAGGCATCGTAAATTGTCAAACACTTGCAAATAGTTGTATAACGCTCTAGCGTTCTTTGAGCTCTTCGACTAAGACAACTTCCGTAAATATCAATACTCAGACCGTTGCTTCATAAAAGCCCGTCTTCAACAACGCAGCCCCCTTCTGGCTATTCCTAGTAATAAATATTAACATTACTTGAGAATATCTACCCTCCATCATCCATCGGACACAAAGACATGATCGAAAACACATCCTACTTCCGCGTCGTCTCCCAATCACCAATATCAATTTCCACAAGCATCCCAATTCCCGCCCTCAACCCTCCTACCCCCCGTCTCCTTGTTCCTAGCCGCTATAACATCCTCCTCCTGATGCCGCATGGCTTCCCAATCAGGCCCATCATCCGAGTCCGCTGGCACCACCATATCACTCCCGCACTCCTTCTCCCTGCGCTTCACTCTTCAAGTCGAAATTTGCCGCTTGACGCGCTAGATACGTCTGTCCAGCTTCCGGACAAAAGTCCGCATGCCCGGACGGCAGATCAGGGCCTCCACATCGCGGGACGGAAGCGCGGAGTGGAAGTACAGCATAGATGCCCGGTTCGGAGTCCCGAATATGAAGTCTATAACGGATCGGCAGTCCTTCCTCTTATGATATTCAGTTAGACTATGGAAAACGGACCTTCGGCGCTAGAGCTCCGCAGCGAATTCCTCATCTTACTCCTTTCCGTATCGATTCTCTTTGCCTCAGCCTCCTGTTCTGCCTTAACGTCCAAGGCCTCCATGCAGAGCAGCATGTCTAGAATCTGCTGCATATCGTCTGTATCTTAGATGCTAGCTTTGTGGAGGAGAGAGGGAGTGTTGGGACGCATGAGGTTGGTGCGGGTGAGGAGTATGTAGTGTGAAGCGGGGGAGGACTTGAATGGGCTCTCGACTTTTTCGGCGAAGTAGATGGGCTGTTTGCTGGGCTAGCTGTTGGTGTTATGCTATTTGTGTTCTTGTTTATTGATGCTGTTGTTTTTTTTTTAATTGGGTGATGTGGGGGTTGGAGGTGAGGGCATGGCGGGAGGCATTAGTGCTACTAGGTTGTCAGTTAGAGAAACCTGAGAGGAAGACAGAATGTGTGCTGGATAGTTTATGTGAAAGGTTGTAGCGACGGGTTAGGGTGTTGGGCTTGGATTAGAAATCAATTATGGTGCTTTCAAGGTGTGATGGGGGTTGATGGTTGGTAGGTGTTCATCACTGGGATCTTTGAATAGGAACTTTTGTTTACAGATTTTATAGATAGTATAATAATTCGTGTTTTAGGGGCGCGGATTGCAAGTTTTAGTTTATGTCGTGTGTTTGTTACCATCACTATGATGCTTATCAATTCACTTTTACACGACGTATATTATGATGAAGAGACACTTGAGAAGCCAGCTAATAGGATTTTGCATATGCTATATATACTACGTATCCCATTTAGATATCTCAAATGCCTTACAGCATAGGCTTACATCCTCGGATACCTGCTAAGATCCTATTCTAGCCTATCTCATCTAGGATAGGAACCTGATAGGAGGACATAGTATATAAAATACCGAAACCCAGCATCCACACCTCCAGTCCAAATAAGCATCTATCCCACATCCATCATCTCTTCGCACCCCACCATCTCCTGCTTCCCCCATTCCTCTCACTTTCCCCACAATCCTCCACAACCACAAAATCCGCCTCTATCTCATCAAATAAATCCACCATATCCCCCTCGCCCAATTCCAAAAGCAACCCCCGAACCTTCTTTAGCTTCGCCAACTCATCCAGCGACTCGGATCTACCCGTCTCCCGTGTGGTCTGCGATAGAGCATATGCAGCCCTCTGCGTCTCGACGGTGTCGAACCAGGTGCTTGTCTCGAGACCTTTGTTTTCTTCGTCTTCTTCTGCTTTGTCGTCGTCGTCAGTCATGCGGACGTCTGGCTGTGGTGTGCCAGGAACTGATATTGCTCCTCGGCGCTCCCAGCGTATTTTCCGGGCATGCGAGAGGAGTGAGGATACGTGGTCTTGAGGATCGACCGGCGGTGAACAAACACGGTTGAGGATTGAAAATGAGGGTTCGGTTTCGGGGACTGAGGCGTAGGTTCGGCCGAGGGGATGATGGGGTCCGGGGTGGATAGTCGGCGTAGGTTGATGGCGTGCTGTAATTAGTGGAAGGGCTTGTCCTATTGCGGATCCGGTATTAGTTTGGGGCGTGGACGACGTGTATTGTGGCTGGAGGTGCGTAGCTGGAGGGTCCGTCTGGAGTTCTGTTGCGTGTTGCCATTGAAACAATGGGTTTCGTGGTCCGGTTGGAACCGGCCGGTTGTATTGCTGCGGTGCATTGAGAGGATTCGAAAGCCCGGTTGGAGCATTTGGGTCATAAAATATACTCTCTTGGACTCGACGCCCGCCTCGACGTCGTCGACGGCGGCGAGTTTCTGGGTGCGGCATGGTTATTTTAGTTTGTACTTTAGTATTTTCAGGGTTGCGGAGGCTTTTAATTTTGGAATGTTTGCGGTGGACGTTTATTTTATAGTTTGACGTTTATCATAGTGAATATGCAGCATTGTTGTTGAGTGTGTTTGTGGTCGCAATGAATGGAAAACATAACATCTGCTTTCAATATTGGCTTCGGTGTTGTTTGCCGGTAAGCATCGCGGAATAAACTTAGTAGCGTAGGTACGAAGTAGCGTAGTATACACATGAGAATTAGCATAGTGAAGTCAAACCTGAGTATGTTCGCAACCAACAACTTCCGGAGCTGGATTGATATACGGCCTTCCACATTGAATGAAACATGATACGTTCGTACCTTCCAAATATGAAAATTGGATGTAGCTATTGTCTTTCTTCCAGTGATTATTCAATCTGGATTTAATCTCTCACCCTCGCCTTCCCGCTCAGGCAGAAAATTATATTCCCTTCAACAACAGACCTTTTTAGGGCACTTCGAGGTTTATGTTGCGAGATGTATATACACTCTAGAAGCATATGGGCGCAAGTAGCAATTTTGAGCATCTGAGAAAAGGACCTAATTCTTGTCTTCATTGGTCTTTTCGTCGCCAGTGCTCACTTCCATTTTTGCAATGAGCTGAAGTTAATTGCCGCTGTCCACGCAGACTATATGATATAGTCGGTGCGTATCCTGTTATTGCGCTCTTCCTAAGGTAAAGGACTCTCTTTGGCACTTTTCCTTTTCGATCGAATGCGAGGCCAAAATTTGTTTAAACTAGAAACACTCGGAGAAATACCGTTAGAGAACTCCATATCTAACCCGCAATGCTCTAACTACATAAATCCTAATAAAGAACTATTTCCTCGTGAAAGTACAACTATCTAGTCGATTAATCTGGGGAAGTTGTTGCTTCCTGGTAACAGTCACCGATATTTATCGTTGATGAATTTTATTGCCACAACGTCTTAAGTATCAGGTTTGCTTCGAAATACAGGAGAATAAAATCCCAAACAGAGGGTTTCCTAAGCTTGCTGAAGCTTCTTTTTGTTCTTTGGTTTGAAGGAGCCTTCATTTTGTTTATGGACTTGAAGCTGATGTGACTGTAGCGTTTTATTTAATTATATTTTAATTGAATCCCCTGTACTCAATGTGTCCATTAACGGAAATCCAAAGTTCTATGGTTCGCGTAGCGATGTAGTATGGAAGCGATATATTGAGAACAGACGGTAGGATCCTTTAACATATTTATTATTAGACTTTTGACATTCGCGCACCACCATCTAGTCCTCCGTTAGTGAGCTAGTCTCTAACAAAGCGAAATCCAACTCACGCCACAACTCCCCTAATCCAGATTTCCTTGCCATTCTAACGTGACGTTTGAAAAGTCTGGAGGGTGGCGTATGATGTCAAGCTCACGATGAAGGTGCGGTTCTGCAACCCTACGGCTTTGGCTTCGCCCAATCACCATATACCTACGGCGAAGGCCCACCGGTCCGGCCCAGACGAGACTCGACGCCTGTAGACCCAAAATCTGCTGCATTCATCGAAGTTATCCTATTGCTGCCGTTATTTGCAAAGAAATGCTTACTCATCAGAAGCCCCCGAACTGCAATTGCCAGACTCTTAGTCACAGATAAAACGGCCGGTAGTGGTGTAATCAAAATCTGCAAGATTATCGTATTTATAAAATGTTGTCATGCAGACTAGCCTCATTGAGCAAGGCTTCATGCAATTGCCCGTACGCGGACGAGAATGTTGACGGTGCTAGGCCTAATCTGGCCAGACACCCGCTCGCACTGATATAGATACCTCCAGGCGCCCAACAACACCGCGAAGGATATTGTTTCGTTCTACTCATTAAACATTGCTACGAATTTTTTTATTCTCCATCAGAACTTAGCCATGAGTTCAGCATCCTCTACCAAAGACATTGACTCCGAACAAGAAGCTGAAAACAGTGCCAATGAGAATTTGGATTTCTTCGCGAAACACGTCTCGATACGTGAAAGATTCCATCATTTTACATGGGCTTGGTTCACGATGACTATGTCTACGGGCGGGATATCAAATCTTCTTGGAGCGCAGCCGCACAGTTTTTCCGGCCTCAGGACCATTGGAGCAGTCGTCTTCATCGTCTTTATCGTAATGTTAGCCTTCAACTGTTCGATGATCACATTCCGATTCATAAGCCTCAGAAAATCCCTGCAGAAGTCGCTTACTCATCCGACCGAAAGTCTGTTTTTCGCTTGCTCCTGGCTATCTTTCGCAGTTTTGCTCTTGAACATGCAAAATTACGGGGTACCTTCTTGTGGAGAATGGCTGATTGTCACCCTACGCGTCCTATTCTGGGCATACGTCGCTCTGACATTTATTGTGGCAGTTGCCCAGTACTTCATCCTCTTCCAGGGTGGGAAAAACGGAAAACACATGACACTCCATAGCATGACTCCCGCTTGGATCCTCCCAGTCTTCCCAAATATGCTTGCTGGAACTATTGCAAGCAGTATTGGCAGTAGTCAACCTCCGGCATATAGATTTCCAATCCTTGTAGCCGGAGTTGCATGCCAAGGTCTCGGGTTCCTCATTTCACTCATCATGACAGGCCTATTCTTGTATCGGCTTATGGTTAATGGGCTGCCACATCCACGCCTCCGGCCCGGCATATTCATGGCTGTTGGCCCGCCGTCGTTCACATCTCTCGCATTCATAGGGATGGCGAACAATCTGCCACGAGAATACACATACTTCGTCAAGGACGCAATTGCCGTGGACGTACTACAGACCCTCGCTCTAGTAATATCGGTATCACTCTGGTTCTTTGGATTCTTCTTTTTCTGCATCGCTGTGGTGGCATGCATGGCAAAAGCATCAGAGATGTCGTTTAGTCTCGTTTATTGGGCCTTTATCTTTCCAAATACGGGATTCACAATGGCGACGATTGAGATTGGAAATCAGCTTGAGAGTGAAGGAATTAGATGGGTAGCTACCGCTATGACCATCTTACTAGTTGTGGTATGGGTCTGCAATATAATTATGCAGATTAGAGCTATAATTTATAGAAGGATGTTGTGGCCGGGAGAAGACGAAGATCGAGATGTACTCAGGCCATCCAAAGACGAATAAACGATCACTAGGACTATTGGACAAGTCTAGGATCGTTGCGTTATTTTCTCCTCACTGACTTATTCCTTGGCTTTCGCTCCTCACACTTCTCACGACGCCCCTAGTGCAGTATTTGTTAACTCATCACGCAAGACACTACCCCACTAGAGCCATTCCCGATGGGATGCTTTTCGTTCATGGGAAGAAAATCTGTTGAGGTAGGTCTCAATTACAACAGGTCATCAGCCAAACCGGCTTCCGACCCAACTTTTCCTACCTCATTTCGTTGAAGCCGTTTCCTGCGCTATCTTAGTGCCATTAATCCCTTTTATGGCATCGACGGAATCGGCGTGTTCAACCTTGACCCAATCCTCTTCGTTGGAGGACACCTCTATGTCCGGGATATCGCCCTGGGCCTTGGGGTCCTGTTCAAGCTAAATAAGCATCAAAGAACTAACATCCCCTCAGCACACATACCTTCTGACGCATGCCAGCGTTCAAGTCTACGTCCTTAAGGCCCAGGAACCTGGACTTGCTCAGTGGATAGTGGCTCGGCCCTCGAGACGACTTCGGCCTCTAAACCTTGATCCTTTTCACGCAGTCCGTCATTACCGGAATATCCTTTGTGGCAGCCTTTGAGACCTCTTTCAATATTCCTCGAATTTCATTCAGCTTAGCATATTGTACTCTCGTCGTGGGTTTTCCGGATTGTAATTCGTCTTACTGTTTCGATGACTTGATGGGCTCGTTTTGACCAGCCTTATTTAAAACTTTTCTGGGGTCAGCTACAGCTCCTAGTTTCGGTGTGCTTTCAACGTTGGCCGACGAGAGGCTATGCTCCTTACTGAGCTTACCCGCACTCATACCTTTGCTGGACTGTTGGCGCCATTACTTCGACTCGGGGTCATGAAACCTCAGGTACTCAAGGCCATTTGCTACTAGTATTAAGTTTTCATCGAATTCCTCGGATGTTATTTCTAACGACAGTCTGATCTTGCCCTTTGAAGAACCTGGAGTATTAGAAGACAACTTCGTAGATGCTAGAATCTGAGTCTCTGAAAACAAATGCGGGAAGGATTGCTTCGAATATGTCGACAGTGTATGCTAACGGAGTGTATAAAGTGGTTGACTTACCGCAGGGTAGGTAGCGTTGTCATTGTATGGGAGTTGATGTTATAATGCGATGCATGCTTTATATAGAGGAAGGCTAATATAATCTCAAGACAGTGCTTCTTCTGTGCAGGTATATCAATTCATGGCTTGATTAGTGCATTCAACTTTAATACGTCTTTCTAACAAGTGAAGAAAGCCTTTATTCTCGGCAAAATTACTATTATATAGGTAGTCTCTGTAAATAATAAATTGATCCACACTCTAAGCATAGGTGATAGAATTGGATGATACAATTAGGTAAGAACTTAAAGTATACTCATCGGAACTTTGAATTATTGTTGATTAGATGCCTGCTTTGCAGCGCCGCGTGATAATGAAATCCTAAACTACTAGGGTGCTAAGCCTCGTGGCTAATCCCTATCATTACCTCAATTGACGTAGACAAGATGTTCAGGACACAGTCACCACCAGAACGTGCGACCCAAAGCCTCAACAGAAGTCTGAGCCATGACACGGACGCTGGACCTATTGTCAAAGCGCTGAGGACCGTTTTGATCTTTTGAATTTCTCACAAGCCGCTGCAGCTTCTACAACATGATTAGTTCCTTTTCTTCCGTTGGAGCAACCTAAGAGTGAATTCTACGTGTGGCTTGGTGATGAGATCTCCTTTTAGTTTCTCTTCCTCTGTGTAGTGGGACGGTACACTGACCTTGGCTGGATTGACCATCTTCCCATCTTTATCGTACGCCCAGTCTCGAACTTTTACTCCATCGCTTAGGCCGGCTATGTGAATAGCATGTAGATCGTATTTTTTGGATTCGGGCTTGTGTTTACTTGTTGGTTGTTCTTGGTCAGTTTCATTAATCCAGGACGTAGGAGAAGCGCAGATTCTAGTCTCCTCATGTGAAGTAGGATTTTCCGACATTGTTTTAAGCCTGTCCCTGATGCTGTTCGAATCTACTCTCTCGACCAGTGTATTTTCGTCGGGTGACCGACTTTCTTGTTGCAAAGGTGAAATTTGTACAAGAGGAATTTCATCGTTCGAGGAATTTTCAACGGGGAATAATATGCCAAGGAGGAATCGACGGAAATATATTGTGATAGATTCTACGTTGTACAGTATCGATGTTCCGGAAGTGGTGTATAGCGACATAGTTTACAGCTCCTAACGACAAGATGCCAGACGGCTACTTCTAGGGTTCACAACGCGCGGATCTTGATATACAAACCCTTGGAGAGCGTCCTGGCATCCGTGGTTTAAATATTTCGCTACCATGTTCGTGACACACTATAGAGTAAAAACTTGGGGACTTGTGCCAATAGCAGTGGGGACCATGGAACGTTGTGGAACACCAGATCACCACATTCTCATCCATCTCAATATCCTAACCCTCTATGCAAAGGCCTCATTGTATATTTTCAAATTTATTAAACACAATGCACAAGTGTGGTATTCATATTTACTGAATTATCTAATCTGAAGATCGCGTTGAGCGCTACTTGGTAGTGCATCTCCATACTACTTCGAGGTTGCTGGATCGCTCGTAAAAAATCATTCACCACTTGCCAAGGATCCATCCGAACCAGCTATCGTTCTTTTCCTTCCCCTCCTTACCCTTGAGCCAAGCCTTACGCTACTCTTGTCTCGAACGCAGTCTCTTTTGTGCATCGGCCAGTTTGCGATTCAACTCGGCCTGTTCCTTCTTCCTAGACTTCTGATAGCTGCGAAATAACTGCGCTCTTGCTTCTCGAAAATTTTCTTGGTGGGCTTGCCGGGCTTGTTCAGTGTCGTTGTTTTCAGTGCTACCGGCATCCGTAAGGAATTCCCAGTCCCCGCTGTCAGTTGCAAGGTCACATAGAGTAGTACCACTATCTGAATATTCTGGTACGCCGAACAGGGGCCTAGGTAGGGAGAGGCCCACCTTCGGCACGGTCGTAGAAGAGTCCTGTGGGAACACCCATTTCAGTATCTGCCACTAAGCTGATAGTTAGGCCTGTATATGTTCACGAGCAAAAAATATATGCTGATTTACCTTGTTGACGAGCTGATAATTCTTTGGGAAAGAGTCTTTCGGAGGCATAATATGTGTATGGCTATAATATGCTGGATTAAGAAACATGCTTGGAAAAGCGAAAAGATTAATAGACCGTAAAGAGAGATGCAGCCTTTATGATAGCTGGAAGAGCATCTTCACAAAAAATTTTTCGACTCCGCAATTTGAATTAACTTGCAAATATGGACGAGCCAGCGGTTCAGAGTTACCCATGCCCTTATACGTCATCATTTCCGTCGTATGATGCTGTAACTAGATTGCACATGATGTGATAGTCTTAGCGAATCATTTGCCCAAGCGTCAGTGGCCTGATTTCAGGTTCTTTTTGAAAAATTGCTTATCTTTCCTAGAGTTAGGCTCATCGCGATTATTGAAAGACACACTTCTAAGGCTAATAGGGACACTCTAGCGAATAGGAGGAAACTTCTAATCGTTTTATATTTAGATTTCTCACGTTGGTAAAATGACACAGCGTTAGATGTATCTAGAGTAGTGTTATTGCTATATACCTAGGTAGGCTAAAACTCTACAAATGTGTAGTGCTTTGGTTGAATATTTATAGTTAAATTTGTGGTGAGAGGCGAATCTTGTCTCAGGGAGGGAGATGAGGAACTGAACTGCTTGATTGAGGATGGCCAGCAGGCCATATTTATGTACATAGAAAAGGGGTATATCAGCTGATATCCAGCGTGATATCGTACGACGATATCTGATACCGCTCGGCAGACTTGTCAAAATCCCCATCACAAAATTAGTAGACCTCCTCTTGATAGCTGTGTACACTAGAGGGCCTTGTGCCACGTGTTTCTACTATCCTATTATAGTTGGCTTGTTTTCAGGCCTATATAGTCTCGCCACTGCCAGCCTCTGGCCAGGCAGGCCACTTACCGTCCTTCAATACATCAATATTTGCCTCAGCAATTGATGCTGCCTGATACGCGACACCTTGTTGCGACAAGCGCACAATAGTACCTAGCCTTATATTATCCCTGGAGAGGAAGTCCATTATACCAGAGCAGCTCGCCGCAGCATTGATTGCGAGACGTTGGAAGTTAAAGCCACATTCACAACACTTCGTTTGCCCTTTCGTTTGCATTCACACGAGTAGCCCAAATCAAACGGTAGCGCGCGGGGTGCTTTAGAGCCCAATCTGCGCAACAGAATAAAGACGCACCCTTCTATCACCCCTAGTGCGTCACAGTCGCAAATAACGTATAATGGAAAGTCCTCTAAAGCTCGTGCACCTCTCTAGTTCTACGGACAACGCCTCAGGAGTAGATCTTATCCACCATCCTATTGACGCTAACTATATTTCTCGATCTGTGAATGGCACATCAACGAAAAGAACAACTGAAACTCAGGTCTACCACCATGACTGCGACAAAGAAGGTGATGGGGAACAGACGATCAAAGCCTCGCTTCAGTCGAATGATTCAGCGAAAGAGCTTCCTCCCCCCGACAACCCCTCGAGACGGTCCCCGTAGTCACATTCTTTCCCATCGACAAAGCATGAATTGGTAGTCGGATTGAAAGGTAAACCAGGAGATTTTGAAGAGAATCCCTGTGAAAGGATATGAAACCGGGCACTTTGTCACAACGCTGCCTCAAAATGGACCCGATCTGGAGGAGAAGAACAAGAAGAACAAGAAGAAAAGCATTTGGAGGAAATTATTTGGAAGGTAACCTCAGGTGGGCGCAACGGATAGAAATCTCCCCCAAATCTGCGTACAAGATTTGATCATACCATTTTTCATATTCTCGTATATTGTTCTGCAAACCTTGTTACGGTCTGAACTTGCGTTGATTAGGGAGCTTGGCAGTTTAATTAGTATGGAGAGGACGACTTACTTAGAAATATTGATTATATGACATGTTACTGAATCACGTGCATATTCTATTGTCTATTCTTACATGCCTTCGTAATCCATCACACAAAAATTTTAGCAAGAGATCTTTCCGAGGTATCTTGAAATCATTTTTCATACACAATGCTCTCTTTATCTACATGCTACAGTTCTAAGATTTCTCTATAGATGGTTTTCTAAGTCACGTGGAAATTTTAGGCTTATTGAGAGTGTGCCCGATATCCAGACACGACAATAGGACAAAACGACATTAGGTCCCAGTAGCTCAGAAAAGCTGAGTCTGGTATCACTGTTGTGCGATCTAATCCCTACCCGAAGCCTCCGACATGCCCTTTCACTGACCACCAGTCAGTGAATTATTTGCCCTTTAATCTGGAAAATATCAAACCTCATGCCGCTTTCACTTTCATCGCTATTGATATTAGGCAAATATTTTGATTTACGGGATACTTTCACCATGACTTTCACCTACGATTTAATTGCCTCCAATTTGCTCAGCAAATGCGCGACGATAGAACTACAGTCACAACAAAGACTTAAGATATTGTAGTCTTTAACGAGTCCCAGAATACTCCAATATCAACGCCAACACCGAACTGATTTTACCTCGACAATTCCGAGTGGTTGTAATCACAGGACGACGCTTGTGTATTCCAACGGCCATATAATAATTTGTTCTCACAAACAAAATTCTACTAACATCAGCACAAAAATAAATACCAAACTTCGTAGCATCATGAATGCGAATACCATTAAGCATTCCTTAAATCCATACGCAGAAGAATTTGTACCTCAGATGATCTCCAATCAATTAGAGAACGGAGCTGAGTCTAGCGGACGAGACAGTGCAGACACGCCGCCAACCGAAAATATGGGCTACTCGATCAGCCAATCTCCAAACCACCTTGAGCGAGTCGAGCACAACACATATGGTGGCTACGAAGTAGACGAGTGGATTAGAATTGGACTGCACAAGGCAGACAGATTCGACGCCTTTGCAGCATACGAAGACAAGGGTGTTGATTTCGATATGACAAACTATCAGATGCAGGAAATCTTCCTCAATGAGCCTGATAACTGTTCAACCCAGCCAACTTGGACATCTGCTCAACCCACGCTGGGTACTTTCCCATACGCTTCACTGGATGAGGTGCGCAAACACTCTAACCTCTACGGATTCGCCAAGAGTCTTCCGCTCGACCGATTGAACAATAGCCTTCGTGGAAAGAAGGTTGACATCATAGAGGATGAATCAGGGAATGTGTTCTTGCGTAGAGTGCCCAAAAAGATGCTTGTTTTGTTCTGCGGTCGACCAGCGATTTCACGAGTTCTTCGGACACTGTCAACAGAGGATAAGAGCGAACAGCAAATACTCGTTCCACCATCTTCAACAAACCACGTCGGCCTGAAGATTCTGGTGTCCTGGATGACTCGCGCTTGCAAAATCGAGACATCGACTGCCATTAAGCCTTTTCGCACTCCCAAGAATCTATTCGCTGCTATTTCTCTCGCTCGTACACTTCAGTTCTTTGACCTAAACCTCGACGCTCGCCGCGTGGACACGGAAATCGCGGCTAAACTTTTCCGGAGGCCAATTTACCCTGACGAAGTGAAAGAGATCTGGAATCTAATTCCGAAAGATAGCAAGTATACATACCGCATGGTACAACATCTCGCCCACTCGATGTATTTAAGCGAGCACGGGAATCCTGATGTGGTGCCGCGCAAGAGGGAGATGTTAGCTTTCTTGGACAACAACCCTAACTTGAAGGCTAGGGTGACTAATCGTGCTGAAAACGAGAAGTACAAATCAATTGTTCATTGGAGCGCTCGCCGCAAGAACCGGGGCTAGGGAATAGCAGACCCTGGGTATCGTCGATTGGAGACTTCGTACGATGAGCAGACCCAATATTAAGAGCTTTAGAAAATTGAGAAGTTCTGAGCGAATACAGTAGGCCTATGACTGGATTTGTGGGCTGACTAGGCATGTATTGGCTTGCCATTCTCAATAACTTCTTAGAAAGGACGATCATGTTTGGTCATGTTCACGGGGTCTGGTTTAATGGGATAGAATCTCCCTAGATACTATTAGAGAACTGTATTGAGTATTTGAAATTTCATGTTTCGGACTAGTGGATTATCCAGTTACGCGATATTGCCGCATCTATCCCGTACGTGATGCCTATGCTACTACATTATTCCCTCTTTGCTGATTGCCTGCTGTCAAGACTCAATAAAATTGATGAGCATAGTAACGGATTTAATTATAAGCCATTTTCTGCGTCTTCTTTCTCCAGCTTTCTAGGCCTGCTATCTCAGTTTCATTGATTTCATTGATTTCAAACCGATCAAAAAGAACCCAGCCATCAGGGCCAGCATGGTGGAGAAAACAGTCATCCCAGCCATTATCAACAGCCTCGGCGAATCCTCGTGCATTTTATCAATCATGTGATATCCATCGAACAGCAAGGTCAATGGCTTACGACATCGTTCCCAGTCTTTTCTATCATAGTCTTCTGCAATCTGCGCATCAGTCACAACATCCTTGGTATAATGGACAACTTCTGAGATCTCATAGTGTGAGTTGTCAGCATGGGTTGTTAGTTGTTCGACTTCTTGGTGCTTGACCGGAGCTTGGAGAATACTGGAATCCCTGTCTGCAGTCCTTTTACCAGTTTTGTTAGTTGACCCAAACTGGAAGGTGGCCAGAATGATACATCTTGGCGGGGTCGATGTTCTATTACTTGTTGCTCTTCAATATATTGTTGCATCTCTTTTTGAGCTACAGGGCTGAGACCAGTTACATCGTTTTCAAGATCGACGAAGCCGTCCGAATCTTCTCCGCTTTTAGAGACCCATCGTTCAGGCTTACAATGTAACTTCCAACTCGCGAGTGGCCAAACCATGTCGCGAACTTAGAGAATAAATATTTTTTAGAACAATGTTGTGACAGGGTGTAGAAGGTGTCTTTTCCTATTTCTCGGCTGAAATATACAGAGTCATTTCTTAAAGTTACCCTAGGGGTTCTCACGCTAATTGGATTTGTTGTATGAATATGCATTCACTGGATCTATAGTCTCGTGACAACACTTGCTAAACGGTACTGTTATTCACAGGGCTACAGGTGATTCAATTTAATGTCTAGTGCTATAAAAGCGGGACTCATTAAGCCCGACAACAGCATTCTAATTGTGAAGTCCGCAACTAACATCTAGATGGACTGAAAATCGGCATCGCTGCCTTCAACTGCTTCCTTCAAACGGATGACCCTCTTGGCTAAGCTTAGCATTGATAAAAGCCGTATGCAACAGCCTCTTCTCTATAATTTCATTCGCGTGTTGCTCCATCTCTTCAACATCCCAATTGACGCTCACGTAACAGCCGCGAAGAAAATCAGCTCGTGGTGTAGAAAGATACAAGGAGAGTCCCCCTGCTAGTTCGACTAAGAGAAAATTAGTTCTAATACGATCAAACTACGCCATATCATGGGACTCACGAGGATCAACAGATTGCTTGGCAAACACTCCTGAGTTCATTTGAGTCACGACCATCCCAGGGTGATAAGCAAATGAGCGAACACCAGGATGCTCTCAAATATTCGTCAGCTCGCGCATCCTATGGTGAAGAATATGAGGATTCTGAGGCACCCACCAGCGTGCAAGAATTCTGCTAAGCGAATGCCAGCAAGCTTGCTAATCGAATAAGCTGACGTCCCCGGTGACGTCATTGCTGCAGCACCAGAGGAGACAATGATTACCGTTCCTGCTGGTTCTTTGCCGATGGATATGAATTGTTGCAGAAAACTATAGATGTGAAGATAAGTACCGCGAACATTCACGTCCTTGGCACCAGTTAGCCTCGAATCCGCCTTCCTTAACCCGACTCGCACACAACCTACCATATCCGACCACCAGAGAGAAGGCGATATATTTCCCGTGGTTGGGTAGCCATTTTGCTCGCTAGACACTCCCGCATTGCAGATGAGTACATCGATGCACCCTATTTCAGCGTTCACTTTAGCCCATAGATTCTTCGTGTCATCTTCAGAGGAAGCTTCAGATCGTATTGCCAAGACCTTGGTATTTGGACTCAATTTCTTTATCTCTTCTGACACTCCGACTAGCAAGTCTTCGGCTCTGCCAGTTACGACAATTCCTGCAGCTCCCGCCTCCGCCCAAGAAATGGCAATTCCCTGAGGATACTAAGTGGGGTTTACCCTGGAACGGGTATCGAAAATATACCTTGCCAATGCCGCGAGTGGCCCCAGTAACCAGAACAATCTTTCCTGCAGCGCTTAGCTTAGGATTCGTTGGAGAGACTGCCGGGTAGAGTTCGCGATGCATCGTGGGAGTAAACTGATGTGGCAGGAGGATTCCATCCCTTTCCACATCGAAGGAGGCCATATTGATTCTACCTTTTAACCAGGCGGAACTTCGATAAAGAGGATAGAAGCTGTAAGGGAGATAATAAGCAATAAGTTAGCGTTCTGAAGAAATGGAGAGAGCGCTTTATATCCTCTGCAAATATTCTAGGATAAGGAATATACGGCATCAAGTATCCCCCTTTATATCTCGATTATAAAGCAGAATATACATATGATGCGCCATCATCGGCAACATGACATCTCCGAGCAATTACTTCGTACCAAGAGGGCTGGCGGCCTTACCTCCTGCGCCAAGCAGTTGGACCTGAAGTTGCGAATGGCTATTCTGAAGTAAGCAACTTTCTATTAATGACATTTGGTATTCTCAAGGCGCCCTAGAGATGTCCTACTCAATAACCAATCACTTATTATCAGGGTTCGGGTCAGCCGACCCGTTCGGTGTTTTAGAATCACAATTTAGCTGCAAAAATGGCTACTCTCATTTGTGTCACTTATTTGATTAGCGCCCAAGAGCATGCCACGTAGGCATCATACGCATGATTTTGGTTTGGCTTGCTTTGAGATAGACGAAAAGATCCATTGTCACAGGATACGCAATAAAGGGCACAATCAAGGCTTCAAAGATACAAATGAGCCAGTATTTATTGTACAATGTCCTCTGCAATAGGATGCCGCTCCGAGCTTACTCGACAAGCACCAACTACTTCGTATGTGCCCAGATTTAAAAAGTCTCCGAACATGTTTCCGGTGCGAGAAGGAATGAACTATACTCTAGAAAGCTTATGAATCTCTTGCTTAAGTCCGATACCTTCACGCTCTGCCATCTAAACTCCGGATTCAGGCCAAGGTTCTTTCTAGGGCTGCATTTTCGGGCGTTTCCATTCAACTTCTTAGTATTATTATTAGTTTATCGTACAAAAACTCATTATCCGTCGGCTAGAAATGCAACTATCTATTATGGGCGTACGATAATATCTCCCTACAACTCATTTTGTGCTGTAACTATCGAGATAAGCTCCGTTACTGCCCTAATGCTACTGGAGGTTGTGGGAGTGGTTGTTCTGTTCCCCATGCAAGCAGCTTCTCGGGCATCTTGCTTAAGATATAAGGAAGAGTGATCCCAGTTTATTTGCGTTAAGAATTGAAGGAGAAGTCCTAGATTCAAGGTCAAGCCCCCTCATCGGCCTAGGAACCCTTCCTCATCTATAAATTCCTAGAAGATACGGCAAATGAGGCTGGAGCTAACAGCAACGTCATTGACGCCTAGAGAGCTAGCGCCCCATCTATAACAACAAAGTTGCTTAGTGCAAAGCGCATCCATTTAGTAGGGTCTTCCTTGTGATAGCAGACACTGTTCTGCCATACTCTCCTAACCCGCGGCCGTAAACTTGTCTTGATCAAGTCTAACCAGCGTGAAGCTGTCATAATCTTAGTCCATCAAACAAGCATGACAATTCAGTACTTGCGATCGCATGGAAGGTCCTCAACATGCTCGGGGAACAGCATAGATAGCTTCTCGTTCAGCCACTCCGGACTGCCTTCGGCGCCCGGTCATTGCAATGCAATATTGTCGAACGGAATAGTTTTCCAAGGACGATATCGGGCAAGTGCTGAGAGTAACATCGAGTTTGTGTCAATAAAGTTACTCCTATCAATGTCGCCTGCTGAACAAACAATAGCATTAATTGAGAAGTCCCACGTGCCAGCATGGCCTGGGCCGACAAGAATCACTTAGTTGATTTCAAACCTGTCCTTTTCTGCTCCCCCTGGATCTTCACTAGCAGATTCCGTAGCTCTTCACTTGATTCTGGAAGGCACCAATACCATCCGCCTTGTAAGCTACTGGTATCCCGCAATTTCATCCTTTGACGCTTTGTCAACCTAAATGACCCCAACTCTTTTTTATCTCTCATTTTCTGGCGAAAGTTTTCATCGTTATAAATGCGATAGACACCGCGATGACATTGGGGTCGTTGCCATACGAAAAAAGGCATGACACAGCGTTTCCTTGTGCCCCTGGTGCGGTGGGCTGAAACATCCGCGATAATATATATTTCCATTGGAAATTCCTTTACGTAGCATCGGTGAACAAGTGGGGCATGGTCGCTCGAATATCTGGACGTCGGGGTCATTGAGGGCTCATTGGAGGTAGCGCTCTTGAGAAAGCGGCTGATTCCATAGTCGACAATGGGTACTGTAAGCTAATAGGGGAAATTGTTCTTGCATATGCGACATTGTGGTTCTTTGGCAATATCGGCGAGCTTTTATTCTCCTGACTTTACCTGCTCGATCAGTCACCAGCGGAGCCGTTCGCTAGGCCGGTACGACGTTTGAGCGAAGGTAATGTCGCATCTTAGTAGCTTCATATAAAACCTATAGGATAATAGAGCTCCGCGTGAAAAACCGAGGTTGATAACAGAGCGGCGTATCCGGCTAACTCGCAGTTTGCAAGTATGATCACCCTAGTTTGTGAGACATGTAGATCTATGCGAAGAGTCGATGATGGGTGTTAGCAAATCGAGCAAGAACCGTTCTTGCTTGCATTCTGGCGAACAATAATAAGGAACATTTATTATTCCTCGAGGAAATTTCTAGTTGCGCACGTGCGTCTACTTTCACGGACCGTGATGGATCGAGCCTTTCTCGGCTAGCGCGGATTTCCAACGAAAATATAAGAAAGGTTGCATAAGAAGATGCACCAGCAGAAAAAGGAAGATTATATAGCCTGTTTCAAGCATCAACAATAAATATATATAAAAAGCATCTGAGAATGGCAAAACAGAAGATCCACAAGGCAGCGCCCCCGCTCACTGCATGGATCACACCTAAAAACCCAGTCGTTGCCCGAGTTTTCTACGTGTACTGCCCGAGTACGATAGGAACATGGTGAGGGACCTGAGGATCGAACTGCACACACCTTGGGTCTTGATTGGTGCAAAATTTCAAACCCGCCATTAACTCCCGCCATAAAGTACTTGGGAGTTCCATTCATTTTTTTGGTTTATGTACCCATATAATAAAGTAAGATTTTAGGTTATAAGACTGCTTTGAGAGTGAGCTCGACCCACTATAAGGTCGGGCCGGCGTTGTGCGCGATGTAGGGTTGGCAACGGTGAGGATGATAGGGGATGCGTCTGTGCGCTAGCCCTCGAGGTCTTAGACTATTGTGGGCGCGGTTATTATCACAGAAACAAATCGCAAACTTGGGAAATAGCATGAGGAGAGGGAAGCATCTCGGATTTTTGAAATGAACGTATACGTACCGGCTATGACTATGAGTATAACGGCCATAATTTGCCTTGGACTTTAGCCTCCAACAACCTCCGCCTCCAGAGGTCACTCATCTCTCCTATTCCGTCACTAGCCTCTGAAGATGCGCTGTCCTGGAGTGAAATATGCCCATAAGCCATATAGGCTGCCTTTCGGAGGTGACATACCGTATCAACAAACTTTCGAATAAGCTTATAACCATGGACTGCTTGCTTAGAGGAGAGAAATTACGCATGCCTAAAATTCCTGAGTCCCTCTGGGATACCTTCAAAGACGTTAGCGACAAGACTAGCATATCCGGGGTTGAGCACAACCCAACAACAGCTGCAAGATATTTATGAGTAGATGGTCATACTATTCAACACAGGGAGTATGAATTCCTAAAGGGTTTCTAGTTTACGTCAATGGGTCACTTCCTTCGTAGCATGCCTTCTTCAATATTGCTTTCGGCCAACAATCAAAGGTAGGAGAGCGCCTACCATAGAACAGACTGAAGTCGCATATATTCATGCGGTGGATCACCTGACGTAAGCAAAATGAGGCAAGATAAACAACACTAGTTGTCATAGAAATTACACTATATAAGAGAAATAGACATAGCGAAGAACGCGGATACCTTGGCCTTACGAGAATGACGAACTCCAATCGGGAAAGTGAACGCGGAACGTGGAACGGATGTTCAATCATGAAATGAAACTTTGAAGAATCAACTGAAAGAGAGTTGCCTTGCACGTAGGTCCTAGAAGGGAAAAAGTATAAGCCTTAGTCTTCCTCTTCCTCTTCATCTTCATAATCAGTGTCTCCATTAGCGCCCTCATGCTCTCCTTCAGAATCTTGTGCTGAAACAGTAGCCTCACCGTTTTGCTCATCTTCAGTGTCTTCATTTCTATGTGGTAGATTGCTCCGCTTCAAATCAACCTTCTTTTCCGCAATGGACACATCTTTTAGCAATGCGGAGACATGGTTAATAAGTAACTCTAGACACCGGCGGTTATCAGCCTGCAAAGCAGCTTGAAGCGCATTGATGCCTCGAGTTTTAGACACGGGCAACACGTCCGCACCGTTTGCGAGTAAAAACTCAACAGAGGCTGCCTCTCCGCACACTGCGGCTATGATAAGCGCAGTGTCACCATCTACATCTGGAAGGTTGATATCAGCCCCTCCATCGAGAAGAACCTTAAGGTCTTTCGGCGTCATGTACATGGCAGCATTGATGAGCGGAGTAGAAGAGTCTGGTCCGCCGAATACGTCAACCTTGGCATTGTGCTCAACAAGCAATCGTAGGACATCACTTTCGCCCTTGATTGCAGCCGCGATGAGAGGGCATGTGAGTTCTCCGGCTCCCAGGTCTGGATCAGCTCCAGACTCTAAAAGAAGTTTAACCATGTCAACCCTGCTAGCTTCGACAGCAGCTTGAAGGGCCGTTCCCTCACTAAACCTCTCGTCTGTAAAGCATGCGTTGATGTTCGCTCCTCGTGCGATCAGTTCTTTAACAACGTCTTCGTGCCCTGTAGCTGCTGCAGTTTGCAAGGCCCATCCATCCGGAGAATTGACGTCTGCTCCAGCGTCTAGTAACATTTTGATAATATCGATTGTTCCATCATATGATGCCGCAGTTAAAGCGTTTCCATAACTAAGAAATTATTAGTGACTTATTAATAGGCATCAATAACACACTTACTCATAGCCTGTCGCATTTGGATCTGCATGGCAAATCTCTAAGAGTAACCTGACGGTTGACTCCTTCTCCTTGTCCGTGGCTTCGTATAAACAGCGATTGATGCACTCGGCTTCTATCGAACCATTGGAGTAGTTCCACACTGTTTTAAGAAGTTCATCCTGATCTTCGCTTCCCGTGGCAAGTGTCTCAAATAAGTCGTTACAGTTCAAACCGGCTTGGTTATTGAGCAAGCTCTCGACGATATTCCAATTACCGTCGTCTGTTGCCTCATCCAATGACTTTTGAAGACATTCATCATCGTGTTCATGCTCGAGCAAGAGCTCGTTAAAAACGTCAAAGTTTCCAGCATTTGCGGCAGCAACTAGTGCAGAGCCATAGTCTCCCGGCAGCAGTGCTTCGGAGCCTACGTCTTTGAGATAGTCGAAGATCGCACGGTCAGGGAGAGCAGCAGCCTCTCCAAGGGAACTAGGAGATTTCTCCGGATCCTCTGTGATGGATGCGCCTCTCTCTACTAATAGCTTGACAGCCTCGAGATTCCCAGATTGGATTGCCGCATTCAAAACCGTACCAACCCAGTCGTCTATGGCGCTGGGATTGGCCTTCCCATCCAAAAGCATCGTCATGACCTTGATGTTTCCTTTGAAAGCTGCCATGCACAAGGGGGTAGCGTTGTCTTCCTGGTCGCCTTCGTCGACACGGGCACCTTGGAAAATCAATTCTTCAACGATATTGGGGCGCCCAAAAAACGCAGCAAGATGCAACTTGTAGGGCATTAGTGAAAATGTAATCAATATAGTGTGCGGCAGAGCACTTACTGGGGTATTCTCGAGCGTATCACAGATGTTCAACTCATCTTTGTGGCCATTCCTCATTAGGGCGGCGACTAACTGTTTGAAACCTATTGAAGCTGCAACGTGGAGTGCGGTTAGGGAGTCTGTATTCCGATCAAGGTCCTCAAAAGCGTCCGTCAGGTAATCATACTGAGCAAGCCATCGGCGCCGAATAAGTGAACCTTGTTTCCAGAATTCAGTTTCCCGGCTCAGATCTTCAGCCATCTCGATCGTCGCCTTGCTGGCATGGTGCAGCCAATGCTTGACCATGTATGGGAGTGCTGTGATTTCTGGCTCCGTCACCTCGTCCGAATCACTATCATACGAATCTTCATCATCATCGCCTTCGGATACATCTTCATCTTCCTCATCTTCCTCGGTTTCTCCATCCTCATCCGCCTCGTCCTCGCTATCTTCATCGAGTTCATGGGACGCACTATTATTGTCCTGATCAGGCGCCTTGCCTCTCTCTATAGCGGGCTTGGCCTCGGATTCCGGAATATTGAATCGCTCCAAAAGATGCAGGAATGAACGAAGTGCGAGCTCACCATGCTGCCACTTTATTTCATCTGCAGAGAGGCCAAGCAACTTGTCTGCATGCGAAACTAGATGCGGCTTGAGAATCGCGTTCTTGAAACAGACTCTTGGGTCAGCCTTGCCCTTCAGAAATAAAAATGACGGGCATTTTCCGACCAAATCGCGTAGTTCTTCGGAGCCATGTTCATCTGCGGGAAGTCCTGCTAATATAGCAAGCTCCAACAGTGTCGGGTCTTCATACGTGAGGACCAGAGCTCGAAGCATTTCCTTGATGTCCTCAGCACGATCTTTATTGAAGTTAAAAATCTGCTCCCATGCCTCATCAAGGAGAGAATCAAGGCTCTGTGGTAGTCTCTTGAGCGTTTGGCGAACCTTGAGGGCGCTCTCGTTTTCTGGAATCTCCTTCAGCTGGTCCGTTGTAATATCAATCCATCCGGTAGTCTTTGCTCGGTTGCCAATAAGACTGCTGACGTAATAGGCCAGATCTTTCTTGTATTTCTTCTCACTTTCGAGGGCAGCAACCTTTTCCCGAGCATGCTTTCGTAGCTCCAACTGGACTTGATCCGCATACTTGTCGTCTTCCAAGTCGATCAGGCGTACACCATCGACCCTTAGATTATCCTCGATATTCAGTTTGGCTTTGCGGCTGGTGAAGAGCCATCGTACCGAGGTACGTTTAATCTCGTCATTGTTCATGTTTTCCATTTCGCTTTTGATAAGACTCATCAGCTTCTTGGTAGATTCGGAATCTTCAGGAAGGGAATGAAGATTGTTGATGACAAAGTACACCATGCTGCTTGCAGTCTCGTCTGTGAGCATATCTTGCAAGCTTTGCCATAGGTTTTCCACTGATAGCGAAACAGGATTTTTGCCCTCTCGCTTGGTGAACTGCTTCGCATAGGAAGCGAACAAATACTGTCTCTGTATTAGTTGAAATAGAAGGGACTTGATAAGCTCCTCCGCAGTCGAGTCAGAAGCCGGATCACAAAAGTAGTAAGCGAGTAAGATAGGGGCCTTGCCGCTACTCTTCTCTCGGTCGTCTTTCAGAACGATTTCGATCTGCTCGAGCGCTGCAATTGTTGCTCCTGTCTTTCCTCTACCTTCTGCACCACACACCCATACACAGTCTCCCCTTTGAGTTTCAGCGCTGTCCTCATCCCCGTCCGCTTTGGAGAGCCATCTAGTAAACTCTCTCTCCATTGGTATCCACGATGAAGAAGCTATCTTTTGTTCGAGTATCTTTCTTCTTCGCAGGACAGGTTCCCCCCCAAGTGCATCCGAGAGACTCTTTATTACGTCCAGGTCAATATCACGTGTGGAGTTTAATCGATTCTTGGCGTTCAATGGAGCATCATGAATGATCCTTTTGAGAGGATCGCGCACGAGGTCGTATCGTTCATCCCTGAAGCTGTCGAATTTGACTAGGTCTCGGTGGTTACAAGCAAGACCCAGATTTGGAATGCCAACGTCGCCGAAAGTTGCAGAATCACGGTCAACAATCTTTATCGGACCTGCGGCTCGCTTGAAGAGGTTATAGAAAGAATTTGAAACTGCCCCCGCCAGAGCGGCGGGTTCACGCTTCTTGATGAAGTCCGCACCCATTTTGGCCACGTCGGTGTCGTGATTCTCCCAAAAACAGAAGAGACCAATTTTAGGATTCAAGTCATTGACCAGGCGCAAGAATTCGCTTCGCAATTCAAGCAATCCCACATCTTCCGGTTTCATAAGATCGAGAAGCTTAGAGGTTGTGGCTTGTCCAAACTTCTCCCCTACTAAGGAGAACATTGCGGCTACGGAAGCAGCTTGTGCACCTCTAAACGGCGATCCAAAGAAAATGCACCCGGCAGTAGCCTCAAGCATTTTAGGGAAAGTAGTCCGCTGGGCATCCATCATAGTCACGGCCTGAATGTTGGCTTAGTAGAGTTGCTGGACAGGACTCTAGATTTCTAACCTTGGCAATGACCAGACCGCCCATACTGTGTCCAATGAGAACGATGGGTCGGTGAAAATACACTGTTCCTCGGCCCTTATTGTTGTTTTGGCGCACCTCGCGTTTGCTCTGCAGGCTATGGAGGAGACCTTTGGCAATATTGTCCATGAACTGCTCAACCTTTAGAGGTCCATGAAATGCTGATTCGTACTGGTAGAGGAGCACTCGTGCATTAGGAAAATCTTTTGCTATGCCGTTCTTATCTGAAGCCCAATTGAAGTCGCCTTTCGTGGATTTCCAGCTCTCCTCTGGATTTGCGCCTAGCCCTGGCACAAATATAATGCTAGCGACAAATTAATGGCTATCTAAATATGAGAGTTATCATTCAGGACTTACTCGAGATTTGTCGTAGTTTTTGAGTCCTCCGCCGGGTACAGTTGCTTGATGCCTTGCTTGACATCTTCATAACCCTTCTTCGGCTTGGAAGAACTGCTCTTGGCAGTTTGGTTCTCCATATTCTCGAGTCAAGAAAAAGTGCTGTTGAGCGGTGTATTTCTGTGGGGAGGCCGTCGAGTTCATATAGTATTAGCTGAAGCCCCTTAGCGGTAAAATCCGGGGGCCAAAATCTCTGATTGGCAACAAGGCTACATCACTCTTCTAGCTCGTGTATCAATGGAATCCTATATGAGACTCCTGTGGGAATCCCGTTAAATGGAGCTACTTTTTGATTTTAGCAAGTAGTGGTCGTGGTTGCTAGATTGGCAACCTTTCGATGGCGATGCAGCGTTCCCGTGTCGCGACCGCTCAAACGATCGTAGGGATGTGGCCAAGCGTACCGCAGACTTTCGTGAGCAATGCATATTGTAGAACATTAACAAAGAGTTTGGGGATCACAACCGAATTAAGCCTCCTAAAGTGGTTAATGGTGACGGCGCCGCGAAATCTCAAGTCAGCGAAACTTGCAGACGGGTATATTCCTCTGCATTTTAGCGCGTTTCAACATCGCTAGATCCTCACGTGCACACCCATACAACTACGATCCATCTCCCAACTACATATAGATCAGAGGTGCTTAGGCTATCCTATTCCTTTCGCAGCTAGAAAGCGAACACGAAATGAAATTGGATCCGCAAGCGCGTTAGTATCTACCTCTCACGTCTTAAATATACTGATTGTAAGGACTGCACTATTCGTGATGGCCCCAGGATAAACTCCTGGTCTGCCTCAAACTTCCTCGAATTATACGAAGACTCGCGTAAGAACAGTCGGGCATAAAACTTTCACCCCTAAAGATATCTCTACTCTCGATGTTAAGTTACTTTCGCTTGTATTTAGGCTTCGGTAAGGCATTTTATCGACAATACCACACTCACGAAAGACAATAGTATGCCTATTGATAAGATTTCCATTCGAAATCCACAAGTCGTTCAGTTTGTGATCAGTACCAGCATATGCATCATATTCCCCTCTTTTCCCTCTACCAGTTCTCAACCAATCATAAAGCTGCAATGTTGTGCTGTAGCATGAGGTGTCTCGTATTTTCGGAGCCCCGCATTAGAGCCTTCGTTCTCAGCCTCGTTCGCTAACCTGACCGCCTCGTATCGAACCCCAACCAAAAAGACATCTGAAAACCAACTTAATGTCTGTGTGATACAGGGTCTGATGGAGGATCTAATCTACACCCCCCTGCCTCCGATCAATCCCACTGGAAAAACTCCCCCATACTCAAGACTGATCGAGCTCTGGCCTGGGGAAGGCCCAGATCCATTCTACTGCACTCTAGAAATCGTTGACTTGGAAAATTTTCCGCTAAAATTCGAAGCGCTGTCCTACGTATGGGGTAGAGAGAAGACTGATAATCCACTACTTTGTGGAGACATCCAAGGGCGTATCCACGGCCAACTAGAAATAACGAGGAATTTAGAGGATGCGCTAAGAGCTCTGAGGCTTCCGAACTTGCGCAGAAGATTATGGATTGTACGTGACACACTTATACACATAGCAGGCTGTTTCTTTGTAGTAGTTAATTCTGACCAAAATCCTATATGAAACAAGCCCTTATAGCACCTCAGCGGCGAACGTACAGTCTACTTGCTAACCATGAGCCTAACTATAGGATGCCGTATGTATCAATCAGAAAGATTTCGCGGAACGTGCCCGACAAGTCTCGTACATGCGATCAGTTTACCAGCATGCCACACGGGTTGTTATCTGGCTTGGCTCGAAGGATTTGTCTGTTCGTCGAGCATTTGCATTTGCTCACGAGCTTGCGCTTCTTGTTTCTGAACTGAGCATGAACTCACAGAGTCCACAGTCGCCTGAACAAGCACAAAGAAGCCAGCTAATCACAAATTCTATTCTTATCGACACCATGAAAAGTCGGCCCGAAGATGCTATGGCTTTGGATACCTTGCTCAGCAAAGAATACTTCGAGCGCGTCTGGTGCATTCAGGAAGTCGCTGCGGCTAAAGCCTGCATTGCAAAATGCGAAGACCTGGAAATAGACTTTGACTTCTTACTTGTCCTTGTGGGTCTTGTCATTCAGTATCGAGGCCTTCAATTCAACACATCGGGGCTACGTATGTGGCAAATGATGGCCAATCTGAAGCTACTGGATCGGAATGAGTACGCTCCGGAAGGATCACTTGGCCCGATGCTGCTCGTTCTCATGATTATTCGGAATTTTAAATCTACAAATCCTGTGGATAGAATCTTTGCTCTTCTGGGATGTACTAACGAGGGACTCGAGCCTGTTCTGGGATCATTCACCACTTTCAACGGGCCCAAGAGCAGTCTTACTTTAGCCCTTGCGCAAAAAGGCCTAAGCTGGCTTCATAAAAAGGTGAATTCGCTTGGACCTGGCGTCGACATTGGTCGGAATCCAGCACTGAAGCCAAATTATGAAAAGAGCGTCCGCGACGTCTTTCGTGACTTTACTAGGTACTGTGTCAGACGGCCCCCTCGGCTCCTAGATGTTCTATCGCATGTCCAACATCATGAAGACATAGGGAGTGACGATGAGTTCCCCACATGGGTACCAAAGTTCCATGAGACGCGCATTGCCTCTTTTTTTGTCTTGGAGGCATATATGGCCGGGATACCGCCAACGGGACATTATCCATACTTTGCAATAGTTCATGATAATCCGCTGCGCGAAGATGCCCCTCGAGGTCCTAGGATTATGGAGCCAAACGTTCTACAGGCCGATGGCTTTCGAGTTGATATTGTAGAAGCGGTCTCCGAAACTGTAACTCAAGATGTCGAAGGGAACATATCGCCGGAGACAATTTGGAGCCAGTTATTCGCATTTCCACTGTTCCCAAGGCCTAAAAAGCAATATGATCACGGAAAAGAGGCGTTAGACGTGGCATTTTTCATGACTTTGCTAGCCGGTGGTGTAGGGAATTCAGCAGACCTAGAATTTGCCTCGGCATCTTTCGCTGGAAAGAATGCGTCAAGAACTGAAGTCTTAGATTTTGTTACCAGGCAAGCAAAGGGTGACATCTACGAGTGGCTACGAGGGCAGCCAAATGTCGACCTGGGTGCCTATGCAGACCTCGTGCACGACTCACGAGATGTGGTTCATGAACAAGGTCGGTTACGGTTTGAAAGTTTCAGTTTTGCATATTCATTCAATCGAAAAGTATACCGTACGCGCTCTGGGATCATAGGCCTCGGACCGAAAATCATGAAGCCTGGAGAATTTGTTATAGTTCTCTTTGGGGGGAAGTTGCCATTCATTCTAAGACAAGTCCGATCCGAATGGTACTTCATTGGCGAAACATATTTGAGAGATGATAGTATCATGCTCGGTCACGCTGTAACGGAGGCACGGTCCTCTCGTGGGAAGCAACGGGTTGAAACATTTCGCATGCGATAGGTGGTACGTCGAGAACGCCGGAAAACTCTTGGATGCCACAAGATTTCTTATTTAAAGTTCTAGCACTAATTTGATGTGTAGACTATTCGTTTACCTTCAACCTTAGGAACAGGATTCAAAAGATACAGTCAACACCACAATATCTTGCAATAAGTCCCGGGGCCATCAAACTTCTTTTACCTTGCAGTATTCCTTCGGCTAATAACCTAATCAACATACGAATATGATGAAAGAAGAAAAGACAAATGTAACTACGATATATGGCAACAGCTTTCAATTCATCAACGATGTTCATGCATGACACATAAAATGCCGCTACGTAGGTTCCTCCAAACTCATACGATCAGGATTTCTAGTTTCTTGTGGCCCAATAGTGTTCATTAATCAACCTAACATAATAAATCTCGGGGTTCGCTAGATTAATCAACCTTTTCCCATCCTAGGATCGTGCTCTCGCATGTCAATATTCCGAAGTTCCGACGTCGCTTCAACACTAGCGGCGCCGTCTCCGGATGCAGCACTTGCAACAGCAGAATCTACGCCGTGTTTTCTTCTACGAGTTTTGTAACATGCCTTTTAGCTGACTGTATAACCCCCCCGGGTCCTTTTTCCTAATGCCGGTTCAATATACCAATCGCAAAATATCAATGTGATCGTAGCAATAACATCAACTTGGAGAAATTTCTTTCCTTGACAGATGCGGGGGCCTTCTGACCAGGCTATTCATAATCCTTTTCTAGATGTTATCATGTAGTCGTCCTCTAGCGCCGAGGACGAGTAACCCATAGTGATGACTTTCATTCCATTATATCTTCACCCAAGGATTTGGAATGCGCAAGGAATACGATATGGTTTGGAATCACAAGTGTATTTCTCGGAATTACATACGATTTATTTGCCATAGAGTTAAGTTTGCGATCGGAACACGATCGAAGTGGCATATGGTTTCAAAAAGGCAGCGGGGGATCTCTTCAGCTGTGGAAAGTCGAGAGTAAAACTCTATCACTCCGCATATCTTTGTCCTAGAACATGGCTTAGCTCTTCAAAGATCTAGTTTTGTATAGAGGGGTGTTTAGCAAGAAGATAGACTGTATATGCGAGTATATTTGCCGTAGTATCATGTCTAGAGAGAATGTGAAGCGATAAAATTCGTATATCGTCGGCAAAACCCCGTGATGATATCTCTCTTGCCCCAGTATTTGGCCATGCCCGAGGTTTGAGTAAGACTTTCTGACTATACGATTTCCTTATTCTGATCATTGTATGGGGTTGCTGTTTCTGAAATAGTTTTTTTTTTGGTCATTTTTAGCCATCATTCTAGCGTGAGTGTCAAATGAGCGAATAACGGACTACATTAGTAATGGTATATACATAACGCAGGGGTATTAGCTCCGAGATTGTTCACTATGTCTATGCTCGTTCAGCGAATACAGTGAAGTTTATTGGTATTATATCTTACCATAGATCTATAAAGGGCTCAGAAAATCAGATTTTTGTTATAATATATCTGTCAAAACGTTGGAACCACAAACGTAAAGCCAATTCCTACCAGATGTGATGATGTCACCCATTTCCGTATATGCCCGATATTTGTCAGCAAAATCCCATACACGCCAGTTGAATCTCGTAAATGTGTCTATACTGAGTGGGAATCTTTCGAATAAAGCCATAAATATCTTGTCGACAATCATCCAAATGTATTTTCAGGACTCATAGGGATGATACGGTACGGAAATCCGATTTTACTTACAATTCGATAATTCTGGAACCGGCAATACTAATAATATAACTTCCATGTTGCAAGTAGCATCGTAGCTGGAAGGATTGTTCTGAACAACATTGCTCTGCATGGCCAAAAGGCCTAAATAGTGAGACCTTCTAGGGGTCGGATCCTAGAATCGTTGATAACTACATATTGGTACATCTAGGTTGACATGATAATTGAGCTAGGATTTTAAGGAGATACAGGCTATATTTACGTGGCAGTGCGTTTTTGGTTTCCAAGGAAGATGCGGGCAAATGAGCGGCCCCATATGCAACAACCGTCTCAGTTTGCAAAGATCGGTCGAGCATACACGAAAATGGCAATGTATGCAGCACGGTTAACCGTAGAACATACTTAAGAGAATCTCCAAGACATTCTTGCAAGACGGGAAAATGTAGAGGGTCCAACATCGGCCAACATCGATGGGGCTAATGCAACCAAAGCATTCTATGCTGTGCCGTAATCATCCGGAACCCAGGATTGGTGGTTATTCAAGGGGATATAGAACGATTCAGTGATATTTTCATTACTTGCGGAAACACGATCCATAGTTTTACTGTAATACAATCGACAAAAGAAATCTACGCTTACTTTTGTTTCACGTGTTTCTCTACCTTACGATGCTATCATTAGTGAGTGGCTGGACTCAGACCGGATAATAAATAATCGCATGCGAAAGAAGATTTTGGAAGATACTTTATAAAATATGTAGTGAGAGGCGAATCTTGTCTCAGGGAGGGATATGAGGAACTGAACTGCTCGATTGAGGATGGCCAGCAGGCCATATTTATGTACATAGAAAAGGGGTATATCAGCTAATATCCAGCGTGATATGATACGACGATATCCGATACAACTCGGCAGACTTTCCAAAATCCCCATCACAAAATAACTACATGTTATCCATTATTGTGGATGATACCTAAATGTGGGTCTTAGAAAGGAGGCCCCGCTTCCCCACCCTCAAACGATCCTAGCTGCGGAGACAATGTAGGCTATATTAACTCCCGACCTAAATATCTTAGTAGAGGCCACCTCGCATTCATCTAGCTCCGCCATATACCTAAAATGTCTCACTCTAGTAAAGCGTATCGGGACATTATGTCGGTCATGCCTGGTACTTTGCTGATATTCAGAGACGGGAATGGGATCCGAACGGTGAGTTTAGAAATTAGCGGCGAGATAACCGTTGAGCTCTACCTTAAGCTCTACAAAGCTACGGAACTCGCAAAGGGGACATTGGGATTCGTAAAACCAATTTTGAACATCTTCGGTTCCACCTCTTCATCCTAGACGTTGAATATGGTTTTGGAATGGAGCTAGTTGTTGGGCCCGGGATCTGGTTCTGTAACTTGCTTGATCTTTCCTTCCGTGGCAACAATCATTCCATTCATATGGGGTTTAGTTCCTCCTCCTCGAAGATGCAACGCCAATTACAATACATCTTTGGGCCGGATTTTGTTCTTACTTGTAATTAGCTAATTTTTGCAATATATCCATGAGCCATCTAGTTATATTGAAGAAGATAGGTTCTTCCAATACCTTCGAGTGGATGTTCTGTATGGATGAGCCGCTGCTGGTCTTCAGGCGTACTGGATTTCTCTTTGAGCTTTGACTTGATTTCATCCACAGTGTTCCCAGGAGAAACTTGGATCATATAGAAAAGGCCAGTCAGGGTTTGATATAAAGGAGTATGTTTCCCTTCACTAGGCCAGGAACTTTCAGAGGGGTATTTCCGAAGTGAAATTCACCGGTGACTTACATGCCTGTAATATGGAATTCCGTATAATAGCCGCTGCTAAATGGCATAGCAACAAACTGGGCATCGTTCCATTTGATTCGACAATTCCACCCAGCTGTGGCTGCGGAGGGGACGGCTACAGTCTTGGAGGGGAGACGCCTTTGAAAATCGCTCGTTGGATTTGTTGAGGGCCACAAGCTTGTTCAATAGACGAAGTTCTGTAGCAGCAGTTTCTATAGCGGGTTCTCCAGAAATAGCGTTGATTCCTCCAACGTAGATCTTGATCGTATATAGCCCGCTATAGCTGCTAGTGTTGAATTCAATCCACATTGCCTTTGATTCCGCACTAGTTCAGGATTGCACTTCTGTAAGGGAGTGAATCAATTACTTACGGAACATGGGAAGAACTAGACCACCTTTGCGGTCATATTAGGAGGGAGCTTCTTTCCATTCTCAGCCACCAGCTAGAGTAGAAAACGTCTGAGAGTGGGTGGAAGAAGGGAAGCCTTGTCGTTGTCTGACATGCGAGTGGTGCGCTTAACAGAGATTGATAAAATATCATCGATGACAATGATATCGTTACTCAACTCACAACTCGGTGCCGTTGCCATTATGAAGGTTGCTGCTTTCGAACCAAAGCGTGTGTAGAGATATCAAAGGGAAGAGATAGGGTTTAAGAAGGTTGGGGGAGAACGAGAGAATGAGCTGAAGAAATACGGACGTGATTCAGTGAAACATAAAGGCGAGATAGGCCTTAGTCACGTTGTGAGGACCGTGACCGGTGCTGTGAGATATCACGTACATAGATCTATGTGGCTTATTAACCTTGGAAAGCTCCAGTATAGGTGAAAGCTATTTTAGGAAGATTCTAGATTCGCTATGTTAGGGATACTACATTATCTTCGTATCTTTCTCTACCGGCATTAAGCTCCGTGATAAGAACAGAAATTTGGCTTGTATGATAATAAGGCATCAACATCCTCAAGCCAGCATCAGGCAAGAGAATGAGCGGAGGGCATCTGAGACCACGGCATTACATTATCCTGTATCTTAAGTGCCATGACGTTTAGAGCGCTTTGATTCTTGATTCTGTAAATTTTATATAGAGAAACGTTGAGAAATAGCCACGGCCGCAAAAAGACCTCAAATCGCCGAAGTAGCGCTCTTCCGCTTCCGGCTCCTTTTCTTCCTCTTGCCTTCAATCTCCCGAATATCAATACCATTATCTAGACTAGCCTTCGCGGGAGGGTCTACATTCCCGACCTCAGATCCAAGTAAAACCTCGAATCCACCTTTGGGGCCCTCCTCATCGCCAAAAGTATCCTTCCTCCACTGCCTCAGTCTTGCCTTCTTGCTCAAAGCTTTCCTATCTTTTTTCTTCTTAGTCGGATCTCTGAATGCTGCTAGCTTCTTCAAGCCAGCAAACTCATTAAGCTGAGAGTCGTTGGCGAGTAGGATATCACGAGCTGTCATACCGAAGCTAGTGGGCGATGTTTCGCGGTAGCGGAAGCAAGTTGGTGCCTTGGAATTAGAAACGAGCGTCTTCTCATATTCTAGATTAGAATCCACGAGCTTCTCGATCAAACGGCGATCACGACGGGCGCTACTCTTTTCCTCAGCACGTGCTTGTTTGCGCTGCTTGCTAGTTTTAGCTTTGGTACGTCCCTCCTTGCCATCCGATTTAACGTCGTCCATCTGCACGTCTTCATCACCAGAGAGTGTAAATTCCGGTTTGCCGCCATCGTTCTCGTCAAAGTCGGGTATAAGATCGTGAATGTCGATATCGTCATCCCACTTAGGTTTCCTTGGCTTCCTCCTTATCTTTTTGCCATTGTTGTCTTCATCGCTCTCTGAGGTACCGTCATATTCCTTGTTGTAGTAAGCATCGCCAAACCGTCTCTGCATCTCATCATCCCATACACCATCAGACCAATCGGCTTCGAGTACATCCGCCCAGTCCTCTATCTTGAAGTCTCGACCGGTCAACCCAGCAGTCTTCCTGATCTTCTTCACCTTCTCCTCCATCTCCTCAATCTTATATTTTCTGAGCCGTGCTAGCTCTTCCTCCCTCTCAAGCTTCTCAGCTTCCCGTTTTGCCTTCGCTGCCTCTCGCGCCTTGCGACGGCCACTTAGTTCGTCCCGGCGGACTGATGTGGCGGCGACGGTGTCACGGGCATATGTAACTAGCTTCTCATTCGTTCCCGTTGCATCTTCAAAGTACATGTTATAAGCATTCTCGAAATCTTCGGCCCGAGCATCTTCATCTTCGTCATCGGATTCCAGTGGTTTGAAATGAGATTCGACGGTGGGTACCCAAGCCCGTGAAGCCATGAAGTTTGAAAGGAAGGCCTCCGGGTCCTTATCCGCATTCTCCACGTCTTGCTCCGTGATCTTCACATGCTTTTCTCTAGGCTTGTCTAGTTTTGATTTGGCGACTAGGAAATCCTCATTTTCTTCTTCTCCGGCGCTTGTGGCAGTAGCAAGCTCCTTGATCAACATTTGTCTAGTCTCCTCCTGTTCTTGCGCATAGGTCTTTGGCGGCGTGTCCTCGTCGTCCTCGCCGAGTAACTTCCCTTCAAGCAAATTTTTGGTATGATATTGTTTCAGGGTCATGGATTCTTCTCTCTTTTGGCCTTGCTCGCCGTTCTGATTGTCACCCTCAATCTCCTGGTAGAACGCGACAGTCTTGTCGTAGACACGGGGATCTTTAGAGCGGATGGCCTCCAGGGTGGCTATGATCTCAGCATCGACATCTTCGGTCGCAAATTCGCCCTCGTCGTCCTCACTAACATCTTCCTCGGAATCATCTTCGGAATGGGAGGCGTCGCCGTTGAAGGTTTTCCTGCCGTACTTTTCCTCCACTGTAGAATGTTAGGTCGTTAGGCTCGCATTAGTAACAGCACACATACGCCTATGTTTCTCTGCGCGCTTCTTGTTGTGCTCGAACCGTCGGGCATATTCCTCGTTGACCTTCAGTGACACTCTGCCCGCATCGTCATCCGACCCGTCATTATCGTCGAGCAGTTTTGCCTTCTTGGTCGGACGCTCGTCTTCCACAGCAAGTGGAATGAAGCCGTCATTTAGTTCATGTTTGGTGCCATTGCCAAATTTCGCCTTGGCCATGTTGTACGGGGCTATTGCTCTGATGGTGGATCTTACACGAGCAGAAAAGTTGCGGGTCAAAAAATTCCACGCGATATGCCAAGATTTTCTGCCGGGCGGTGAGCGGACCCTGACGTCGGAGGATAGACGCGCAGTCGATGGAAGTAGTGATGGAAGGACGAGGCAGACCATTACATCCTTCACGAACGCCCTTCCCGCCATGTATCATAGCTGCAATGTGTAGACTCACCTCGCATTCGTCCTCATACTATCCCCCCTACCTGCATCACAATTTCACATCGCGATAACATGTCGGATCCCTCGAAACCGACGACGCTAGAGCCAGTGGCTAAGCCGCTGAGCTTGATGTGTGTCTTTTTTCCTGTATTAACATTGGCAGAGTACTGATAGAGCACCCAGACCCGTTGTCCTCAAAGAAGCTGCCCTTGACTCTCCGACGTTTCGCGCAACGGCCGTACATTTTGGCGACCAAGTCGACCTCATCGAACGATGGCTGGATGCCTACGTCAAGGCCGTATCGAAGCTTGCGGCCGAGATGAATGCTGTCCAGACCCTGGTCGACAGCTACATCCAGGCTGCGACTCCTCCCCTACAGCTCTCTGAAGCCGTCCTCGACCATGACTACACCGTGTTGGCGCTAAAACGCTTCGGCGAGGGCGCACGCGAGTTCTGGAATAGCACGCTACGAGGCATGAAGAGGGCTGAAATAGCTGTCTGTGATCCCATAAAAGCCTTTCTATACAACGATCTGCGGATGCTGAAAGATACCCGGAAAAACCTAGAGCAGACGCAGCGGACGTTCGACGCCGCCATTGCGCGGTATGCAGGACAAGCGAAGACCAAGGAGCCGTCGTCATTACGAGAAGACGCATTTCAGCTTCACGAAGCGAGAAGAGCCTATCTCAAGGCCAGCATGGACTTTTGTGTAATGGCACCGCAGGTACGGGGTACCCTGGACAAGATCTTAGTCAAGGTTATTACGGAGCAATGGCGAGACTTGAAAAATGCTCGTGAGTCCTCGTCAAAGGCCTTCGCAACATGGACCGCCGATGTGGACCGCGTGAAGGGCTGGAGCAAGGAAATGGAGAACGGAGAGAGGATATTCAAGAGGGAGTTGCACTTGGCGAGACAGCAGATCGAGAACAGCGCCGAATCGACAGCACGACCGTCGCGAGACTTGGATGACTACGCAGCATCTACAGTACCGTACCTGGGCACACAAGCGTCTTCCTCCGCAGCAAATCTCCCCTCTCCTGCAAAGCCTAGGCCAGGCGAGGACAAGGCAGAAAAGCAGGGCTGGTTGTTCCAGCGAACAATAACAGGCAAACCTGCGAGAACGTACTGGGTCAGGAGGTGGTTCTTTGTCAAGAACGGCATTTTCGGATGGCTCACACAAGGGACACGATCAGGCGCAGTTGAGGAGTCTGAGAAGATTGGGGTCTTACTTTGTGGTATTCGGCCGGCCTTCCAAGAGGAGCGCCGTTTCTGCTTCGAGGTTAAGACGAAGGACACTACTATCTTGTTGCAAGCCGAGACCCAGAGTGACCTCATTGAATGGATATCTTCGTTTGAGGTTGCAAAGCGGAAAGCGCTGGAGGAGCCAAAAGACGGATCCGGTCCTGCAACCATCGATGCCGCATTCTCAATCAGCCCGCCTATTGCACCAGAGTTTGCCGCGAAAACCTCCGAAGGTCATGCTACCCAGCCGAGCGATGATATCAGTGGCATCGATAGGGCTGAAACCCTGGTGCCGGGCGAAGGATTAACAACTCGAGGGAGTTTCGATGTGACACGGCGTGGCACTGCATTCGAACGGGATGGCGAGGGCAGTCGCCGCGACCACGCCGTTAGAATAATGGAGAAGCTAGATCTTACTCGGAAGTCTACTGTAGGCCCTCAGCTCAGCGGCAATAACCCGTCCTCCGCCTCGGGAGGTATCGCCAGCCTCATATCTGCCAGTCTTGCCTCTGCCAGTCATAACATTATGCCAGTCGGAAACATCAGCGCACCTGCTCCTGGTCTCCCGGACACCCGACTCATCCTGGGACAGACCCTTCCCGCCAGCAGTCTAGCCCCGTCAACTCTCGCAAACCCGCCTGCGCCGACGAATCTTAGCAAAGCCGCTGTTGCTGTGAGTGGCGAGCGCGGTGAAGGCCTCGGGCGATCAGGCGGAATGCCTGGGGGTCTCATGGCCAACTTATGGGGCTCAGTGAACTGGGGCTACATTAATAGGTTAGAGCGCGGAGAGATGACTACTACCCGCGAGCGGAGCGTATCCCAACCGCCGAGTCCTGTAGGCCGTTCTCCAAGCTTGGAACCAACTGACAAGATAGGCGATGGTCTATCTGTAAACCCTTCACCAGGAACTGTAACACCCACCGCCCCAGCCCATCGTAAAACACTCAGCTTGGGTGGTCCCGCTTCATCCGTCCAAAGACCTACCATAGTTACAGATGACTTCCCAAATTATTATCCACTTGCCCTACGCATCCAAGATGCACAGTTCCGGATCCTATTTCCCAACGTTTCTAGAGAAGAGAAAGTTGTACTAGTATTCCGCGCCGTCTGGAACCCAACCGAGCAGCAAGAGTTCCCAGGTCGTGTTTATGTCACAGCCAAGGACATTTACTTTTACAGCAATCACCTTGGCCTTGTTCTTATTACGGGAATTAGTTTGGCCTCTATCGATGAAGTCACTGCAGCGCCTGGAAAAGACTGCGATTTTCTATTCCTCCATTTCAAGCCCGATTCCCGAGAAGATGGTGCGACTAGAATCACAATCAAAACATTTTTGGAGCCTCTAAAACTCCTTCAGCGTCGTCTTAACTTCCTTGTACGCAATGCAAGCACAAATGAGCACGGTCTAGAAGAGGTCGTCAAGCGTCTCATTAAGTTCGAGTCCAATGACTCCGACAACTCACCGAGTGCTGAGAGCTGGGAAGACGTCTCTGTCCATACGCCAATGGACCCAGGCTATGGCGGGAAAGATGTCAAGACAAGCCTTCGAATTGACGGAAATTTATTCGGACCGCCCTCCACGAATATTAGCAAGAATGCTACCAAGTTCAAGTTGCCGGCACACCCTGTCGTCTTTGCCCCTCAGGGAATGGCGCAAGTTGCAGTAGAGAAAGAGTTCGATATCAGTGCCAAGGGGCTGTTTCTAGTGCTCTTTGGTGATAAAAGCGCGGTTTTCCAAATGTTATATCGCGAGCGATGGGCGCAACGCGTGGTCCAAGGCCCGTGGATAATCAATGACCAGAATATTCAGCGCCGAGATTTCGAGTATGAGATTGCACAGCCCGGCAAAACGGAAGCTATTGTCATTAATGACTACCAGATCATTGAAGTTTTCAATGATCACCTCTGCTACGTTATTGCCGATCGCAAGACACCTTGGTACCTGCCTTCATCTGATCGCTTCGTACTTCTCAGTAAGATTGTCATCACTCACGTCTCGAAAGCTCGTTGCAAATTGGCTATATATACCAAGATAGACTGGCTGAAGAATCCTCAAATCGCAAAGAAGCTCATTGAGCGCCAAGGCCTGCAGGACCTCGAACTTGAGGCTCAAGACCTGCTCGACGTCGTTGAGGAACAGGTTGCTAGACTCGGCCACAATAAGTCGACCGGCAAAATCACGAATATCTTCGGACAAGTCGGTGTCCAGAAACAAGCAGCTCAATTTGCAGCCCAAGATATCCCGCCTCCCAATCGACCACGCAAGTTCAAACTCCAGCCCCAGAGCTTGACATCCGTCATTGCTCAGTTAGTTGGAAACGTCATCGTCTCAATATTTTCAACTATCATGAGTTGGATCTTCGCCGCTTTCAGCGGGCTTGGCAAAATCATCTCAGCACACAAGTTACTTGTTCTACTCCTTCTACTAAGCGGGGGAGCGAATTTCTTCTACACCTCTCGAGACTCCTGGGAATGGTGGGAGGAGAGGAATGCAGGCAAGTACATGGCTCGCTTGGGCATTGGACCAAGCCTCAGTATGACGCGGTCAATATACCTTAAGGATTTGGAAGACGGGTTTTTGAATGGCAATAATACTGTCATCTCAATCCCAGAGGCGGAAGATGGAAGTAACAAATGGTGAGTTTATCTACATTCCATGAATTTGCACAGTACTAATAAATCCTCACAGTCAGGAAACATTCACATCTCTCCTTCAGAGCCCCGCAGCATCATCCTCCTCCTCGCCCCTCTCCTCATCCTCGCAAACGCACACAACTTGGCGTCTCCACCGTACGAGACAGAATCTCGGTTCCCATCGCCACGATCTCCTCGTCGCCCTTCGCGTCGTCAACCGCATCGAGAAGGAAGTCCTCGAAGCGGAATACGAGAATTGGCTGTTTGATGAGACGCAGAAGTGTGAACGAGTTGGTAATATGCTTCATGGCGAGGCCAAAGGAAAGAAAGTTAAGGGCCTCAAGGAAATGGAGGACTGGGTTAAGGGATACTGTGGTGATTGCCAGGTCGCACTTGGCGGAGTTAGAGAGCTGAGGAAAGGATTGATGTAGGGTTATGCGTCTTTGTAAAAATCACCCCCGGTTTTGGAGCTGGTATATGAGAACTCGTTGACCTAGTTTTGTATTTTTGATTGGGTTATGGGTAGTAGAGGTTTGATTACTGGGTGGAGTTCTGTCTAGTACGTGCGCACGATATCCAGGGAACGTAGTGACACTTGCACGATAAGCGAATAGCACGTTTTGTTTTCCGACTATGTTTATACCATATCTGGCTACAGGCAAAGTTTTAACTAGTGACGATATAATTCTAAATGAGTCACGCGGAGTAGCTTCTAACTCTTTCTTTTATCAAGAATAGAGGAAGAGACGAGAGTTTATCAGGCAGGTAACAAGTGTATATTAGCTTGTCTTTTGTGTAATAATTAAGAGAGATTCCCATTAGCAGGAGCCGGCATTTTAGTCTCCATCTAAGACACTTAAGTATGAAATTGTATTTTGATTTACTATATAATAAGAGTAGCGATAACACTTTTATTATCCTATCTACAAATTTGCTTGTCCTATATTAGGTTTTAAAGCTCTCTTCTAGGCATCGCTTTAGATTCCTAGTTTTTATTTTTAAGATATTAGCTTTATTTGTTATTATTTTTAGTCTTTTAGAGATATAGGCTACTATTAACAGTAATTTTAGTTTTCGAAACTTTAGTATCCTCTATTAGTACTTTTAGTCTTTTTTAAAATATAATACTTTTTATAATACTAGTCTCTCTAAATAATTTAGATATTATAAATATTAATATTATCTTCTATACTTTTAATTTCTAGATATTAATTTCCTTTACTCTTTTTAATTTTAAAGGTAGATAGACTATCTATTCGATTATAATTAATTTTATAATTCTAGAAGTAGAAATATAATATATTTATATTTACTAATAGTTTATATTAAAATTTTAGATTATATATTTTATTAATCGACTTTTACTTTAGATATAAAGCTATTAATAATAACTTTTTAGTATATTTAATTTTCGGAAAAAAGCTTCGAAAAATTTATTAAACTTCTAGATAAAATATATAGTTAAATATATAGTAGAAATAGAAAGAAATAATAGAATAAAGTTTTTAGTATTTTATTCTATTAAGCCTCTATTATTCTAGTCTATTTTTTCTATATATTATAAAGTCTTTATTTATTTTAGACTAATATAGTAATAGAGCTAGTATATAATAATAGGAATAGTCGAGTTTTAGATTAGATATTATAACGATGTAAAGAAATCGTTCTATAAAAAGCTTTATCTTTTTACTTATCTTATCCTACCCCCAGTTCTACCCCTTTTCCTATCTATATATAGTTGTATACTCCCTTATAAGTAGCTTAGTAGTTTTTCTATATCCTTTTATATAAGGCCTATAGATGTTAATAGAATTCTTAGGTCCCTAATCCCTATATACTCTTATATACCTCTAAGTAGATTTATACTATATTTAGATCTATTATCTTATCTATACTATTATATTATATAGAAAAACTTAATACTACTAATAATAGCCTTTTTAATAATATTGTATTAATTATTTATTTAACTATATTTAAGTCTAAAATATATCTAATTTAGTTTAGATTATAATATTTATATACTATTATATTAAATTATTTAGTTATCTAAATAGAATTTTAAAGACCTTTTATTAACTAAAGTTTTTAAGTTTAGAACTTTCTATCCTCTATAATTAGAATTGCTTTTAGAAAAGCCGCGTAGAGTATACTTAGATAGAAACTTAGAAACTACTAATTATAATAATATAAAGAAATTGTTCTATAAAAAGCTTTATATATAACCTTATCCTAAAGCTTTTCGCTTATCTTATTCTACCTCTAGTTCTACCCCTTTTCCCTTCTATATATAGTTATATACTCTCTTATAAATAGCTTAGTAGTTCTTCTATATCCTTTTATATAAGGCCTATAGGTATTAATAGAATTCTTAGGTTTTTAATCCCTATGTACTCCTATATACCTCTAAGTAGATTTATACTATATTTAGACCTATTATCTTATCTATACTATTATATTATATAGAAGAACTTAATACTACTAATAATAGCCTCTTTAATAATATTGTATTAATTGTTTATTTAAATATATCTAAGTTTAAAATACGCTTAATTTAGTTTAGGTTATAATACTTATATATTATTATATTAAATTATTTAGTTATCTAGATAGAATCTTAAAAACCTTTTATTAACTAAAGTTTTTAGGTTTAGAACTTCCTATCTCCTATAATTAGGATTGTCTTTAGAAAAGCCGCGTAGAGTATACCTAGGTAGAAACTTAGAGACTATTAATAACCTATTAGAATTAGAAGTAACCGCTAATATCTAACTATAATTTACCTTCTAATTCTTATATTAGAACTAATATATACATAAGTTATAGTAAGAGTAAACTTCTATCTACGTATATAGAACAACTATTACCTTTTATAGGGGGCCCTATAACAGGCGGACCCCTCTCTATAGGGCCTATAATAAAGAACCTATCTAATTTAGAGGGAAATTAGAGTAAACTAACCCTTAAGGAATAAATTATAATTTTATAAGAGGAGATTATATATTTAATATAATAGAGAACTATTAGTTCTAATTAACCTCTATAAACTACTAAATTAGAACTAATAATATGCTAGAAAACTTTTATAACTCCCCTAGTAAGAAACCTCTTAGCTACCCCTAAGCCCTCTTAAACCTACCTTACTAAATATATATCTAAGATTAAAAGCTTTATAGATAGTAACAAACCTATATTTAAATAATAGTAAGCCTTAATTCTAGACTAACTTAAAATTAATGCGGATTACTATTAGATAGAGTATATATATATAGTATTAGTATAGGGATATACCTCTAGTACTGCGAAAGGGTATCTAGAGCTAAAATACCTAGCTAAATCGGACTAGTATTAGTTTAAGAATACTAAAGAAATAATTTTACTTCTATAATTATATTTTATTATAAATAATAAAGAGATAGAGGTATAATAGGCGTTTTAGGTCCTAAAGATAAATAAGGGAGAAGTATTTCCAACTTTTAAAGCTTGCTTTATTAGTATAGCTATTAG